>BDUI01000013.1:1030241-1044959 GCA_002335545.1 Apodemus speciosus
CTCTCTCTCTCTCTCTCTCTCTCTCTCTCTCTCTCTCTCTCTACTGTTGCTGTCTTCAGATACCGGAAGAGGCCATCGGATGCCATTACGGATGGTTGTGAGCCACCATGTGGGTGCTGGGATTTGAACTCAGGACCTCTGGAAGAACAGTCAGTGCTCTTAACTGCTGAGCCATCTCTCCAGCCCTTCACACACACACTACTTTTAAATGTATTCATATCCCTTCTGAAAGACTCCCCCAGGCAGAAGCTCTCTACCTTCCTAATGTGACTCTTTAACACAGTTCGTCATGTTGTGGTGACCCCAACCATAAGATTATTTTTGTTGCTACCTCACAACTGTAATTTTGCTACTGTTATAAATTGTAATGTAAAGATTTTTGGAGACAGAGGTTTGCCAAAAGTCACAATCCATAGGGTGTGTGTGTGTGTGTGTGTGTGTGTGTGTGTGTGTGTGTTTGAGACAGGGTTTCTTTATTGTAGCCGGCTGTCCTAGACCAGGCTGGCCTCACACTCAGAGCTCTGCCTGCCTCTGCCTCCTGAGTGCCGGGATTAAAGGTGTGGCCACCACTGCCCGGCCCCAGACGCCTCAGGTGTGCAGCCCTTCATTTTCACAACACCTGCACTCCATTCTGCGCCGCGCCTGCCTTCTCACCTGCCACGTCACATCATCAGGAGAGACCGGCAGCAGCTTCTCAGGGAGCCATGCAGCTAGGGACACTACACAAGGCTGGAGGTGGACACTGGGAACCACGTGGAGTAAACACAAATAAAGACAATGTTGAGCTGGGCACGCTGGTGTGCACCTTTAGTCCCAGCACTTAGGAGGCAGAGGCAGGTAGATCTCTGTGAGTCCAGGGCTAGCCTGGTGTACACAGCCCATTCCCCCTTACATAAAGACCTTGTCTCAACATGTATACATGCATGTATCCCAGTGCAAAACTTAAAAGTCAGGTCAGATTGACCTAAACCATGTAGCCAAGGCTAGCCTTCACCTTTGAAGCTCTTGCCTCTACCTCCCCAGTGTTGGGACTCCAGGCATGTACAACCATCCCTATTCATACAATGCTGGGATCAAACAAAGTCTACCAACCCAGATATGCTGCTAGTCCTTTGTGCTTGTTTAGTTTTGAGACAAGGTCTTGCTCTGCAGTCAGGAAAGCTTTGAACTGGCAATCCTGCTTCACCTTCCCAAGAGCTGAGGCTGGGCATGTGACCATCTCAGCGGCTGAGCATGGTTTCTTCCTCACCAGGTGTCTTCTTGGTAGATGGAGACTGCTAAATCTTGCTGAGAGGTGGACAGAGTCTCTTTGTCCAGCCTCTAGTTGCTTTGGAATGTTTCTGTGGCAGAGAGTGAAGATTTAGAATTTCCTAAACTGCCATTTTGTTAAGTCAGGATATATATGTATAGTGTATGTGTGTATGTGTCTGTGTCTGTATATGTGTATGTATATGTATATATGTATAGCTTTTTGTTTTTGAGACAGGGTTTCTCTGTGTAACCCTGGCTGCCCTGGCCTCAAACTCAGAGATCCACCTGCCTCTGCCTCCTGAGCATTGGGATCAAAGATGTGTGCTACCGTTGTCCTGCCAGAACATATTTTTAAAGTTTTTTTTTTTTTTTACTCCTTGAGTTAAGATGTCGGTAACTGGCTGTCTCCACTGCAGGATTACTGCATGGTATGCTTTTCTCTAAGTACCTGAATGTTCCATGTATCCTGTTATACAACAGGGTATCCTGAATTTAACCACTATCTCACACACTGCAGAGTTACCTCAGGAAATCATGTTTTGCCTCTCCTTGCTTAGAATGCTGTGTTAAGTCTGTTGCGCATCCATAGAGTCCAGAAGCGCCAACTGTTTTCATGGTTAAGAGGAAGTCAGTCTAGGTAAGGCAGACTGTGGGCACTGCATGAGGCACAGCTTTTTAGCTAGGAGCCTTCTCTTACAGCTATTCTTGTGACACACCCGTTTATCTCCAGATACTCTTCTGATCGGATATAATCCTTCTTAATCCTTCCCTAAGCCTGCCCAAATGGCTCCCAACTCTAACAGAGAGAGAATGCAACAGTGAAAGGAGCAGATGACCCTCGGCTTGCAGTCCCTGTACAGGCTCGGCCACCAAGCTTCCAGTCCTTGGTGTGTGCTATAGCTGCCAATTGCTGCGTACTGTACTGTCCCTCACATCTTCATCCCCAACAGTCCTCTCAGGTACCTGTCTCCTACCTGTCTGCTATGGACTTGCTCTTGTCACTGGATCGCACAGGACTAGAACACACACCTAGGAGGTTTTGGTGGGAGGAGTCAGCTGTGCAGAGTGGACGGAGAAGGGGATAGTGCTGAGACTCTCACCAGTCCTAACTCATTTCCCTGCCAGTCTGTCACCTCTTAATTTTCAGGGACTCCACAGGGCAAAGTGCATTTCTTATTGTTCTCTTCAGGAGGTCCGTGCTGCAGCTGCTGTCACATCAAGGCAGTTCGCACTCTGCTCCTATTGCAGATCTTTAAAAACTATAGGCACTTGTCTATAGTTCAAGATTGGACTTAAGGCAGGAGGATCTTGGGAGCCTAAAAGTTTGAAACCAGTCTGAGCAATATAACTTTGTCTCCTCAAATAACAGTCTACATCAGTATTCCAAAGAATGAAAGCTCTAAGCACGAGTGAAATATAATAATGAACAAAAGCTCAGCTGATGAGCTCACCTCACACTGCCTGCTCCTGCCCGTGCCTATCCCTGGCTCCCACCAGGGAAGGACCACGAGTGACTTTGGAGGAGCCATCTGTCACTGAGCCACGACTCTCATGCAGCATGCCTGTACTTTCTTCAGCTCACCTCATCGGCTAAAGCACAGAATGACCCACACCTATGCTCTCCTGTGAAGTTTTCTGTCAACTCACTCCTGTCTACTGATATGTGTGTGTGTGTGTGTGTGTATACACACATATACATATATATGTATACACACACACACACACATATATGTTATATATACTTATACCTAACACCATTCTCTGCCACTGGCACAAAACATTCTATCATGTGATCATGTGAGTTGTTTTCTCAGATATTAGTACAAAAATGCTAAAAGAATTTCTCCAAAGTTCTCCAAAATAAGAATTCTATATCATGAGAACAGTCCTGATATGGAAGACAATATCTATTTTCTAACGTAGGTGGATCAATTTATCCACCTTACCCAAACAACGGTGAGAGTCCCAAGCTATCACAGCTCCAACACTTAGTTCTGCAGACAACCTAATTTCTGCCGACCTCAGGTGTGCAAGCAGCATCCCACCCAGCCTTTGGAGTACTAACTTGTATAGCTCTGTGTTTAACTGAGACTTGTAGGTGGAGATTCCCTAATTGTTTGATTGGGTAAATAAATCGCTAGGGGAAGATACAGAGGCAGGTTTTCCAGGTCCCAGGAGAAAGAGGAGACGACGACATAGAGAAAGGCTTTTCAGCCAGGCTGTGAAGCGGAGAAGGACACCATGTATGCCTGGGGGCTATTAGATCTGGTGGGAGTCTTCACCACCAGATGAATTCTAATATAGAATAGCTGATGAGTTTAGGACAATAGACTCAGCTCCCAGCGGTTGCAACATCTGGCTGATTTTAAATAGTTTGGTGTTTTCTATTTGTGGCTACTCAGGTAGGCAAGAGAGAGCGAGCACAGCCGTGGGGCACTCACTGGTGGTTGGTGGATGGTCAGTGTAGCGTGATCACGCAAGCGTTAGCTAGCCATGGGAGCTGAGGGAGGCCAGGGAGGTCATGGGGCTAGTGAAGTCAGCCAGAGAGGCTGAGACCACAGGTGGAGCTCTCGAGAAGAGTGAGCAGCAAGCGTGGCTCTTAAAATAACACAGAACAAGCCGGGCGTGGTGGCGCATGCCTTTAATCCCAGCACTCGGGAGGCAGAGGCAGGCGGATTTCTGAGTTCGAAGCCAGCCTGGTCTACAGAGTGAGTTCCAGGACAGCCAGGGTTACACAGAGAAACCCTGTCTCGAAAAACAAAACAAAAAACAAAAAAAAACAAAACACACACACAACAGTAACTGGTACCTTAGGAACTGCGGTCTTTTGGGCACAGACTCAGTGGACCTGGCAGTTGCTGACTTGGCCAATACATCCTAGGGATGTGCCTCTTTCCAAACCTCTCAAGTGCTGGGATGACAAACTTAGCTCACAGTCTGGGGGTCAAGCTTGGGTTCTCAAGCGTGTACGGCAAACGCTTCACCAACAGTCATTCTCCCTGGCTTCCACTTTGCCATTTTACAGCTGATACTTTCAATTTTTCATTAGTGCCCTTTTATTTGTTTTTCAAGACAGGGGTTGGTTCTCTGTGTAGCACTGGCTGTCTTAGAATTCACTCTAAACTAGTCAGGACTTGAACTCAGAAATCTGCCTGCTTCTGCCTCCCAAGGGCTAGGATTAAAGGCGTGCACCACCACTGTCTTTTAATAAAGGGAAGAGTAAAAGTAAATCTAGCAAAACTAGCTGTTTTTAAGGAGGATATTCACTTAAACTGTCTTTGAATTTTTTTCTTTACTCTAAACAGTTACTGTTCTGTGTTTTGAGTTAGGGATCCAATTTCATATTTTCCCAATTATCATAGCCCTGCCATACGATTCTGTGTCACATGTCTTGCGTCTATCCACAGCCAGTAAAACTTTCTCTTTCTCAGGCCATCTGGCACCTCCCCTCCCTGAGCCAACTCTGAAGTAAAGTTTGCTTCTTATAGGCACAGCTCCTTACTCCTTCAGAATGATCCAAAGAGACGACTCCTCACACCTTACAATTGAAGCCCCATTTCCACAGAACCTCACGGCATTGTTTACTATAGAGAACAGACACGCCCAAAGCTGGAAGCAAAGCAACAGGGGTCAAGGGGACACCACTGCCTTCTGTCTCAGGGCCACAGCCAACCCTGACCGCGGTCTGCAGGAGCCTGGGGCTAACATCGGAGGTGCTCTTAGCCCTACGGCAGCTGGTCATAGCAAAAGTGTGTCCAACCCAAGCTCATGTTCTCACATGAGGACAGGGAAGGGGGTCTCTGCCTCCCCTTGCCAGCACCTCCTAAAGTCTAAGGACACACTGCTGGCTGATGGCCTTCCAGCTTCTCAAAGACCAGAGCCCATAAAGGGCACACTGCATAAGCGTGCCACCCATTTCTACTTTCAAAAACCTGTGAAGCTGAGACACACTCTTTCTGTGACGTCAGCATTTGGGAGGAAGAGTGGCCTCGGCTTCCATCTTGAGTTTTAGGTCAGCTGGGGCTACATTACTTGTCTCAAAATAAAAACAAGCCGGTAACAAGACAAAGGCCGCAATCACTCCTGTCTGGCTGCCCCCACCTTCTTTGCATCTGTGTACACTGTTTAGAGGGTACTGTTTTGCCTTTGGAGGGCAGGGCAATGGAATAATGTAGTGCGGCCAATTCAAGAAAATCTCATGTTCACACACCAGTGGCCTCACTGAGAGCGGCTGGGCTTTTCCAGTTATACACAATGTAGGAAGGCCACAGCTTGTAAAGCACAAGTGGTTACCCACTGAACCTTTGCTTCTCCTGTGGAAGGGTCCCCCAACCTCCACGTAGCCCCAGTTGCCCTCACACTTGGGGAACTCTTGTTCCTTCAGCTTCCTGAGTGTTAGGATTACAGGCGTGAGCCATGGTGGACGGTTATTTTTAAAGTTAAAAAAACCAAAAAACTAGAAAAAGAGCCGGGCGGTGGTGGCGCACGCCTTTAATCCCAGCACTTGGGAGGCAGAGGCAGGTGGATCTCTGAGTTCGAGGCCAGCCTGGTCTCCAAAGTGAGTTCTAGGACAGCCAGAGCTACACAGAGAAACCCTGTCTCGAAAAAACAAAAAAAAAAACAAAAAAAAAAACAAAAAACAAAAAAAACCTAGAAAAAGAGGAATAAAATCTCAGCAGCTATTAAGGAAGTAAGATAAGCTGTCATATTATTCCTGTGTGTCTTCACACGTTTCTCAGAAATAAGAATCAACCTGCTCCCATATTGCCTGTGGCCTGGCAGCCCACTACAAGCACAGACAGACAGACGGCCAAGGCAGGTGAGTCATGGTGGCTCAGTCCTCAGTCCTCGGACCACCATGCCTACCTGTCATGCTCAGAGCAGGGAAAGGCTACTCCACTGCATTCCACTTCTGAAAAGCACGGCTTTTCAGCCACGGGGCCTGAAAGGGAAATCAGACCCAGTGTCTGCGTACACAGTCTGCAGCAGCGTCTCCAAAGCTCTGCGTAGCGTACAGTGGACGGGTTTCAGAGCAGCAATAAGCTTATTTCATTTGAAAGAAACCAAGAACCACTTGACAGTTCTCCAAAAGGCCATCCCCGCGGGCCTCATTCCCTCAGCAGCCTCACAAAGGGAGGAGGGAGGGAGGCGGCCTCACAGAGGGAGTCTTCCAGTGTGGCCTCACTGGTGCTGGGAACTCTCTCTACTGATCCAAGGAACAAGTCAGAGAGGGATGGTTCTAGAGGGTCCTGAGCAGGCCACCACCATTAGATCTGTGAGGATGGAAGGAAGGTGATGATGAGGACTCTGCCCCACCATACAGCAGTATGTTCACCAGACCATCTCTATCAGAGATGGGACATTACACTGTTGCCAAGTCTCAAGTCCTAGACTCACGCACTGTCCAGCCGAGCCTTCTGCGTAGCTGAGAGCACTATGCCCACCTCTGCATCTTATTTTGGAACCCCCTCAAAACTGCAAAAGTCATCTGTTAATTCCTATTACACACCTTTCCTTGTGTGTGTGTGTGTGTGGGGGGGGGTGGCAGCAAGTGAGCTTCTGAGTTCAAAGCCAGCCTGGTCTACAGAGCAAGTCCTGAGACAGCCAGGGCTACACAGAGAATCCCTGTCTTAGGGAAACAAACAAGAAAGCCCCTTCAGGCTGGCACAGGCTGCACCGCCCTTGGCCTCTAGGAGCTACAGTACACCTCTGCTATCTCAGTTTAGGGCCCATCCAGGGAGAGAAAAGACTCCACATCCTTAGAGCTTGTGGTCTTGAAGGAGAAATGCAAAACGGGTCCCTTAACAGTGAGAATTAACCAGCAGTTCTAGATGTGCTAAGAGGACAGATCAGGTGATTCAGTCAGAGGGACAGAGGAACATTTTCAGTGTGGCAGCTGGCATTTGAGACAAGTCTTGAAGGAAGGCTTGCTGATCCCAGGCAGGCACAGAACAAAGAAATTCCAAGAAAACCGGGACACACGCATCGCAGAATTACGAGGATGGGCTCGGGAAGCACATCAGCTGACACAGACGTCAGCGGCTAAACGCTCAGCAAGGGACAGCTCCGCCAGACAGTGAAGGGTTCTCAGCGCCAGGCCAGTCCAGTCTCCTCCAGACAGTGAAGGGTTCTCAGCGCCAGGCCAGTCTCCTCCAGACAGTGAAGGGTTCTCAGCGCCAGGCCAGTCTCCTCCAGACANCTCCAGACAGTGAAGGGTTCTCAGCGCCAGGCCAGTCTCCTCCAGACAGTGAAGGGTTCTCAGCGCCAGGCCAGTCTCCTCCAGACAGTGAAGGGCTCTCAGCACCAGGCCAGGCCAGTCTCCTCCAGACAGTGAAGGGCTCTCAGCGCCAGGCCAGTCTCAGATTATAACTTTTTTTTTTTTTTGACAGTTTCTCAACTATGTAGACCAGGTTGACCTCAAACTCAAGAGATTTACCTGTTTCTGCCTCCCAGGCCCTGGGATCAAAGGTCTGCACCACCACACACAGCTTAAGATTGCAATTCTTGAGTTGTAGTATGACTGATCAAATTGATAAAATTGGTATTCTAAAGGACTTACTAATAGATTTGCTTAGGAGACATTGAGTTCCCCAACAGGAAATTAGCCAAAGGGGCAGTGCCTCCAAAGTACCCCAAGAAAAGCGGTGTACTACCAGGCCTGTTAAGAGATTTGAGAGTTTAGAGCTAGGATATAAATGTCTCTTCAGCAGGCTGAGTAGCTCTTAGGTTGTCACTGCCATGACAAAGAAGCCAGTTCTAACTTAGTACCAACCATTATGCCCCGATTTGCATATTGAAGACGTACCTCTAGGAGCTGGACAGAGGCTCAGGGATTAAGAGCTCTTCCCAGCTCTGTCCACATTTGGCAGCTCACAATTGCCTAAACTCTAGCTCCAAAAGATTAATTCCCACTTCTGTGATCCTAAAGTGTGCACACACGCACATGCACACGCACTCACAAAATAAATCTAAGGAAAGAGAGATACCTCAAGCAGCCAGCTCTGGCGGTGAGTACAAAGTTAAAGTGGAATTAAGTAGAGCAGGCTAACCGTCAGATGCTGGCCTGTGAGTTACTTCAGTAGAGCAGGCTAACCGTCAGATGCTGGCCTACTGAGTTACTTAAGCACTGCTGTCCTGCCGACCTGCCAAGCATGATTTCCCTTGTCTCGTGATGGCTGTTGCTCTTAGCCGCCTGATGTCATCTATACTTCTGTGTGAGGTTGCTGGATTGCTTGCCCCACCTTGTGGTTTTCGAGGAGAAACTGAGAATACAAATTGGACCCACAGAGGTGACAGCTACTTCCTCTTGTTCACGCTCACTTGTATCAGAGTGCTTTTTCCACAGATTCCTGCATGGTCACAGCCACCATAGTCCAGGCCTGCCATAAAGTCCTGTGCTCTCTTATCAGGAGACACAGAGTCCTGTCAGGTGGCCAGGTATTTAAAACAGAACACACCGGTGTACTTAAATAATTCTGCTAATAAATAATATCTTCACTATGTAAACCTATCTGCCCAGATTTGCAGCCTCCTGTCTCTGTTAAAATATTCCAAGTGTGGCTTGGGGCCAGGACCCAAAAGAGATTTAAGGACGCCAGTGTTGTGTGGGCTGTGTGAGCCTGAGGAGTATAAAGCCAATGGAATCTTCTGTTGGGAGCTGACTGTTACCCGGGCATTAGACCAGCTCATCAGGGTGACCAGGTAAAGAGCTTCCCTTCATCTCAAAGTGTGTGGAGTAATTTCTCACTGAGAAAATTTATTATTTCTATTACATGACATGCCTTCTGCTGACAGACTTCATCAAATGCCTGAAAGATCCCGAGTCAGTGTGTGCATGTGCAAATCAGTGCCACCAATACCACACAGACATGAATGGGATGCTGCCCCTGCTGCCTATCACAAGACTCGACCTGTGGATGGAATGAATGCTATTACTCATGGTGCTTTAAATTCAACTGGGTGCTGAGTTAGAAACAAGTCTATGTCTTTAGGAGCTTATAACTGGCCACAAGAAAAACCCCAAGTGCCATGTTACTAGGGAATGCCTGGGCCAGGGAAATAGGGCAGTGCTAGTGACAGTTTACACTTGTCAAGCCTCAGAAGGCACTGATACCCAGAGCCAGTGAGCACACTCACGACCCAACCCCTCCAAGATTCTGAGTCCAGGGCTAATAGTACCTCTCAAACCCCCAGTGCTGTTAACTCATGAGTTCTACCATCAGCCCATGGCCAACACTTGTGACCCGCACGCTCACCTGGACAGTCGACTTCATCACTCTTATCCTCACACGTTGGCCAACCGTCACACTGCCAGGGGAGGGGGATGCACTGGATGGTACCGCCGTGACACTCGAACTGCCCAGGGTTGCACCGAAGCTCTGTGGAACACAAGATAACAGGCGGTTGGAGGAAGGAGCCCGGAACCAGAAACGGACAAGGGGAGCACTCTGCCCACCCCCGCGGCCCTGGGGGAGCGGACAAGGGGAGCACCCCACCCGCACCACCAAGGCCCTGGGAGAGCGGTCTAGGAGCTCAGTGGGCTGCCCACGGACTGCTTCCTCAGCAGGGTCTGAGCTGGCTCCCAAAACAGAGGGAAATGGTTATAACCTTGCATCAGAATATACACACCATTTAAACGGCATGCCAAAATAAGGTGAAGGATAGACGCGCTCTAGCCCAGGGACTCGGGACACCTTCCTAGAAAGGTGGGACTTGAACAGGTTTCCTAGAGAGGCAACACTTTGGTATGTTCTGTGTGGTGTAACAGCAACAACACTGCAGCAAAGTAAGGACTTCTAGTAGGACTCATCAAGGCGAGGTGGGAACAGACGGGCCACTCCAGAACCTGGAGAGCCCGCGGCCAGAGCTGCGGCTGCCATTGTCACTTTGTCGGCAATGCTGCGGCAGCCAGGCTGCTGAGGCAGTGACATGAGAAGACTCGAGTGCTCGAGTATGGTGAAGCTGGCAGAGGTTTCTGACAAGACAAACAGGGGCGTCAAGAGGAGGCAGCAGCGACACTAGAGCCCCGCACTGAGCCCCTCCCTTCTGTTGACTTCCCCTTTCCTTTGGAGCCGTGGCTCAGGCACACAGCAGCACTGTGTTTGCATTAGGTGTTCTCAGGCACTGCCCACTTGGGTTTTGGAGACATGGTTTCTCACTGGCCTGA
Source organism: Apodemus speciosus (assembly GCA_002335545.1). Classification (NCBI taxonomy): domain Eukaryota; kingdom Metazoa; phylum Chordata; class Mammalia; order Rodentia; family Muridae; genus Apodemus; species Apodemus speciosus. The sequence goes on from BDUI01000013.1 coordinate 1,040,659, forward strand.
GATGGCTGTCTAGGGTGAGGCTAGCCAGCAAGCCTCAGGATTGCCTGTTTCTGTCTCCCCAAGCACCCGAGGTTCTGTGTGTCATGGGTACTAAGTATCAACCCAGGCCCTCCTGCTTGCATGGAAAACCCTTTACTGACTGAGATATCTCCTAAGGCCCCAATGCCCTTTGATAGAGAATTTTATCCACGATTAGGAACTGGACTTAAGGCTTCATCTTTTGACAAAGAATATGAGGAGCAGTGGGTGGCTGAGCGGGTAAGGTGGCCTGTTGCCAAGTCTGATGACAGTATGATCCCTGGAACCCACATGGCAGGAGAGAACTGACTCTTGCAAGTCATTCCCTGACCTCCACATATGCGCCATGGTATGCGTGCACCCACACACATACATACACCCCCAACATACACAAAGTTGAAATGTAATGAAGTTTTCCTTTAAAAAAAAGGGGTGGAGTTGCTGGGTTTCATTCCCACATAGAGGCTCACATGTGCCCTTCACATGTCTAGGGAATGGACCAAAGGAAGGTGGACCCCCAGCTAGGGTGTAGAACTTACACACTGTAGTTCATTCTGCTGTGTGTGTGTGTGTGTGTGTGTGTGTGTGTGTGTGTGTGTGTGGCTGTGGACCATTTGCATGCAGTGCCCTGGAGGTCGGAAGGTCAGCAGACCCCTGGAGCTGGAGTCATGAACCAGGGTCTCTGTTAGAACGAGTGCCCTTAGCCACCGTGACACCTCCCCAGCCCTTAACTTTGCCTTTTTAAATGTAAACTGTATTTTCTTTCATGAATACCTTGAACACAGGTGTTTGGGCTGCATGTATGTCTGTGTACTCCATGCCTGCACGACACCTTGTGGAGGCCAGGAGGAGGTGCTGGCCTCCCTCAAACTGTTGTCAGCCGCATGCTGGGTCTTCTCAAAGAGCAGCGAGCACTCTGAACCACTGAGCCGTCTCCACAGCCCTCTGAGCCACTGAGCCATCTCCACAGCCCTCAAATAAAAGAAGTCTTGGCAATAGAATGACAGGGCATGCATGGCAGAAGAAACAGGCATTTCCAAACACTAATATCCTGAAGGGCTCAAGAAGCTCAAACTAAACGCAAAAAGCCGAGATGTGGAAACTCTGAAGAGGACAAACTTACTACCGAGAGGAGAACATGGTGCAGAGGCGGGATGTCCCTGTAGAGCATCAGAACCAAGAAACAGAAGGAAAAGGACCACAAGGAAGCAAGACGCCAACATGAAGGCTCAGTGGGAAGGGCAGGAGGCAGCGTGCCCCACTGGGCCCTGCCAACCATGCACAGGAAAGGTGCACACTGGCCCCTCCCCCACACTAACCACCAAAAATTTCCTTGAACAAGCAAAGTTTAAATGGTATGAAGAATAATTCTTCAACTTGATGAAAACCGTAACAAACCCACAAATATAAGCAACCGTATGAGCGGTAAACACCAGAAAAAACTGACTCCAAGTCACATGGCAATTGAACTGGTTAAGACTGAGAAAGCCAGGTTTACTCATATAGACTGTAATTCCAGAGGAAAAAATGACAGGGTTTTTTGTTGTTGTTGTTGTTGTTGGTTTTTTTTTGTTGTTGTTGTTGTTGGTTTTTTGTTGTTGTTGTTCTTTTGTTTCAAGACAAGGTTTCCTCTGTGCAGCCCTGGCTGTCCTGGAACTCACTCTGAAGACCAGGCTAGCTTCAAAATAGAGATCTACCTGCTTCTGCCTTCTGGTGCCAGGTACTGGGATTAAAGTCATGCGTGCCAATGCCTGCTGCATTTCTTAATTAGAAGAAATAGAAACTGGAGGGCAAAGGAGCAACTCTTTTTGTTTCATCTTTTTTTCTTTATTGAAAAGGGAAGTAAAAACATCTTATGATAAAATTAAAGATTTACATGGAAAATATTTCAGATAAAATAGAAGAGATATATAGAAAGCCACGTTAAAATAGACAAGTTTCGTGGAAAATTAAAGAGTAAAGTGGTAGACATGTAAAACATTGCTAAATTAATTGAAATATGAAATAGAAACATTTTATGATAGAATTGAAGATTTATGTGGAAAATATTTCTGATAAAATTGTAGAAAAAAGTAGAAAAACGTGTTAGGAATAAAGATTATCATGGAAAATTTTATATAGATATAATAATGGCAGGCATAAAAGTATTCCTAAGTTGATTGAACTTTTTTTTTAAGATATATTTATTTATTATATGTAAGTACACTGTAGCTGTCTTCAGACACCCCAGAAGAAGGCATCAGCTCTCATTACGGATGGTTGTGAGCCATCATGTGGCTGCTGGGATTTGAACTCATGACCTTTGGAAGAGCAGTCAGTGCTCTTAACCGCTGAGCCATCTCTCCAGCCCTGAACTTTTTTTTTTAAAGGAAAAAGTCGCTGTCTTAATTACAGTGATAAAATCCCATGTCCAAAAGACACTTGGGAAAAATGTACCCACACACAAATGTGCACACAATGGACACATTATCCACATCAAAACTTCCTGTTCTTTTATGGGCCGCTTCCTGTGTAGCAGGCTGGGCTAGGACAGAGCTGAATGTCTCCTTTCCAGACACTGGCTGTCGGCAACTAAATTAAGTAGATAATGAACTCAAGCTTTGTACTCTTACGTGGTCACGAAACTGCTGCTGCTGCTCTGGGTAAAAAGGGGAAGGATTATGAGGTCCCAGCCCCCATCAGTGATGGGAAGAAGAAGCCTTCCATGAAGCAAGGTGTCCTGGCCCCCAGCAGTGTGCCTGCTGCCGGGTGAGGAGCATGCTTGTCCTAGACCATGTCTGTTCACAGATGCAGTGTGGATGCCAACATGAGGAGTGTTCTCATCCTGGTTATTGTTTAGAAAGAGGAGAGGAGATTCTTGGACTGCTACGTGTCTATGTCCTAATGACTGGGGCCCAAGAGCTAGCAGCACCTGAAAGCCTTCTCATCTGTCCACCAGGGTTGTCAGGAAGCCCCTAAGCACAGGCGTGAGACCAGGACCAGAGCACCTGAGATTCAGGGTCCTGCTACTCCACACTCCTGCATGCACAGACACTGCTCCAGTGTACTAAGAAAGAGGAGGAGGCTGCAAAATAAGGTAAACATTTTAGCTAGGAGAGTGAAGAAAGCCAAGGAGCCGCCAGAAACAGACTGCCAAAAGACATAAAGGCTATCCTTCCTGAGACCTTCTGCTCCTGTTTTTGAAGATTTACTTTATTTATAATTCTGTGTGTAGCTTTTTATCTGTGCGTGGGGTATGCAATATGATCAAGTAACCCAGAAGGTCGGCCAGAGGCATTGGAGCTCCTGGGACTATAAGCAGTCGGGCACTGCCTAATGTGGACGCTGGGAATTGAATTTGCAAGAGCAATACATGTTCTTAACCTCTGAGTCATCTTTCCAACTGGGGAACTGTCTACTTCTGAGTCCGGTCAAAGATAAGTGTTTAGAAGTAAGGAGTTGGGTGTAGTGGCTTAGACCTTTAATCTTTGCACTTGGGAGGCAGAGGCAAGCTTATTTCTGTCAGTTTGGGGTCAGCTTGGTTCACATAGTAAGTTCCAGGATATCTAGAGATACAAAGTGAGACCCTGTCTCAGAAAACAACTCCCCCCAAACAAAAAAAAGAGCAATAAATAAATTATTAGACCTTGGGAGGAGGAGTCTTCTCAACTCTTATGTCTTAAAAAAAAAAACAACAAAAAACAAAACCTCTTATGTCTTAAATATGTGTAGTTTATTGTAAGACAACTGTACCACAATTATAGGCTATTTTAAAGACTATTATAAAACAAATTTCAGTTTACACAATCAGTAAGCAAGAACCAAGGAGAAGGCACTGCTGCTGTCGCCAACAGTCCAGTGTCGTAAAGTTCTCGAGGGAGACCGGAGATCTGTCGCCTCCTCTAAGTCGGCTGCCTCACCTGGACAAGCTGAGCCTGGCTCACAGTTCCAGAGCAGGGGTCAGGTTCATAGTCGCAGGTCGGAGCTGCCTGCCTGATGAAGACTTTATTTAAAGAGAAATTAATCATAAGAGTGTCTTTTTGGCCTCACGTCTCCATCCCTAAGCATGAAGTCAAGTGCCTAAAGTATTCCACTCTTCCCAAGCCATTCTAGGTGTTCTAGACTTCTGTGGTTAAAAACTAATTTCTAAGGCCGGGCGGTGGTGGCGCACGCCTGTAATCCCAGCACTTGGGAGGCAGAGGCAGGCGGATCTCTGAGTTCGAGGCCAGCCTGGTCTACAGAGTGAGTTCCAGGACAGCCAGGGCTATACAGAGAAACCCTGTCTCGAAAAACCACCAAAAAAA
>BDUI01000013.1:1072345-1085440 GCA_002335545.1 Apodemus speciosus
CGCTGCACACGGACACATGGGTGGCCTCTGCGATCTGCTCAGGCATACCCAACACACAGGAACAGGAATATACTGAAGAATTCATACTTGCTCTTCTTCAGTACCGAGCACTCCTAAAGAGAGGGCTGTGCTCTCTGCATTTGAACATCTCTATCGTTGGACAGGCAGCAAGAGCTCACATGCCCTTTCTGAACTGCTCTCAGCCAGCTGGCACGACATATGAACAGACTACCAAGGGGAAAACGGTTAGGGACATTGGACGCCTAAGGCAGACATGTGTGGACCTCACATGCAAAACTGGCCCGGAGAATCAGAATGGTTTCACTGTATGCAGAAGTATACAAATATGCTTACCAAGATGTAAACCAAAAGAACCCACAAACCCATTAGCCCAACAAAAGAATCATCTCTACAAGGGTTCTTAGCAGGCTACTTCACCACAGTCGGCTCGCTCTATGCAGCGGCTGTTCCTCTCCTGGAGTCCAAGGAAACACTCTTGTTCAGCTGAGTGTTGGCTTTGGTTTGGACACTGAGGCTCCGGCAGACATTGCCACATGGGGCAAAAGCACAAAGCCAAGCACTGAAATATGTTGCAGGATGGGAGCTGGGCTAGGACACTGCTGAGGGCACCCACCTGTTCTGACACCCAGCCATGAGGTCACCCACAGAAGACTTGCCTTGGGCATTTCTTCATGGGAACCTTCCTCTGCAAAAAGCATTAAGAGCTCTACTTATCACTGCCCTAGTACAGAGGAGTCTCAAAGCTCACAGACAAGACCTCCCTGCTGTAAAACGTTCCCATTGATCCCTAAGGGACAGCAAGGCTGTGCTGGTGTCCTGTGCCTGACGATACACCGACTCCGCTTTGTGCGGGAAGTGGGGAGTAGTGATGGTTTTGGGTTTTGTTTGTTTGTTTTGGGGAGGCACAATTCAGAAGTATATGAAATAAGTAGAAAAGGGACCTGAGGTTCCCCACCACACAAAACTCCAAGGGAGTAGCAAAGTAGTTAATTACACCACACAAAGCACTACGGGCCAGGCGCTGCTGAGAGGACTGTCCCCTGCACCCGGGGCTCGGTTTTCTCCCAGTACCTCCTTTGAGCAGGGCTGCACTTCTGCGTTACAGCGTTTCACTAAGTGGCAATAAGCAACCAGCCATCGCTGTCCAGGGCTGAAACGCTGGCACTAGGCCACAGTTGGGCGGTCACTTGGGGCACCAGGTGCCGCCACAAGCTGCTTCCCAGACTTCCACTCAGCCCAGAGAAGGGTGCGCCCGAGACGCAGCTCCAGGCTAGTGGGTCCCAAAGCACGCGGCGCTCGGTGGACGTGGGTCGAAAGGCGACATCCTCGAGGTTCCGAACCCTGGTACACTCCAATTTGTGCCAGAGCAGGGGACACCCAGAGGCCTGCGGCCAGGCCTCGCCTGTGCCCGGCCGAGGCGCAGTGGCGCCCGGCAACCGCGGGCGAATGGACGTCCGCTGCCCCACCCCCGACCGCGCCCCCACCCTCAGCGCCGCGCACCTGGCCGCAGCGGCTCGGTGACAGTGAGAACCAGCAGGAAGAGCAGCAGGAAGGCACCGCTGTCTGCCTTGGGCACCATTTATCCTCCGTTCATCGTCCCCGGGGCAGCCGCGTGACCCCGCGGGGAGGCCGGACCTGGCCGAGAGGAGAGGGTGAAGGCCGGACTCCGGCCTGGGGCAGAGGGGCGGCAGGCAAGGGATCCAGCTGGGCCGCGGCAAGAGAATGGCACCTACTCGCGCGCACTCTAGGCCGCAGGAGCGGGACGAGATTCCGGCTCGCGCAAGATGGCGGCCGTCCTGCTCCGGCCCGCGCCGCCCCGCCTCCAGCTCGCACTAACCAATGAACGCCGAGCTAGGCGGGGCGGGTGGGGGGAGGGAGGCAGGACAGGAGCTCCAGACGCGGGGCGGGGCGTGAGCGGGAGGCCAGACCGAGGAACTGAGCGTCAGTGGGCGTGGGCCAGGGGCGGGGCTAACAGGAAATGAGGCGTGCCATTGGCTGAACCGAGAGAGGGGGACGCAGCCTAGGTAGCGAGCTTACCCAAAGGGGTCCTTAGTGCTGGTAGGTCACGGGGACTGACAATGTCTGCGATGGATAGGTGTGGGGATCCGGGATTAGAGAATTGAGGAGGTATAGCTGGACCTGAATGATCTTTACTCCTGGAGGCCCAGGTCTGTCCCAGTGCCAACATATTCCCTAAAGGGATCTTCTAAACGCCGAACAGCTGTGAAGAAAGTGAAAAGCTCTAGGGAAAATAAAGGACCAGCAGGCTCTATGGATGGGGAAATGACACAAAGAATATCAACAGAGGAGGAAATGGCTTAATGGATGTCAGAATAACAGAGAAGCCCCAGAGTCTCTGGACCAGATCTAGGGAAGGAGCTGCCTATATAATGGAGATAAAAGCCCAGGCAGAGACGGCCAGGGCCTGGGAACCAGCCTCCACAGGCTAAGCTTGCCCCTGCCTTCACGAACGGCATGAACACAAGGAGACAGCAATGAAGAACCAATCTGTTGAGGAGAAGGAAGTGAAAAACGGGGAAAGCCAGTCAGCCAGCATATCTGACTCACTCTTACTGTCCCTCCACCACTGTCCCAGGATTCCAGCCTATGATAGATCCGTGGAGCCCTGTGAGTGAAACATGCTAACTCCTTATAGGTAGATAAAGCCAAGGCCAAGCCATCAGATATCTCAATTTTCCCAGGTCTTGGCCCAAGATGTTGGACAAAGGTCTTGTCACAACGGAGGGGGAGCCCCTTGCTGGCAGAAGCAAAGGCACCTGTCCAGTGCTGCCCTTGGCACTCATCACTTTATGGTGCATCCCTAGCACTCAGTACAAGATCCAGGCCTAGCCTTCTGCCCCATACCCACCCCCACCGCTGCGCTGCCCTGGGAGCTCGGCCAGAGCTTTGAGTTGGGCAGGTCCTTCGGAGGGAACCCAGCCAAGGGCAGACTTCCTGCCAACTGTCCACCTGCAGAGCCACTGTTAAGAGTTCAGGAAAGGTTTGGAAGAGAAAAGCGCAGGACAGGAAGTGAGAAGTCTGCCTGAGCAGTTTGGTGAAAACAGTGTTAACTCCCTAACCCACCCCACCACCACTGGGCCAGGAGATAAAGAACCTGAAGGACCTTAACAGCTGTAGGCCCAGGTCTGTCTCAGGGCCCAGCACGCATTCAAAGGCAGTCTTTTGGAAGATGAACCCCCTTACCTCAGGCTGGAGCCAAGCACAAACGAGTTTGTCCACCTTTAGTCTGCTCCAGTACCCAGGCACACCTTCCAAGTTCTAAGTCCAAGCACCCCAGGTAACAGCTGCATTTCCCCCTGGGCATTACTCCTTTGTGACTTCACCCACTGAAGTCACCTTCTCAATGGCTTTGAGGGTTGCCTGTGTAGATGGCATCGACAGCTGAAGGGGTGGGGTCTCACAGACAGCTGCCTTCCTCACCACTGGCCCGTAGAGTCACTACAGACTGGCGGTTTCGCCTCTAACGAAGGTTACTGTCAGGATGGCCTCTGTTCCTTACCCTACCATGCGAGTCAGGAGTCTGCCACTCCCTCAGGGAACTGTCTCACCTACAGGGTTCCTTACATTTTGCTCCAACCTTTATAACACACCCCTTTATCAAGGCTTCCTCCTACTCTACTTGCATGAGTGTATCTTCTATTTCTGGCTGGGTCACTTGACTAATAGGCCCGCCCACACGAGGTCCCCTGGATGGGCCTGGTTTACAATAACGAGCCACGCCACTGTAGAACACTTCAATTTCTAGGATTAGAAACACGAGCAGACCTCTGTGTCTCATAAGCCTCTCTTACCTCAGGCTGGAGCCAAGCATGAAGCCATTTTGTTCACCTTTAGTCTGCTCCAATACACTGGCAGACCTTCCAGGTTCTAAGTCCAAGTAGCCGCATTTCCCCCAGGGCTTTACTCCTTTGTGACTTCACCCACTGAAGTCACCCGGGAGACAGTGCTGAATGTTCCATGCTAGAGTCTTGGGCCTCTTAGGAGGCAGGGACAGCAGGCCTGGCCAGCTCAGAGGACTCTCTGTCCACAGTGTAAATGAGGACACTGCTGGCCCATGTCTGGCAGGGATGTAGAGGGCAGCCCCAGAGGCACTGGGCACTCCCGGCACCATGGATGACGCTGCCGTCCTCAAGCGACGAGGCTACATCATGGGGATAAACTTGGGAGAGGGCTCGTATGCCAAAGTCAAATCCGCTTACTCTGAGCGCCTAAAGTTCAACGTGGCGGTCAAGATCATCGATCGCAAGAAAGCCCCCACGGACTTCCTGGAGAAATTCCTTCCCCGGGAGATTGAGATTCTGGCCATGCTAAACCACCGCTCTATTGTCAAGACCTATGAGATCTTTGAGACATCAGATGGCAAGGTCTACATTGTCATGGAGCTTGGGGTCCAGGGTGACCTCCTGGAATTCATCAAAACCAGAGGAGCCCTGCAAGAGGATGATGCTCGCAAGAAGTTCCACCAGCTCTCCTCGGCCATCAAGTACTGCCACGACCTGGATGTCGTCCACCGAGACCTCAAATGCGAGAACCTTCTGCTCGACAAGGACTTCAACATCAAACTGTCTGACTTCGGCTTCTCCAAGCGCTGCTTGCGGGATGATAGTGGTCGACTGACATTAAGCAAGACCTTCTGTGGGTCAGCAGCTTACGCGGCCCCCGAGGTGCTGCAGGGCATCCCCTACCAGCCCAAGGTGTATGACATCTGGAGCCTGGGTGTGATCCTCTACATCATGGTCTGTGGCTCCATGCCCTACGATGACTCCAACATCAAAAAGATGCTGCGCATCCAGAAGGAGCACCGAGTCAACTTCCCACGCTCTAAACACCTGACTGGTGAGTGCAAGGACCTCATCTACCGAATGTTACAGCCAGATGTCAACCGGCGGCTGCACATTGATGAGATCCTTAGCCACTGCTGGGTGCAGCCCAAGGCACGAGGTCTGTCCTCTGGAGCCATCAACAAGGAGGGGGAAAGCTCCCGGGCTACTGAGCCCTCATGGACCCCTGAACCTGGTGCTGATAAGAAGTCTGCCACCAAGCTGGAGCCGAGGGAAGAGGCGCGATCTGAGGCCCAGTCTGAGGCAAAACCCCAGGAAGATTCTGTGCAGGTGGCCAGGCAGTCAGAGAACGTGGGCCTCAGCAGCGAAATGAACAGGGACACAGAGGAAGGGCACCCCCAACAACCTCCAGAGACACATACTTCGTGAGCCTCTTGCAGCCCAGGGGGCCAGCAGGGAATGAGGCACGCTCATGGCTTGAAGCCCGAGCCTAGAAGTCGAGGGACGAGAGAGAAGGAAGACACTCCCGGATGAGCTATTTTCGCCACTTTCTTCTCCCCCCCTTTGAACTTGGTAACTCACGTGGCTAAAGAAGCAATAAATCACTATATTGGTGCACACCTCAGGTGAATGTTTTGCCCAGATCACTGTAGTTCTATTAGACTGCAAATCCTCACTCATAGGGAAATCCATTCCTGTAACCCAAGCCCAGTCTGTGTCCTTAGGCCGAAGCGAGGCAGCTGTACAGTGAGAGGCTGGTTGGGGGGATTTGGAGGGGCAGAAGCCATGGAAGATAGTTAAGTGAAGAAGATAACTTCTAGAGGGAGGCTGAGAACTGCAAAGAAGGGTGGACAGGATGCAGGGGAGGACAGTCCAAGAAGGACGAACCTGGCTGTCTGTAGAAAGGCTAGAAGCCGGAGCCCTGTCTTGCACTAGGAGAGATGGCTTCCTGCATCAGGGGCTCAGGGTCTAGGAGGTGTTTTTGATTACCCCATGGCTTCAGGCTGCACACATCTGCCTGTGAGGGGCTGGGGAGAGTACCGAAGGCACATTGACCAGCCCTACAGTCCTTCTTGGGACTTGCTTAGCAGCTGGTTTTCAGCTCTGTCCAACATAGGACACGTTCCTCCCTGTCCAGCTGGTACCAGTTCTCAACTGTGCCCTAAACTGCTACATTCCACCGTTTCCCAGACTAGGAGTAGGGGGCTCCACTAGCTAACCCAAGCACGTCCCACAGCCGTGTATAGCTTTTGACTGCATCCCATTCCCCTCCAATCTCAATCAGTTCCAGAGGAGATGCCCCAGCAGAGCTTGAGGCTGACCTGTGCAAAGCAAGATTGGCAGCATGTCTTAGCCCTAAGGGCAAGGAAGGCAGCTACTGGTACCCCACGTGGGCATGGCCTGCACTGGCACCGCTGGCTTCCATGTGCTACCTGCCTTCTCACGTGTGTCCCAGGCAGTCCTCGCCTTGCCACTGTGGCCCCTTTCTTCACCTCTGGGCAACCTCATGGAGGTCTAAGGGTTTAATACACAAAACAAAATCATTTAGACTCATCTCAACCATGGACCCACCTTGGGAAGACACCAATGCCAAGTACCCTAGAAAAATGGTGTTCAAGCTGGGCGGTGGTGGCGCACGCCTGTAATCCCAGCACTCTGGGAGGCAGAGGCAGGTGGATTTCTAAGTTCGAGGCCAGCCTGGTCTACAGAGTTCCAGGACAGCCAGGGCTACACAGAGAAACCCTGTCTCGAAAAAACCAAAAATCCAAAAAAACAAGGAAAGTGGTGTTTAGAGAGTTCCTGGATGCAACCTTCTTGCACCTGCACCACACCCAGGCCACTTGGCCCCACTGTGCGCTGCTCTACCACTCATTGCCCCCCGGTGTTCACAGCGACACCCAGGCCACATCCTCCCATGCTCAGAAAAGATTTCAACACTAGCTTCTGATCTGCTCATCAGTGTCCCCTCATCCCTGTCCCCCAACACGTGCGCCATAAGCATACTTGCCAATTCACCTCTGAAGACTGTGCCCATCTCCCCAGGCTCAGCCAAGGGGCTTTGTCCTCCTCAAAGCCTTCTGGGACCAAGCAACACTTTGTAGCCTGCGTCTGTGAATTCTGCCTGTGAGAACCAAGCTTCTAGGGTTCAGGCACAGTACAGACCCTGAGCAACACTCGAGTGAGACTGGAGAAGTGCCATGAAGAGACTTGGGTGGGACAGAAGGCTCCAGGACATGGGGCTAGCTGGTGAGTGGGTTGAGAAGCGTGTGGGCACCTGCCTTTTCTTCTCTGTGGTCTTGCCAAGGTTTGGGGGACAGAAGGCACCAAGATGGCCTGAGGCTGCTTGGAATTCAATGAGACAGTCGAGACAGGAGGTGACTCCAGAGTGATGCTGTGAGCACCACTCAGGGACTTTAGGGCCAGGCCCTCTACAGTGTACTCTTGTTCCCCATATCATCTTCTCCTTCCTGTCCACTCTGCACCTGACTATGTCACTTCCTATTTGATGCCTTCTGTCCCACCTCCCCATCTAGAAACAGCTTTCCTGCTTTCCCTCTGAACCCAGCGCCTTCACATTCTGGCAACTCACTGAAGGCCTAAGACTCCCATGGGATGTGAAAATGAGCACAGAACTTGTAAAGGCACAAGAGGGTGTACACAGGACGCCACCGTGTAAAACAAACACCCACGCACAGAACACAAGGTAGTCCCCGTGCCAGCAGTGAGCACTGCCACGGCATTTCACGCAGCTCCGCTCACTTGCTCACAGACAGTGCTCAGGGCTATCAAGCCCTGGGCTTTCCGGCACCAAGCCTAACAGTCCCTCCTCACTAACCAGGCCCAGGTTGGCTCTTCCTAACCCTCTCCTCGCCCCTTGACCCTCAGATGCTTGCTCTGGTCCGAGGTCCTGGCGTTCCACATGCATCCCAAAGCCAATTGGCTCCTCCTAACAGCAGCCAACTTAAAAGGGGGTTATGTTCTATAAGGGCTGCCACCATTTGCAGAAAAAAGCTCACGACCTTCTTTCCTGATTTACACTTGTCTGCTTGGGTACCTCGCCACCTTGTCCATCTGGCTGAAGCGTCTCCATCTTCCACACCACACCCTCCCAAGCATGCACCTGCCTACCTGGACACTCGGTACACGCCCTTGTACCAAATACCCTCCCACCCACACACACCCGTTCACCAGGGATGAGGCTCATCTGCCCACTCTGTAGCCTAAAGACCCTAAACATGGAACTGACTTCATCCAGTGGGCTGGGACCACCACGGGGGTGCCCGGACCCGGGCAGCTCCCACTGACTGATACAAACTCATAGGAAGTTTTCTTCAAACTCCAAAAAGTGGCAGGGACTTGGCTCTAGTGAAGTTAAGGACCGACACAGGACCAGTTTCCAAGGCCCGATGGGGAAACAGGGATGAGACTGAACCTGTATCGCTTCTCTTTGGGCCTCACTGGTGACAACGAAGCCACAGCAAGAAAAAGGGCCAGGAGGGTTACCACAGGCCTGAATGCCAGCTTCATTCCAGTGGGTGGGGAAGGGGTGCTCCTTCTAGGCCTTCCTGGCTTCCATTCAGGGGCCCCATTCCCCCAAGCCTAGTCCCCACTCCCAGCAGCCCAGCTTTATGACTTCATTCGCTGGTCACTTGGTGACAATGCTGAGCGTTCCACTCCAGGCCCAGCCTAGCCAGACGCCTCCCCACAGTGGGAATGAGGACAATGCCTGCTGGCCCGTGTGGGGAGGGGATGTAGAGGGCGGCGGCACCGGCCGCTCCTGGCACCATGGACGATGCCGCGGTCCTAAGGAAGAAGGGTTACATCGTGGGAATCAATCTGGGCAAGGGCTCCTATGCCAAAGTCAAATCCGCCTACTCAGAGCGTCTCAAGTTCAACGTGGCGGTCAAGATCATCGACCGAAAGAAAACACCCACGGACTTTGTGGAGAGATTCCTTCCCCGGGAGATGGACATCCTGGCGACCGTCAACCACCGTTCCATCATCAAGACCTATGAGATCTTTGAGACCTCTGATGGACGCATCTACATTGTCATGGAGCTGGGCGTCCAGGGTGACCTCCTCGAGTTCATCAAGTGCCGAGGAGCCCTGCATGAGGACGTGGCACGCAAGATGTTCCGCCAGCTCTCCTCAGCTGTCAAGTACTGCCACGACCTGGATGTCGTCCACCGAGACCTCAAATGCGAGAACCTTCTGCTCGACAAGGACTTCAACATCAAGCTGTCTGACTTCGGCTTCTCCAAGCGCTGCCTGCGGGACGGGAGCGGGCGCATTGTCCTCAGCAAAACCTTCTGTGGGTCAGCAGCTTACGCGGCCCCCGAGGTGCTGCAGGGCATCCCCTACCAGCCCAAGGTGTATGACATCTGGAGCCTGGGTGTGATCCTCTACATCATGGTCTGTGGCTCCATGCCCTACGATGACTCCGACATCAAAAAGATGCTGCGCATCCAGAAGGAGCACCGAGTGGACTTCCCACGCTCCAAGAATCTAACTGGTGAGTGCAAGGACCTCATCTACCGCATCCTACAGCCAGATGTCAACCGGCGGCTGCACATTGATGAGATCCTCAGCCACTCGTGGCTACAACCCCCCAAGCCCAAAGCCATGTCTTCTGCCTCCTTCAAGAGGGAGGGGGAAGGCAAGTATCGCGCTGACTGCAAGTTGGATACTCGACCAGGCTCCAGACCCGAACACCGGCCTGACCACAAACTGGGGGCCAAACCCCAGCACCGGCTGCTGGTGGCACCCGAGAATGAAGACAGGATGGAGGACAGGCTGGCTGACAATTCCAGAGCTAAAGACCATCACATCTCTGGAGCTGAGGTGGGGAAAGCAAGTACCTAGTGGTGGAGAGGGCCCTGGGGGGTCATGGTGTGCAGTCTGCACCCACATAAGCTAAGTAGGCAGGTAGGAGATGAAGAAGGCACAGGTGCAAGGAACAAGTAAAATCCGTCAATTAAACCACTATTTTGATTACGTTCTATTAGCTTTCTTCCACTTAGTAGCAAAGCCATTAATTACTGACCACCAAATAAACCACAAAGTGTATACAAGCATTGAGAGTGCCCAGTGGGGAGTCTTTTTCTCTAGGACTCATCCAGCGCGGGGATCTCCTGCATAGGGGTTCAGGAACCTGGACTCAGACCCAGGCAGTCAACGAGGCCTATGGCAGTGGAGACCTCTAGCACATCCTTTTGCTAGGCTCACACTTGTTGGCCTGTTTCTTCCATCCCCAAGGCCTCCAGCCCTGGACAGCTCCATGCTCTCTCTTATCTTATGCAATACAAGCCACCCCACCCCTGTCTTGTTCTTACACAGTGGTCATTGTCCATTCACTTCAAAGGGGCAATCAAAATCAGAGACCTTTTCTATGTAAGCCTCACCACACCATCCCCAGGAATGGGGCAGCCTGCCTGGAAACTTGCTATTTTACCCATTCTGTAGACCTGCAATGCCCAACCCTCAGCAGCCCTCAAAGCGCCTAGATGCCACTTCCTGGTTACCATCTCTCCTTACAGACTCCCGCATGCTGGCCAAATGCTTGAGGCGGTCAGCACCTAGACCACACCCGTCCTCCCCTCTCCTACCTCTGCGTCCCACTCTCGGAAGGATCTAAGCTCAACCTTCCCTAGCCCAGGACCCCGGCTTCCGCCCTGAAAGTCCCAGGGCGGTCTCACTGTGTGGTTAGCAGAGGCCTTGTTTGCTTCTGTTAGAAAGCACTGAACATCTGATAAAGAGATAACGTACGGGAGGAAATGGTTTATTCAGCTCACACTTTCAGGTCACAGACCATCACTGAGAGAAGCCAGAGCAGGAACTCAAGCAGGAGCTGAAGCAGAAACCGTCAAGGAGTGCTGCTTCCTGGCTGGCTTCCTCTCTAGTTTCTTCCCAGGCTTTCTGACACAACCCAGGACCACTGGCCCAAGGATGCCACTGTTGGGTCCCGCCCTCCTACATCAGTTAGCAATCAAGAAAATGTCTGTAGACATGCTGTCAGGCCAAGCCGATGACGCAATTCAATTGAGGTTCTTCCTTCCCGGGTGATTCTAGCTTCTGTCAAACTGACAAAAACTAAGTAGTACAAAGCCCAAGGAGGAAGGTACCCAACCCCAGTGGTCTTCAGAGTGCTGAGAGGTCTCAGAGGCCCAATGCCAGCAGACTATAAAAGGTGACTCTCATAGAATTAAAGCAAGACCCAGGCCAGGTGTCAGAAGGAGTCAGAGGGCAGGCCCTAGATGCCACTTGTGGCCTGAAAACTGTAGGCTGGAGGATTAGATCACAGTTTTTGACTCTGTTAGGCCAAGCAGGGACCCTCTGGCTCTCTCTGTAGACGCAGGCTCCCAGGCATAGCTGACCTCTAGTCACCTGAGGACTAGTGACTCTCAGCTGCAGGTTTGCAGGGAGCCCACACTTTCCTCTCACAGCACAGCTCAGCTGAGGTAAGGCTGGTGTCTCAGAGTCCAGTAGGCAGAGCTGAAGAACAGTGGGTTAAGCAGAGAGGATGACAGGAAGGCAGCCAGACTGCTGGGAGGTACTGGCTCCAGTCACAGGAAGAGGACTGGTCCTGGTGAGCCTGGTACCGCAGGTTCTACCAGAGCCCGTAACCAACAAAGCAAATGATCAGCCCTGGCTGGGAGGCCCATCAACTCAATGGTGCAACTTTTGGGGTCTGTGCTATCCTTTACAGTAGAAGGCTCACGGGGTGATTTCAGCATAGAAGGCCGTTCTGTGAGCTAAAGTTTCCTCCCCTAGAGCCCCTCAGTTCTAACCCCAAGGTCCCAAGACACCCACATGGGCCCAGGACATGGCTCAGCAGCCCGGCCAGATAGTGCCAGGTGTTCTTTAATGCGGTCAATTGGGGGTTAACTAGAAGGCATTTCAGCGGGGCCCTGGGGACAGCACCATCGCTCGACTTCCAAGGGAGTGCTCGGCGTAATCGGCCAACCTGGCCAAGGGAGCAGCACTGTATACTTGTGGTTCCTGGAATAATCAACTGCCCGTGGTCTGGGTCTCCAAGGCCTGGAATCCTCTGAGGAGTAGAAACCTCCCTAGATGCTCCACAAAACATCCACAGGTCCAGCCAGGCCTGGCTCTAAAAGAAGTCTGAAGCTTTGCGCCGGGCAGGGAGCTGCAGCAGGTTGTCTGTGATGGAGGCTGGGTCCTGTGTGAGGGGTGTGCGTGTAGCAGACCCAGGGGCTGGGGTGCTTGTGGGTGTCTGCGGCCCACCAGCTGGGGTCTTGAGGTGGCTAGAGCGTGCCGGGGATGGTGTGTAGCTGGCCCGCAGAGCACGGTCTGTGTACTTGCTGGCCGTCCTGCTTACGAGGCGCTGTAGGGCTGGGGACATGGCTGGGCTCAGGCCCTTGGGAGTAAGACTGTAGAGAAGGGACAGAAGAAAGCGGCCACGTTAGCAGGTAAGGGCTGCTTAAGGCAAGGCCTCCCTCAGCCCCCAGGAGGAGCCCTATCTGAGACATGGCTACTCTGAGCTTCGAAGGATAACACTGCCCACACAGCAGTCAGGCCAAACCTGAGGCCCTGTGTAACTGCGTCCTGTGGCTGTGGGGCTGGATGGATCACAGGCCTTTGAAAGCTGGAGTCTCCTGCCTCTATGTAACACAAATGACACTGACCCGACAGGACTAACGGGCTCATAGTTGGGTAAGGAGTCAGAAGGTCCCTCTTAGGGGAAGGCCAGGAAGAACACTGAGGAAAGATGGAGAGGGCCTCCCTCCCGCTCTACACAAAGCCACATTCTGCAGCAGAGAAACAGCCACAGCACTTAGACGAACCCTGTGGATACCCTGGGCTCTGCCCTGCAGGCTGTTTACACACAGGTCTCAGAGGCTGAGAGAGTAGGAATGGGGCAGGCACAAACTTGTCTCCACCCCACACCTACCCAAGGGCCCCACTGCCTCTCACCTGGCCAAGTTCTCTGTAACTCTCCGCAGCGCTTCCTGCTTCTTGGCCCGGTTTTTGGCAGCTGCTTCATTGGCCATCTTCAGGCCCAGACGTTCCCTGCGTCCTGGCTCCAAGATCTGTAAGGCAGCAGCAGGCATGTGGGCGAGCTGTGCTGGCCCGTCACCTGGCCAAGCAGTCCGTTACCCAGAAGAACAGTCTGCGCACCCCTTTCCTCATGACTGCTACAACCCAGCTCCTCATCTTTCCTACAACCCAGCTCCTCATCTTTCCTACAACCCAGCTCCTCATCCTTCCTACAACCCAGCTCCTCATCTTTCCTACAACCCAGCTCCTCATC
>BDUI01000013.1:1085580-1097016 GCA_002335545.1 Apodemus speciosus
TTCCTACAACCCAGCTCCTCATCTTTCCTACAACCCAGCTCCTCATCTTTCCTACAACCCAGCTCCTCATCCTTCCTACAACCCAGCTCCTCATCTTTCCTACAACCCAGCTCCTCATCTTTCCTACAACCCAGCTCCTCATCTTTCCTACAACCCAGCTCCTCATCCTCCCAATGGCCACCACAGGTTCCTTCCCCACACTCCCCAGCCCCAACTGGATACAGTGCTGTATTCCTGCAATCCCAGCAACTGGCAGGAAACTGTACAATTTGAGGACACCCTGAGCTACACAGTGAGACCCTGTATCAACAAACAAACAAACAAACAAAACCCCCAAATGGCTCAGTGGGTAAAGGTGTTTGTTAAAAGACCGACAACCTGGTTGGAGTCTCCTCCTGAGTCCCCAAGGTTGGAGAGAGGAAGAACCACTCTTACAGGTGGTCCTCTGACATCCACACGTGCTGTGGCATGTGCCATGCATAATGTTTACCCACATACTCACACACACAAATAAATAAATGTAAAACAAAACAAAATGAGGGGCTGAGGTCTGGGTGTGGTGGAGCAAGCCTTCAGTCTCAACACTGGGAGGCAGATCTCGGAGTCTGAGGCAGCTTTGATCCACGTAGTGAGTTTCAGGCAAATCTGAGCTACATAGTAAAACCCTGTCTCAAGAAACAAAAATAGCTAGTCCCAGCACTTCAGATGCTAAAAGAGATGGAACTAGGTCCTGGGTCAAATCCATAGCACAACACAAAACAAGAACAAAATCAAACAAACAGGAACAATTTAAACCCGTCCACTTGTGGCTGTTTTCTCAAGTGTTTTATTGACGGTCTTCACTTTTCCGGAACTTCCTTCGCTGTCACCAATACTCAGGACCGAGTTTATTTTATCCGCAAGGGCCTGGTAATCCTGCACCATCTGAAATACCATCTTTTCCATACCTTCCACTCTTTCTTGTCTGTCCCCAGCTTTCCATCCTGCTTGACACTTGGGCACAAAAGACACAGCAGGCTACATCTGCCCTGTCCCCTGCAGAGCAGAATTCTCGGTCTTGGAAAAGGCCACGGGGTGGGGGCATTAATAGTGTTGCTTCAGTCAGAGCCCTGGGCCCACAGCATCTTGTTTGTTCCTCTCTGTTTGTCTTGGTTATCTTACCTCCCAGACAGTCTATAACCAAGACCTCCAAAATCTCTACCCATGGTTTGTCTAGGTGTGCAGTACACAGCCTCTACAATCTGCTCTAGGGAAGGACCCCCAGGGCCATATCAGGGGACCTGCTGGCTTGGTCGAGGAAAGCGCTGTCAGAAGCACAGCACAAATCTGACATTCACTTTCTGAGAATGCTACCCCTGGTGACTCTGAGTCCACTGCTGTACTAATGTGACCCCTTCCCGCCACCTTCCAAACAGAGTTAGAAGGCCTGGCTTAAGATGATCTGTGACCCAGTCACTAGAACGAATCTATATATTTATACAACATCTGATCCTGTTGGGTTTCCAAAAAAGATTGGCATTCTCAGTCTGCCCATGGGGGCAGCATCCTCACAGTATGCACTCTCTCAAGTTTCTGGGACTTTTCTCTGTTCACTTTCCAAACTCCAAACACTGTTTCATCCACAAATCCCCAATAGCCCTGGACACTGTGTTTTCTCCCCATAGCTCTCAGGAATTATCCGCTCACCCACCCAGCCATGCCCACGGTGCATGCTGTCCGCTCACCTTCAGTTTCCTGCTCCACCCGGCAGGGGCCACATGAGGTACACCAGGCCCTATCTGACTTGGACTTTCTGTCTTGACTTCCATTCTACCCAGCCCTACGATTCTGGATTCACACTGTACTACCTTTCTACCTTTTTTTTTCCCCCGAGACAGGGTTTCTCTGTGTGGCTCTGGCTGTCCTGGAGCTCACTCTGTAGACCAGGCTGGCCTCAAACTTAGAAATCTGCCTGCCTCTGCCTCCCAAGTGCTGGGATTACAGGCGTGCGCCACCAGCGCCCGGCCATACTGTACTACCTTGTGTATCTTTGACAATGCTCTATAACCAGAGGCTAGCACGTGGCCCTTCTGGGGACACGTGTGGTACCCCAGTCTTCATGCCTACAGGGCAGTTGGAGTTCCTGGTCTGACTCTGACAGTGTAACCTCCAGACCTGCCTTGATGCCTTGGCATGGCGTCTACTCTTCCAATCCAATTGACAGTCCTACCATAACGCCCCCTTCTGCAGACGTAGTGCCGTGCTGAGTCCTGAGCAGCTGGTACTAAGTACCAGATGAGTATTCAAACTAAGTCCCAGACCGATCCCTGTTCAGCACAACACACCTTGAATGTGGGTCCAGGTGTCCTGTCCACATAGGGGCTCTCGGATCCTTCGACTCGCAGGGGTGTGTTCTCAACCTCTCCCCACGTCATCAGTGGGGACTCATTCACACCTGCAGAGGGAAAGCACACACCTCAGGCCAGGGCACCTAGTGCAGGAGTTATCTTTCTCCCTAACACATGCAGCCTGGCTGCCATTAAGGCCACAGACAAACTCCTCTCCTTCCCTCACAATTTGAAGGGAAAATTCAAAACCAGCAGAGCCCCAAGGCAAGATGGCTGCACTTAGGTCAGCGAAGGCCAGTCTATTGCACCCCATCCTAGCACAGCGCCAGGGGTGTCAATGGAAGAAAACACTCTTGCTTTCCAAGTTTTCCTAAATGCCAGTGCAACCATATGGTGCCTCCATATGTAACGGTGTCACATTACAGGCACCAGCACTTAGTGCAGAGGCCATGCATAGTGGGGCACCAACGACAGCCAAGTGTCACCTGCCTCTCTTGAAGAGACTGCAGGACTAGTGTCCGGGACCTCTCCACCTACAGATCTCCAGATTTAGATCTCTAAGAACTATGCATACATGTAGCAGTCTGCCCATTCACACCACAGGCAAAACCAGAGCAAACCGAGGCATTTCCGGTCCCGTGTGGGAGAGTCTAGCCTGTGCACAGCCCTGTCCAGCCTAGGCTTATAGCCTAGTTCTTACCAGGAGCAGGAGAAGGAGTGGCAACGAATCCAAAGCCGCCCACTCTGGGGGACTCCTGGGGAATGAGCTCCTTGCCATCAGGGCCGACCTTGCCCTGCTTGTGCTGGAAGAGGGAGAGAGGCGTGTCAGGGGCTCTCCACAGTCGTGGGGCTATACTGTGGAAGGTGCTGAGGTACTCGTCGGACACACTTCTCTCTGGGAAAGTGCTGGGCTCTAGGAGAGGGACGACCCCCATTCTCACCTCGCTCCAAGGACTTGCGGAACTTGAACAGTGAACATCAAGTAAAGGGTGCCCTTTTCCTCCACCCAAGAGGAGCCTCTGGGGTTGCAACGCTACAGGGGGCCAGGGCTGGCTCTCGCCTGCAGCGTCTGAGTCTTCCCATCTCCTGCCTCCTCCAACCCCAGGATGATCTGGGACACTCTGAGGGCACTTCCTCATTCTGACCCCAGGCTCTCAGTGACCGACTCTCTCTGGCACTTCCCAGCATACGCCGCTCTACTCAGCTCGTTGACCGCTACAGAGGTATATATATATATATATATATATATATATATATATATATATATATATATATATATATGGTGTATGTACACAGGTACAGCCTCCAGAAGCTTCTCTCCTCTCTGGCCAACACCATAGGGGCTGGTATGGACTGGACCATAGGCCCTACATCTAGCCTCATTGGAAGGGGCCAATAGGAAGTACAGTCCCTGCCACAGGGGCTGCGGTGGGTCTGACAACCAAGCTTCATCCAGCCTCAGGAAACCCGAACTTACAGGGACAACCGAGGTGGCGAGGCCGCCCTCCGCAGCTCTCCCAGGTAACCTGCCCGGCTGCCTGCTGGCTTTGCTGACTCACCTGGGCATTGAGGGCAGCCGCTTGCTGAAGCTGGGACCTGCTCAGAGCCTGACTGAACGGGTCCCGGAGGAAGCGTGTGTTCTTATGGACTATCTGCCGCGGCTTCTTAAACAGCTGCTCTCCGTCAGGGACACCTATCAACCGAAGAACAAGACAGCAGGGCTCCCGGGGGGGGTCGCACGCCTGGCTCAGCCTGCAGCCTGAGGCTGCAAGCATACCTCCTCAGCTAAGTCTCCCTGGCAGGGCAGGGCGGAGCCACCTTAGCTCAGAGACCCTCGACAAAGCAGTAGGGAAGACCGCAATGTCCCTCAAATGTCACACATTGCCCCAACCCCAAGATGGACCACACTGCAAGTGAACATGTACACGTAGGCCTTTCAAGCTGGCTCAAAGGTGACAGGATAGACCACTGCAGCCCGTCTTCCACCCCGCCCTTCGGTCCCGCTCACTCACCCTCGGGATAGTACATGAGAGAGTTCTTGGCCTTGTACTTCCAGGTCTCCACTCCAGCCTGACTGCTCTCAATGGCTTGATGCTCTGCCGATGGGAGTTCAAGATTATCTTTCTGTCGCTATGGTGACATGGGGGGAAAGTAGGGTCAGAGAGGCACCCAGACCCTGTACCTGTGGCCCTGGGACTCCATCCCAAAAGAAGATGCCTTTGTTTTCAAGCTCCAGGGCTACCTTCTCAAATTCCTCCTCAGCCTGGTAGAGCCATGCATGGCGGGCATGGCTTTTTTCCTTGGCCACCTCCATGATCTCCTGGAAGGAGGCATTGTCCTCACTTGTGTAGCGGCTCAAGAAGACATCCAGGCTGGGCAGCGGCTCCTTCTCCTCCTCTTCTCCACCCTCTCCTGCTAAGGGGTCACAAGCAGGAAAACACAATACCACGCACAGCATGATCACCACTGTAGGACTGGGGAAGACCGCCGCACTTCGTAACAGCGAGAACCCTAGCTCCTGTGAGGTGACAGACACACACTGACTCCGCTGTTCAGGCAGGCCCAGGTGGCAAGCACAGCTGACTGACCAGCTCCGTTCATCTGCTCGATGCCAAGAGAAGCCTGGGGTCTGGTTGGCTAGTGAAGGGGCAGGGCAGATACTAGAGCAAAAGCTCACGGCAGCAGAGGCCCCTCCTCTGCCCACAGTGCTCCAACCTGTGGGATCCACCTCCAGGGCCCCACGGGCTCTTTCCTGCTGGAACTGTCTTTCCCTGCCCTTTCTGACTGACAGTGTGGGTGAGTGGCGGCCACTAATGCCTCAGGGTATGACAGTTAACTCCTAAGGCAGGAGCGGAAAAGCCAACCATACCACCTCGACCCCTGCTACCAATGATACTCTTGTAGAGGCAGCACTTTGGGGGACGTGAGGTGAGGCTTCTCATCTGCTCTACTGACAATCTTGACCACCAGCTGCGTGCCAGCTAATGCCAGACAGAATGTCTATAAGTTCAAGTCTCGAGGTTAGAAAAGGACAAACTTGGGCCAGGTAGTGGTGGCACATGCCTTGAATCCCAACACTCAGGAGACAGAAATACGTATTATTTGAGTTTGATGTCATTTTGATCTACAGAGCAATCTCCAGGCCAGCCAAGGCCTACACAGAGAAATCTTGTCTCAAAAATAAATAAATAAATAAATAAATAAATAAATAAATAAATAAATAAATAAAAAAGAAGAGCTGGGCGGTAATTGCTCATGCCTTTAATCCCAGCACTTGGGAGGCAGAGGCAGGCGGATTTCTAAGTTTGAGGCAAGCCTGGTCTACAGAGTGAGCTCCAGGTCATCCAGGGCTACACAGAGAAACCCTGTCTCGAAAAAACAAAAATAAATAAATAAATAAGTAAAAAATAAAAAATGAAATAAAATAAAAAAGGAAAGGCAAACCTGGGCCCCATCCTATTATCATTCCTAAAACCTACAGAAGCCACAGCTTTTTGAAGCCTGTTGCCTACATGTGTAATTACAAAGACTCCTATATTTACTGACAAAACATATATATAAAAAGAAAACATCTTCAAATTGTCCTTTTTCTCTGCTGCACTTCGATTACGGGTCAAGCTCTAAGAATGACTACTCGCATGTCCATGGCGGGAGAGGCTGGGCTGCTGAGGAAACATGTCTGTGTGAGCATGCTGCACACCTGCCCTGGTACAGTATGCTGTCAACTAGGGCCTGGCACAGAAGCGCCTTTGTCACCTCTAGTGATATATCCTGCTATTGACTCAGACACGTCCCTTAGTGGCACACTCACATACAAATAGATGTATAAAGTGCTCCTCCTAACCTTAAGATCCACCTCATACTTGGCATGGAAACATGTCAAGGACAAAACAGTCCTCTGTTCTACATGTGTCTGTTAATGGCACAGTATACCATGTGCTACTCTAGATGTGGAACATATGGGTGCAGGCAAGACCTAGACCCTGCTCTCCTGGAGGGCTTGCCAGTTAGTAATTAGGGTAAGAGGCAAGAAAGAGAAATGACCCCCCCCCCAAAAAAAAAACAGGGAGGGAAACACAGACTCTGAACAAAACAAATCAGAAAACCAAAGGCAGTCAGTGAGGAACAGAGTCCCAGGTGGCTCCAACTTTACACAAAAGTTCAAGAACCCAGAGTTCAGACTAGCTTCCGCCTCTAAGCCCAAACAGGTCACCTGAATCCCAACTTGAAGCAGACCCAAGTGACTGCCTTGGAAGATAGGAGACGGAGGGGCCTGAGGCATTTTCAGGAGACAAAGCTCACATGGCAAAGGCCGGCGCACTCAACACAGACTGGTGACGGCACTGGGCTCTCCTTCCTTCCAGAGATAGGCCAGGGGCAGAGGACACAGCTCCTCCACAACTAGGAGCTGGCCTCAGCTCTTCTACCCCCCAGACCAGTGTCTCTGATCTCAAAAGCTGATACTTAGGAGACCCCCTCATGGATGAAATGTGACCCTACAAGAATACGACTCCCAAGTAGTCTTGACTGCGAGACCAAAAGAATGAGTTCACTCACCATCATCCAGGTCTCGGCCCTGGGGCCGGGGCTTGCTGCCCAGCACACCGGAGCCCGGGTGTACCTCAGGAGTTTCAAAGGTGGCTGGAGTAACATCTGAGAAAAGCAAACTAGAAATCAGAGTGAGCCGTATGTGACAAGAGACATTTCCCTAAGCCTTCAACAGGGGCATCCGTCAACTTACAGGGAGGCGGAGGTTCCCGAGATATCTTGCCCAGGGCAGAGCCAAACTTGATGGCAATCTGGCGCATGCGCTCCAAATCTCCATTTTCCTCAGCTTCCAGGTACTCCTTCTGTGCCTGTAGCTTCTCCACATCAGGGAAGAAGTCTCTCTGGATAACTGTCTGAAGTCCCTGCCATAAGCAATCAGAACAAAGGCCAGAGCTGGCACCCAGAAGCCTGACTCCCAGCCCAGCCCTGTCCATGTTCCATCCCTTAGACGTTCCCCTCTGCCTACCTGGACGACTGAGATCTGCAACACAGTTTAGAGCTGCGTTTTCTAGTAAGACTGTTCTTCCCACATGGCTCTGGCGTATTATTTAACATTACTGAACAATCTCTTGAAGCCCATGAAATCCCTAACTGATCTTTCTCTTTGCTGGCTCCATCTAGAACACCAGCCAGACAAATGTGCATAGTGTCATCCTCATCCCACCCAGGAATTTTTACTTCAACCCAAACCTTTCTCTTGAAAGCCAGTCACCACACCACCAGCACAGGATAAAGTCCGCAAGATTTCACACCCAGCCAGACCTTGCTGTGAAGCTACAAGTCTGTCTGTACAGTCAGCTGCAAGGCGATGGCAGAAGCCAGCAGATGCCAGAAGCGTCCTAAATCTATCCAGTCTAAAACCAACTCTGTCAGTCTGTCCTCCGAAGTGTTTGCAGTGGGACCCTTAACTCGAGGAGCGACTGAGACCCATTTACTCAATGGCGTGGCCAGTTTCACGGTCTAATTCTGGGACCCCCGGCCTTTGACACTTTACAGCCTTCCAGAAAGTCACTGGAAAAACCTGTCAAAATTCTACAGGAAACTATTTCCTTGACCCTCAACAGAAAACTGAATGCCCACTTCTGCACTGTTTTCTTGGTTCTCGATGCTTTCCAAACCCAAAGACAGTTGTTACACTCCGCTGAGAGTGCCAGGACCAGAAAAAATTCAAAGGACTAGCGAGGAACGCGAATGGGGGAGGGCCCGGAAGTCGCCAGCGCTCGCACTGAGCTGGTACCTCGATGTACTCTTCTTCATCCAGGACCCGCTGCCTGCTTCTCGCAACTCCGGCCTCTCCGGCCTCCCCAGCCGCGCGCTTCCTCGGGGGCGCGGACGCGGAGGACAGAAACAGAGAACCCGCCGAGCTCCCGGGCGTCCCCATCGCTATCCCAGAACCGCTCGGGCGGCGTCGACACACTCCAACAGCCAGCCAATGGAGAAGCAGTATTTTTGTAACAAAGCCGGCGCTCCAATGATGTCACTGGGAGCGCCGGATCTTAAGGAAGTTGTAGTCTTTTATCCCGACTCAGGTTGCTCATGCCTGTCTAGACTATGATCACTAGGGGGAACTATGGGGTAACTGTTTGACGCCACAGTCCCTCTGTTACAAGTTTCAGTTCTTTAAAAAAAAAAAAAAAAAATTAAAAAAATTGCAGATGTTTTAAAAACATTTTTAAATACTTCAAAAAAATTTGGCTAAGTATGACTTCCAAACTCATAAAAAGAACACTAAGACAATTCTTCCCATATAGTTATTTAACAAAATTTAAATGAAAAGAAAGAACAAAAGGGTGCTTAAGTCTCTGGTTGGATTTATTAATTCTCTGCCTGCCAGGATGGGTTTCCCAAAAGAGGTCTGTTCTCACTGAAAGCATTCCCCGAGCTTTCTTCTTAAGGGAGATCATGAATTAGGTCAAAGAAGCTCTAGCCCAGAATGATTTGTTACAATTTTGCTTTTCCAGTGATCTCTTCCTTCATTGTGAGTCACTGGGGACTTTATGACCATGTCCCTGCATCCATAGAATTGACCATACGATAGAAAAACCACATACTGAAATCATCCTGCAAATGCGTAAAGTTACATCCGTGACCTGCAGGAAGTCTGCACTCAGAGTGTCTTGAGTCTGCACAGGACATGTCAAGTGGCATTTTCCCAGGCAGAACATGGTTGTAGATCGAAAGRATGAATGGATAGGAACCAGGCCATGGAAAGGCCCAGCAGTGGGGACGGAGTAAGGCAAATGCCAAAGCAGACCTTTCGTTACACAGTGCATTGAAGAAGGAGATGACACCAGAGGGGTAGAGCCAGGTTGCACAGTATCTTTGGAGTCCTGGCAAGAAACATTATTTTTATTTTTAATTACAGAGAGGCCGGGTGAGCTCAGGCGAAAACCAGAGAGAGCTGCAATGGGAATGCAGCTCTCAGGAGGTTGGTGCGCCCAAGGCTGCACAGGAGCTAGTTCCTGGGGTAATTGATACGTTTTAGAGATGACATTGGCTGCACTGGGTAACAGACAGAAAGCAGTTGGTGATCAAGAACTCTGTGACTCGCATGCCTTAAATAGGCCAGGGAATGTGGGAACAGCTTGCCGTCTATATGGTGCCTGCAACAAGCTGGTGGGCTTCCAAGTGCTGTCAGAGGTACAGACTGACAAATACCTAGCGCAGGGGGACAGGCCTGGCCTGGAGACGCAGAGGTGGGAACTGGAGCCCATGGATGGAAAAGAGATATCAAGAAGAGTAGGGCGGGGGCTTGAAGAGATGGCTCATCCGATACAAGCATCTGTTGTTCTTCCACAGGATCTGGGTTCAGTCCCCAGCACCTACAGCGACACACAAGTATCCAAATCTCTACTTTCAGGGATTCCAACACCCTTCCTGGTCTCCATGGGCACCAGGCAAACTTGTGGTGCACATGTACATATATATACAAGCCACACACAGAGCTGTGCAGTCGCACACATGCACCTGGGCACACAGCCAAAGATCCCCCACCCCCATCTGTGAAGCTGATTGTCTGCCTAGAGGCACAAGGTAGAGAATCCCCAGGAGGCCTTGCCACCACCCCCTGGTTTTAATTCTGATGGGGGAAACACACAGTACTGGGACTGAGGACTTGTTGAGCTGTGCTCTGCAACACGTGTTGATCCACACCCCACCTCAACTCCCTGGAAAGGGAGAAAGGAGCCAGCTCCCGAGCAGGTGTGGAACGAAGCCTGAGACACCAGGACTTGAACGCCTGGGCCGCTCTGTGGTCTGCGGAGATCTTGTTTGTTTCTTGGCATCGGCTCAAGGCTCAGATGAAGACGCAGATGCAGGGACCTGGGAATTACCAACTATAACCTTCTTCTTCCGCAGGCCCTGACACCAGGGCCCAGGCAGGGCCTTTGAGGATAGACTAAGCCCAGGACTGAGCAGACAGCACTGCCTTGCATAGTAAGGAGAAAGAACAGAGAAGAGGCCAGTCCTGGAGACAGGCTCTGCGTCCTGCGTGGAGCTAGGGCTTCTCTAGGTGCTGATGGTGGCTGAGAAGTGGACCTGCTCTGTGTCTGCACTTTACCTGCAGGAGGTTTCTGGTTCCTGCCCCACATGCCCTCCCTTCATGGGTGAGAAGGCTTTGGAATCCCTGTCTCCCAGCACTGGCAGCTTAAGTTCCTGTCTAAGTAGGTCTGTCTCCCTCTTACTCTCCCCCCTTCGGTGTGCTCCACTTCACAAAGCCCGAAGAAACTTCAGACACCACCGACACTCTCCTTGTGAGGTTTCTTAGTCCCAGGCAGGAGCCTCGATGAAGAAGCACGCTTTTGGTGTCGCCACTTGGCCCGGCGGTTCTTGAACCAGACCTGAGGAGGAGGGAGACCAGGACAGCTCAGGCCCCAAGGACCCACCATCCAAAGAACTTTGGAAGGGTTGATGGATGGGTGGGCTAGGTGTTAGACTTCACCATGGAGGGGTGAGCCAACGGATCTGTGCCACCTCATGCCCCACACAGAAGAAAAGGGAAAGGGCCAAGCCTCGCTACTTTCCTAGACTGCCCAGCCTGAGCCCAATAGCAACCACAACCACCAGGTTCTCTCTCTCTCTCTCTCTCTCTCTCTCTCTCTCTCTCCCTTTCCCTCTCCCCCTCTCTCTCCCTTTTCTTCTCTCTGGCATGGGTAACTCAGCTATTAAAGCAAACATGGCCAGTTTTTGGCATTTGGTGAGAAGTCCCTGGAGGACAAACCCCAAACATGGAAATTGKTGGGCAGCCACCAAGTAAACTAAGATTGTGTGAAAAATTGTGAGCAAATGTTTAATCTCCATGAAAATATAGGAAAAAACAAATAAATAAAACAAAAACAAATAACTCTTCCAAGTGAGTTTAACTGAGGTTATTTACAGAAACATGGTAAACATGCTGGTAGAAACTCAGAGTCTCTCCCTCCCACAGCAATTGTTAGCCACTCATGTAACCCCCAGGGATAGACATTCCCAGGAGCTGCCTAATACTGGTCATCCTTATGACCTCTCACTTCTCCTACCAGAAGGCAAAATTAGTGAGCCCAATCTCATGAGGTTCTTGTAT
>BDUI01000013.1:1104066-1121881 GCA_002335545.1 Apodemus speciosus
CTGGCTGTCCTGGAGCTCACTCTGTAGACCAGGCTGGCCTCGAACTCAGAAATCCGCCTGCCTCTGCCTCCCAAGTGCTGGGATTACAGGTGTGCGCCACCACGCCCGGCCTTGTTATACTTTCTTGTGACACTATTTCTGAAAGTATCAAGCAAACAAGCATCTACTCACCCTAAGTAGCGAAGTAGTGATTGCCAAATCAAGAACACTACCAAAGTCTAACTTAGGAATATGGTTGAGGTTATAGCAACAGAAATGAGTCAAAGTAGTATCACTGTGGTGGATTGAATGACACTGGCCCCCACAGGCGCAGATGTTTAATATTTGATCCCAGTAGGTGGCGCTGTCTGCATAGGTTTAGGAGGTGTAGCCTTGTTGAAGGATTGGGTGGGCTTTGAGGTTTAAAAGCCTTGGTAGGAATGAACTCTTATTCCTCTAAAACTGTAAGCCCAGAAACCCTCCTTCTATAAGCTGCCCCATCATGCTTTATCACAATAACAGACACATAACTGATGCAGTGCCCAAATGTTCTGTCCCGCAAGGGTGACAACACTTAAAAGCTGCAAGTCTTTGTTTGGTTTCAGTTAGGAAAGAAGGGATACCAAACCAGAGCTGGCCTCCAGGTTCCCTCAGCATCCCTCAGTCCCTACCTGGAACACCCTGTCCCCAACCCTAAACTTTCCAGCCAGGAGAATGGGCTGCCCTTCCCCCAGAGGTTCCTCCCTATACGATCCAGACATTTTGCACTGGCTCCAGTGTTCCTTCCCTCTGCCCCCCTGCTCCTCTTCTCTCTCTCCCTCCCTCCCTCTCTCTTTCTCTCCTCTTCCTCTTCCTCCTCCTCTTCTTTTCTCTCTGCCCCTTTCTCTCCCTCCCTGTTTTCCTTTCCCCATGTTGATGTCTGTGACCTTGGTCTTTGGGGCCAGTGAACTCACCCACTGAGTTCCCAAAGAACCACCTTTAATATAATCTAATCTGGCTTGAGTTGGTTCATTTCAGCGGTGGAGGAATAACCTATCATCTGCTGATTTCTCAGCAGCTCTTGTTGCTTCTATGATTATGAGTAGGGAGAGGCCTTGTAAAAGCTCATCAGTTTCAGCAACTTTCTGAGGCTCTTGAATTGTTTCCTCCTTTTGTCTTAACAAGTTTCCTCCTTTAGAACTTCCTAGATCCCAACAAGACTTTGGAGGAAACTGCTGAACAACAAGAAAAGAACAAAAATATTTTAAAAATTGAATAAGCCAGATTTATTTTGTCTTTGGTTGTGTATATTGTTGGTGCCATAGCTAAGAAGCCACAGTTATATCCAGGACTTACTGCTCGGGGCTGGGGATCTACTTCAGCTGGGAGAATACCCATTTAGTAGTCACAAAGCCCTAGGCTCTAGCTCCAGCAGTGGAGGCTGAGGCAGGGGTGTTACAGCCTATAGTTTTATAAGCTCTATGTTTTAGAACTCCTATATTGATCCATTTAAGTTTTGTATATAAAGTAAGATCTGGTTTAACACCACCTCCATCTCTGTGTGGGTGCTGGGGATAGAACCCATAGCTTGAGCATCTAGCCGTGCTCTGTGAATGCTCTACCAGTAAGTCATATGCTCACCCCACCCCCACTCCAGGACTTAGCCCTTTTCAGTGTGCTCTGGTGATTGAGCCCAGGGTCGCAAGCACAAGCTTTGCCACTCTCTTGGTTTGTGTTTTGAGACAAGGTCCTACTACTGTCACCTAAACTGGTCTCACACTTACCACACAACCAAGGCTGGCCTTGAACGTGATCCCCTAACCCCAGTTCCCAAATGCTAAGATTATAGTCATGTGCCACTAACACTGGCTCAAGCTGGAGTTTTTAAAATATAATACTTAACTAGGAGGGATTTACTTTTAGCAGAAAGAAACCGATGAGCTAAAAGGGAAAATAATGAATAAATACATAGCATGCCTAAGAAAGCTAGATGCCTGTTATCCCAACACTCCATCTGAGGCAGGTGGCTCTGTTTCAAAAAAAGCAAACAAAAAAAGTAAAGGAGAGAGAGAGAGGGGGGGGGGTAAAAGGACAGGCATGGGGTCCAGCTTGGTGGTAGAGCACTTAGCATGTCCAGTAAGGCCTTATTCTAATTGATCTCAACTGCAGCTATAAAGGTCACATTTACAATCTCACAGGCCCCTGGGTTAGGGTTTTAAGATGCCTCTTTGAGGGGAGCACAAATGCAGGTGTGCTGTGTATCCCAGCTTCCCCAGGGATTCTGCACTTTTAGTGTTCAGTGTCCTGTTCTCTCGGGAAGTTCCTTTGGTCTAAGAACTGACTGAGTTGGTTGGTCACCCTGGGAAGTACAGGGCTAACTGATGAGACAGGGGAGGAGACAACTAAGCGGAAGGCATCCTCAGGACCAGTTTCCAGATAGCAGTGCTTGGGCTTCATCTGAGACCCACCTTGAAACAGAGCCAGTCTTTTGGGATCTCTAGAGTCATAGCAAGTTCTGTTCAGGGTTTGGGTGTTCCTGTCATTCAGGTAATGACCCAAGGTCAGCAGCAACCCTCACCAGCCAGACGGCTGATGAGTCAGCTCTGGACAGAGCCACGTGTCCTCCTGGCTTTTTTCTTTTTTTCTTTCTTTTACATCAGTAAATTAACACGTCAGCTGTCTTTATTTTATTAAGTACACATTTAATAAGTGAAGAGCCCTCCAACCCACCCACATGTCTTGGAAAACTCTCACCTATCCCTGGAGCTGCCAACCCCTCAACCCTAGGACAAGGGTTCAACACTCAACACTCAACACTCTKTCCTCCCCACCCCTGGTCTTCTCCAGTCCTACCTGGTGCTGACCTTATCAGTGCCATTTTAGGAGTCTCTGCCATCTGCTCTTTTCTTTGATGAATATTTTTTTGTTTGGTTTGTTTTGCTTGTTTAGCTTTATTTTGTTTTTGTAGATGAGGTCTTATATAGCCCAAGTTGGTGTTGAATTCACTATGTAGTTTACTTACCTTCTAGATTCTCCTGCCTCTACCCCTCAGACAAGGGGATAGAGGCAGGAGGCAACATGCCAGCCCAGGGATAATCTCCTAACTCATTTCCAGCCACTTTCATCTCCTAACCCTACGTTTCAAGGTAGGCGCCGCCATTCCACCCACACAAATCCCATCCTGAGGCTTTCTTGCTTTGAACCCCCAATACCAGTAGTCCGGCAATTTCCACCTCTTCCATCATCAGCTTACTCTAGCCTGGCTCTGTGAAGCCAAATCCCAGAGCCCTGGTGGCCTTTACAATGGCCCCTTCCTGGAATTCTATCAGCTTGCCACCCCTTCTCAGTACTCCTCTAGGGACAAGTCTAACAGTGCCCATCTGCCAGCCTTCCTTTTCCCAGTCTGTTTCCAGCACCATCCCTACCCAAAGAGAAGGGCAGATGAGAGGATCCTATCACTGACAAACTGCAGGTTCTCAACAGGCAGGGGTTGAGCAGGCAAGAGCAGATAGAGGCAAAGTCAAGGTCTTGAAAAAGCGATTGCGAGGCTGAGGTGGAGGTGGAGCTGGGGAAGATGGATTGGAGATAGCCAGGACCCACGATGCCCTCTGCTGGGCCTCGCCGCCCCTCCCCTGTCCTGTAGAACGGAGGCGTCCCCTCTCCTTGTTGTCCTTACTCGCTAACAGGCTTGTGCCAAGCCATCAGGATTCCCCTGATTGCATTCTTTCATGCCAGTGCCTTTTCTACAGCAAACGTCTGCTAATGCCTCCTTTATCACAGAATTAGGGGATTTGGGGCCGATCGCACAAAGGGTCCTCGATAGCGCGGTAATCAAACGCCAATCGGCCTCATCTCAGGCAGGCAGGGGAAGAAAGCAAGCACAGGGGATTAGCGCGGGTTCGCTGCCAGGCGGGACAGAGATAGCATCGGCGCGGCTGCAGGCGAAGCTTCGGGAAGGGCTTCGGCAAGCCTCGGAGAAAGGCCGGCTTAGCGCCTCGCATCGAGGATTCTGAAACCATTAGAGGGGATTAACACCCAGGTTAATCTGCTTTGGCCGCTCAATTGTCACAAGCAGGGAACATTCCTGAGCTGGACAAACCTGGGGGCAGCTAGCGGGTCTCAGTTTCCCCAGTTGTCGCATGTTCAGAGACCCAAAGTACCAGATGGGGTGGATCTGGGCAGCTGCGAAGCCTGACTGGTGTTTTGTTCACTGCCATCCCTTTCTGGGGACTAGCAGGACACACAGCATACTGCCTCTGCCCTTTCTGTTCCAGACAAAAGGAAGAACATTCCTTGTCCCTTTATCGAGCCACACCGCAGTGAGGCTCCAGTTTTCCTAGTTTGTGTTCCCTAGAAAGGTGCACATACCTCCCATTGTGCAGCTCTTCTCATCCGATCAATGAGGCTGGCTCATTGGAGACAGGGCCAGGCTGAGTGAGATAAGCATTTAGCAGGTCCAGCAGTGCAGCCTGTGCACATGGCTGCCTTCCATAGCAACATAACTTCCCCTGTGGCTATGACCTGACCCAGAGCAGGGTACTCAGAGATGTGCCTGCACCTGGTCTCCTTCTCCACGGAAATACATATATTGTGCCTTTGACAAACCCACACTTGCAATAGGCGACTGGACTGGAGCTAGCCAGGTAGGGAGGATGTGCAGGCCAGCACAAGAAATAAGTCAAGTTCTTTGGTCCCCAATCAGCACTGGACTGTAAGATCCAGAGGAAGGCAATGATATGCTGTTTTTTCCTTCCTTCGTTTAATAGTGAGCAGTGAGTTTCTAACCTAGTCTCTGTAGTGGGAACACTGGGGAAGAGCCACGTTGTCATCCGTGAGCTTGGATGAGCACACAGGAAGACAAACAGGTGAGAGGTAGTTCAGGAAAAAGGATTAGGTTCTTGACCTGCACATGGGTTGCATAGGACCTTACGGGCAGTTAGAATCACAGAGCATAGAGAGAGAGCCGGAAAGCACGGTCCAGAAGGAAGGAACCACAGGGGGCGGAACTCTGGGACTTGATGGGAAGTGTCCCCTCAAACTGAGAGGCTAGGAGTTGCCAGGGGCGTGCGTCATCGCACTCAGGAGAGTGGGCTGTGGCGGCTGAGGCGGCCAGTGTGGTGGGGCTTGCAAGCGAGCGCGGGAAAACCTAAAGACTGGGAGTGTCTGCGAGGCGCCTCCAGACTAGACTGAGCGCCGAGAGCGAAACCTCAAGCTACGGTCGTCGGATTAGTGCAATTCCTACGCCCGCAGCCGCCGGCAGAGCGCGTGCGCGGCCCCGCTATGGGCGCGTGCTTGTGATGTCATCAACAAGCGCCGCCTGCCATATGATTTGCTTTGCTCCGGCTTGGGGTGAAGTGCGAATCTCTTGGAGGCCGGGGATCCCTTACGCCCGTGTTTCCGAGGCCCTGGAGAGCGCTAAGTAGCGCTTCTCCCAGAACTGAATTCCGGGAAACCTCGCTCGCACATAAAACGGTCTGTGCTCTCCATGCTACATGTCGAGGAGGCCACAGACCCTCTCTTGTGTCCAGCTCCGCCCGGATCAGCTTTTGGATCATGGAAACAGGCGTTTTCTTTTTCCTATTAGAGTACCGGGAGAATCTCCCAGACACCCGAAGAGCTGGTGACTTGAGGTGCTGCCTTGGTGGAGAGGTCCTGGCACGTGGCCAGCCTGTGTGGGCCTTTGTGCAGGCTGGCCAAAGAGCCAGTGCTTGGAAAACCTCCCCAAAGCCTGGGATCGCTAGGAGGTTGCGCTGCTCTGGTAGTCAGGCTAATGAGTAGGCATTTTAGTTAGGCTGATGGTGGTTTGTCTTCTGGGGTCACTTAAGATAATGCCTTTGGAGCATAGGATACTTAGGCAGTAGCTTCCAGGCTAAGCGTCACCGTGGAGGATAGAGTGTGTGGTGGATAGGTGACTGGCTTCCACTAAGAAGACAAATGTGTGACGGCGGTGTTAAAGGCCATGTTGGGGACTCAGGGCCTGCCACAAGCAGATCAGAAGGGAGAACGCTCGGGGATCGCCAGGAGAGAGTGGGACGCGGTAAGGTACAGGGCTACGCTCTCCAGTGCTTTTTCCACTGTCCTTTTAGGAGATACAGTGCCAGCATCTCCATTCTTTGTCCTGTGTCTAGGACCTGGTAGTCCTGCAAATTTATAAGCCCAGAAATCTGTTAAACAGGAAATTAAAAGCCAGCAAAGAAAAATAATATTGAAATCTTAAACTGAGACTGTTTTCTGAGTGCTTGGAGGGATACAACAGGAAAGCAAGAATTCTATTTGCCTAAAATGAGACAGTCCTTGGGCTGGGGCATGGCTCAGGTATGCAAAAGCGTGGACTCTTTGAATTTCTTGGTCCTCTACTTAGTCTTTTCTTTTTTTTAAGGCAGGAAACAAGCATTTTTCCAAAGCGTGGCTTCTTTGGATATTAAACTATGATTGACATTTCATCACCTACAGTGGCATACATAGAAAATCCCGGGGGCTGCCTATACAGCTGTAAGAGGAGCTTCACAGAATTTAGAATGAGGCAGAAGACTTCAGCTCGGGGTCCTGCTCTGTCGTCCTGCTCTGTCCCTGTGAGCTTGTCTAAGCCCAGTCCTCACTCTGACTTCCACCTGGCACAATTCTTTGAGGATTGCGTGCCTCAGATCTGCAAACTTAGTTACTTCCTGGAATTCTTCCCTGTATAAGCTCTGTCTGCCTCCAGGGTTTTAGGAAGAGGTAAAGTCCTATTTTGTAAGTTGGCTTTGTTCTGCATAGCATCTTGATCAAAGACCCACATCACATATGCCTTCACTGCTATCCAGAGAGGCAGTGGTCCCAGGGTAGAGGCCAAGAGAATCTGGGGACAG
The DNA here is from genome assembly GCA_002335545.1 of Apodemus speciosus. Classification (NCBI taxonomy): domain Eukaryota; kingdom Metazoa; phylum Chordata; class Mammalia; order Rodentia; family Muridae; genus Apodemus; species Apodemus speciosus. Next base: position 1,110,873 of record BDUI01000013.1, read on the forward strand.
TCAAGGGCCATCACGTATAGCTATGGTCCTTCCTATGAAGGGCGTGGCCTCTATGTAAGTCCAGTCACAGTGGCTGGTATCGCTGTGACCATAGGTGGGCATGGGAACTCCTCTTGGGCCGTTGCTGGGCTTTTTGTCTCAGTAGCATCAAGCACGGGGCAGACTGCAAGGCACTTCCTGCAACTCACGCAAAGCAAGCCTGATGAGGTTGCCGGGTGCCAAGTCCCTCCACAGGAGTCGGGTCACTTTAGATATGCAGCCTATTTCCCAGATCTTGGGAGCGAACCTCAGGAAAGCTAGTGCCACTTTACCAACACAGCCAAGGTGGAGTTTGAGAGGGGCCTGGGCTTAAGAGACAGGAAGTCTGTGTGGGGTCTAGGTAGCAAGGGCAGCCCCCAGTGGAGGTAGAAGTAGGTTTTGTTGCTTGGAGGCAAGGTGTGTGTGGGGGCACCTTTCTCTGTTGAGGACTGGACTGTGACCACTGAGATCAGTCTGCCCAAGTCCTGCTAGAGGCTTCTATACCATATCGGTCTCTACCTGGCCCTGTCTACTTTGCACTGACCTCTCATCGGCCATATGCTCCACCTAGGACTCATGGCTGTCTCCACAAAATCTGCCAGGCTTCCCCGAAGGCCCAGGCCTATGGGGATGCTCACTCTGTCAACAGGCATGAAACAGCCTTTCCCAGCATAGCTACAAGTACCTGTTAGCCCTGTCCACGAGGTTCCTCCTCTTTTCCCATGGTTACAGCAGAAGGGCTCAGGGCCTAAAAGAAGTGGCCCTAACGCAGCTGAATAGCTTCCAGCCTTGAACTGCCTTTCGGCTGTGCCTGGACTGTCTGGCAGGGATTGAGGCACCAAGATGTTCCCCGACCTTAGGAATCCATTCCTGCACAACAGCCATGTCCTACCCTGGGGAGAAGTACTCCCTATCACTCCTGCTGCTTGTGACCTTAAGAGAGCGCAGGGTCAGTGTCTCCATGCTTCAGCGCCGGGCACTTACTACTGTCCTCCCCTGCACTTCAGGTTGAGAGGGTGGGCTGCCTATGCCACAGGCGGGCAGGCCAGGAAATCCTATACCCAGCCCTCGTCAGTGTGGGGCAGAGGCCCCGAGCACACTGTCCAGTGCCAGCCCTCTGCCCTGCTAGCCGAGGGCCTTGTAGACAGACCCTGCAGCTGTTGGCAAGACCCCAGTTGCCCTAGCAGGCCAGGAGTAGGAAACCCTTTATGGTTCCAAGCTGGGCCTCCTACAGGAGTTCTCACTAGGGGCTGCTGAGCTTTCCTAGTGCCCTGCCAACTGCAGTGTGTTCAGGTGGAGGGAGGCTGGTCTGAGGAGGCTCAGTCACCAATGCCCCCCAACTACAAAGGGATGGACAGGAGACTGCACCAGGATCCGGTTTATTCTCCTTGGCAAGGTGGTCCTGAGAGTGGCAGGTGCCACCCTGTTCCGGGCAGAGGGAGGGCCCGAGGGCCATTTAAGGCCAATGGCGGGAGGGGGGGAAGCAGGGGGGCCTATAGCCCCTGGAATGCGGTGAAGCCAGGCTGAAGCCCGGAGGCAGCTGTGGTAGGCCAGGGCAGGCACCCTTGCCATAGGGGATGGAAGGCACCGGACTGTGACCTGACCACGGCTCCAAAGCCATGGACCTGGGCACATAGGCACCCCAGGAAGTGGGGCACAGGGTCACATGACATAGAACATGAAACAGGCATGTGGCTCACAAGCAAGCACATGGATAAGTGAGCACATATTCACAGGCCAAAGAGACACCCAGCCATGGCTGGACACAGATACAATAGCAGTGTTACACACAGACCACATGGAGGTCCAGAACTATGGCACACATGATAGTCACTGACACACCAGGCCACAGAACTTGAGGGACAAGGAGGGGCCTTTTGGCACTCCTGCACTGGAATCATCAGAGTAGGGGGCGGGGTCTGGCCTGGAGGAGCTGGGCACCCCACTGCACCCCCAGGGTTAGTCCGTCTTCCACACCTTATTGAGCAGCTTCACCACTTCATCATAGATGATGAAGACGATGGCCACATCCAGGCAGACGCGGCCCAGCCGGGGAACGGTGCCCTTGTAGAATCTGGGTAGAGCAGAGAGTCTGAGGTGAGCATTGGGGGAAGGAAGGCCACCCAGGGCAAGAGGGCCTGGAGTGGGGGCACTAGCTCTGCCTCTGTCCTACTCACGCCTTGAGCCCCTCATTCCTCAGGATCGTTAAGGCACAGTCCAGGGTGCTCCGGTATTTGTGTGCCTCCAGGCCCTGCAGGACACACAGGCCAGAGTCCTTAGGCACCAGCCTCTGACTAGGGCTCTTATCCCTACTCTCAGCCTCCCATCCATACCTGCATCCTGGTCTTGATCACATCCAAGGGTGTATTTCCAAAGACACTGGCTGCACCCGCAACAGCTCCAAAGACCCCCGTGATCAGCGGGTTCATAGGTTTGTTGTGGTTGTCTCCTGGGTGGAGTACAGTCGCAGTCAGTGCTGGGAGGACTAAGCCAAAGGGGGGCTTTGAAGGCTAGGAAGAACCTGAGGGAGGGTGTGGCTCCCCTTCAGGGTTCGGAATGTATCTCTGGGCCACAGGTGTACCTTGGTACCAGTTGCGTAGGGAGGTCATGACGAAGAACCGGATGGCTTGGTTTGAGCCCTGCTTCAGTACAGTAGCTGTGAGGCCTTGGTATGTCCCCTTTAGCCCTTGGGGCAGGCAGACAAGAGTCAAGCTGAGGCCCTCCAGGCCCTGCCTGTAGTCAAGGGAGCCACTCAAGTGGAAGCTGTCCCACTTGGCAGAGGGCTTGATTCTCCTGGCTTACCTTGTTCTCGAATAATCTCTCTAACCCCGTGGAAAAATCCTCGGTACCTGGGGCTGGAGGAAGTCTGGTCATGGATGAACTTCACCTAAAAGGAAACAATGGCCCTGTCTCGCCACATCTGGACTTTAGCTAGCAGGTCAGGCCAAAGCTGGGGACTCCCGGCTCTTCTGCATGAAATCCTCCCCAGGCTGTTCTTGAGTCCCACTACACATAGGCCTCAAGACCTTGGAGGGTTCCCCAGCTTGAAGGGCCTCCAGCATCACATTTGCTGCTTCCTAGACTTTGAAGAGTGACTTATGCAGGTTTTCTATCAATAGAAGTAGCTTTGAAGACTTTGCATATCCTTTGTTATGGACGGGCAGTCTCCACAGGAGACCCTTTCTGCCACCCACTTACCATGAACCTGGTGTGTATGTGTAGGGACCCTTCCCACCCCAGTCTCCATGGGGGCTCGAGGACACCCTGGCTACCCATGAAAGCCTCAACCCTCACCTTGATGGTCTCCATGGGGCACACGACTATCACTGCTTCTGCCACGCCGGCACCCAGACCGCACAATAGTCCTCTCCTGCTGTCGAGCCTACCTTGGGCATCCCTCATGTGGTTGCTGAGGAACTCGAACATCCCAAACCTAATGAAGAAGGCATGTGAGGGGGCCGCTGCGGCCACTCCCTCCCGGTCGTTCAAGCAGAGCTGAGTCTCACCTGACAGCTGCCTTGGGGATGGAGCCGTAGAGCAACGAGCTGAGGCCGCGGTACAGGCCCAGGACGCCATGGCTGCGGACGGTTTGCCGCACGCAGTCCCCTACGGGAGGCGCGGTCAGGACCCCAGCTCCTCCGCCTCGCACTGTCCCCTTCGCCACCCCGGGAGCCCCTCCTTACCGATGCCCCGGTACCGCGGCGGGTTCGCGCGTTCATCTAGCTGCAGCTGCGTCTTCACGTATTCGGTCGGGAAGGTGATGCAGATTTCGATGCCTCCGGCCAGGCCGCCTGTGGGGACCAAATGCCCGGGGCTAGGAACACCCTTGCCCGATGGACCCAGCCACCGCCGCCGCAGGCGCCGCGCGGCCCCTCCCCCGCCTGGACTTTGCCTGAGTCGCGGCCCGCGTCCGGACGATGCCCACGCCCCCACCCGGTGGTCTCCGCCTGGAGTGCCCGACAGACTCCAAGAGAGAACCAGCGCGTGGGCTAGGGGCCCGGGTTGCACCCCCCGACACCTCCGCCCCTCCGGAAGTTGGGCGGGGCCTGGGCGTCCCCGGCCCACCCGGAAGCGCTGTCGGACAGGCTCCGAGTTGGGGTTCCGAGTGACCCACCTGCTAGGATCGCCTTCCCGGGGTGCGTCAGTTTGGCCTTCCCGGACCCGGGTGCGGCGGCCGACAGAGCGCGGGGCGCGCGGGGCGCGCAAGGCGCAGCCATGGCGGGCAGGAGAAGGGGCGCCCGGCGTCGACCTCGGGTCCGAGCCTCCGGCGCAGGGCACTGGAGAAGCAGCGGGGCCGGAGGCTACTGAGACGGCGACCAGTTCTGGTCCGGGAGGCGGGGTGGTCACGTCAGCTCCCGGGCTCCGCCCCGCGTGGCCTGAGCTGAGCCCCGCCCACACCACGCCCCGTGCCAGCCGGGAAACTGAGGCTTGGGCGGGATGCACCGAGGCACGCGTCGGGGCGGAGAGCTGAGAGCAGCCAATGGCCGGTGCTGGGTTCCGGGGAGACAGAGAACCCCGCCGGAGGCGTGGTCTCCAGACAGCACGCTACGCCAAGGCGGGTAGCGGTGGGTCAAGGTGCAGTTTCTATTAACTCTTGGAGTAGAGACACGTGCGCCTGGAGCGCGCCTTGGGGTTAAGGTGGGCCTCGAGATCCTGGAGGCGGTGTAAGGACACATCCTCCCATGTTAGTGAGTTCAGCCTTCTGAACACATTGCGATAATAGAGCTTGGCCTTCGTGCACCCTACCGGGCAGTGCGATGATCATTCTGCCCTTCCCGGATCCGTCCGGAAACCGAATTCTCCTAGGCAAGTTCCCCGGACAAATGGAGGTTTCCCATTCTCTCAGTTTCTGGCGAATCTTTGAAGGACCTATTAAGTTGGCCTTTGTCCCTCCTACCCACACAATCACCGGGCAGAGCTGCTTTGCTCTGATAAACATGTTTTAATATTTATGGTCGACAGGAGGCTCAAAGTCTTGAGAAGTCTTTGTTGCCATACATATCCTCAAAGCCGCCTGGAGGGGGCAGCCCTAGTCGGCTTGGGGTGAAGCTCCCAGGAGTCTTTGCAGACCATAGCCTTTGCTTGCCAAGAACTAAGGGTCCACCTCCCGGCTGTCGGATGGAAGCAGTCGCTTTAGGTGGTCAGTGACCTCAGGCTCTGGGTTGGCTCAGAAACTATCACTGGGCTTTAGCCAAAAACTGTGCCAGATATTGTACCTCCCAGTTGGAGTCCTTTGTGATTCTAGAGCGCCGTGTTTCCCAGAAAAGGTTAAATGGGTTGAGGGTTGGGTGTGGACACAGTACCCAGTATAAACAAAGGCACTCAGAGGAGCCTCGGTGCAGGCAGGAGCTGTAGAGTATTAATAGGGGAAGCCAGTAGGACAGCAGAGGAGAGCCTACAGCTAGTCTGACTTTTGGCCTATAGGGGGAGAGCTCATAATCCTGCCGCCTGTTTTTTTGGGGGGTGGGGGTGGGGGTGGAGTCTTGTTCTGAATGCCATTGAGTGGTCAAGGGGCAGAAGGAACAGGATCAGTTGCACTCATTAGAGCCTAAGTCCGTCGAGCCAGCAGGTGTCTGGAGGCAAGGAGTACGTGGCTGCAATGGGGGAAGTGTGAGGCTGGCCAGGCTCGGGGTGCAGCTGGACCCCCAAACTGGACTCTTAGCTCAGGTAACAAGAGCTGGTGAAGGCCGGCTGGCATACTGTCCTCCTCCCCCCCCCCCCCCCCCCCCCCCCCCAGTGCTGGCACTCATTACACCCAGTATGCTCGGGATCCGGCAGCTTGTTCCATGCAGCCCCCGTGGGCTTTCAATGCAAAGCCCTTTCTAGCACACATCACAAAGAACTCTCCCGAGCCTGGGGGTCACAGCAGCAGTCCACAGCTGGGAATGGAGGTAAGAAGACTGCTGGCTGTGCCAGCGTTTCTAGTCACGTGACAGCCACACCTGGTCACCACTGGGATCCTTCCCACCTCTCCCTACCCATCTGGCACTGGGGCAGGGTGCCATGGATTGCCTTTGGCCCTCTCTACTCCGAGGTGCCACCTGCCAAACACTAGCATGCATCAGAGCAAGAGTGCAGCCCTCGTGCTCTCCACATGCTCTTCTTGTTTGCTCAGTCTCTTGCAGGCACGGAGTTTGTCTATCTGCGAAATGTGAGAGCACATGGTCTGGAGCTCTAGCTAACCATGGAGGGAGGGGCACGGAGACAGGAGCCTCCAGGAGAGCTAAAGCTGAGGACTTGCATACTGGCATCTCTGAAGTCTGGGTGGGTGGGTCCTGAGTTCTCTAGTGCTTTACCCATGGATCTCACTGCCAAGAGCAAGTCAGGCCACAGTCCTTCATTATATTGGTCTCTGCATATGGCTACCCATAGGTTAACACATTTTAGGGAAAAGAAGCTGATCTCTTACAGAGGCTGTTCCTACAGGGAGCTGCTGTCTGTGATCATAGGTAATTAAGGGCCCCTGTGAGCCTAGCCAGTTTGTGTGTCCTAGCAGCTCATGCAGTGTGGCCCAGTCATGCTGTGTGGATGCGACTTTTGGCTATAAGAGGGTGATGACCTTTCACCCACCTCTTTGGGGGCCCTTGATTAGGGCAGGCAGCTTTTGGAGGGGCTGTGGGCAGCTGCCAGCCTTAACCTACAAAGGCATTCAGGGCTGGCAGCCCTAGTCCAGGAGACCTGTATTTTCCAGTCTACACCAACCAGGATAACGTCCCTGCCTTAGAGTCACAGTCTCGGGGTATGGCCTTGGGATCCACATTATTGAAGCGGTCTTGGTGCTCAGTAGTGGGTTAGAAAGTGTTCCTGAGAGAGCATTAGAAACATCAGGCTGGATCAGGTGACACAGGACCTGGAGTAGAACTGTGGTACCCAGGAAGGACTTTACAATCATGCATCATTATCTTGTCTCCTCAGTGAGCGAGTGAAGTTGAACAGTCATTCATTTATTTGTGTGTGTGGTAACATTCCTACTGTGTGGCAGAAGGGCGTCACTCCAGTGAGATCACTAAGCCGCGTACCCACGCTCCACTGAACGCTTTGCAGGAATAAGCCTGGTTGCAGTGCGGAGGTATGTCCGCTGGTACCCCACTGCCACGGATAAAGCCCAGGGCTGTCAACAGGACCGCTTGTCTCACACACTGGTGGTATGTGCTGGTGGCCTGGTTTTAAAGTAGTCCACTTAGCAGGGACTGGCCCAGGCCAGAGTCACCGTCAGTTATGGGCTGTGATGATTGAGGCCAAGGGGACTGGCCATCATGGTTAGTGCTTTTCTCAGGTATTGTCTCATCACTTAGACGAAATAGGATACAACTAAGTCCACAGAATTGTCCCCAGGCAGCAGACCATAGCATGTCAAAGTCCCTGGAGACACTCTCCTCACTTCCCGTCAGGAGCCATGGCTGCAGCTCCTTGGCCAGCTTGGGACTGTATGACGCAGCACTCTGCGTGTTTGGTAGTGTTCCACAAGGCAGCACAGCCCAGAGCCTGTGGCCGTTCCGTAGCACAGCAGCACCAACTCTGCCTAGACCGCTCCTTACTGCAGACCAAGTGTACCTAAAGAGGAGCTAGATCTCCACGGCTCTGCAAAGGCTCAAACGTGACCTGTGACCCTGCTGTAGTGCCCACGTGTGACACATATGGGTGGGCACTCAGAAGACAGTGGGTCCAACCTAAGTCCAGATACCTTGAAGCACAAGAAAGCTGCAAAGGTTGCTGTGGGCATCCTGAAAAAACAAACAAACAGCTGGTCCAGGTCCTAACCCAGCACGGAGCAGCCACCAGTATAGCCAGTGCTCGAGAAACAGGGGTCTGCTTTTTCTTCACTTCCCTCAAAACTTTCTGACTGAGAACCAGGCATGATGGTACAAGAGGCATATACGTTTGAGGTGACAATAGTAAGACATCTGAAGAAAGCCCTAGGTTGTGTTTCTGTACTTGGAAATGTGACCCCCCCTCCCTGTCTGCGTGTGCCTGTACATGTGCATGTTTGTGTTCAGGCGTGGCCCCCGGAGCCCTGGACATGTTAGCATTCTACCCCATGCTCCACTCCCACGCTTGCAGCCTCATTTGTAAAACCCCCACCGGGAGAGAAGCGTGTTCCTGCGGCTCGTGTTTCAAAGCACTGTGCAGGCTCGCCAAGCTGTCCTCCTCCTGTGGGCCAGGTGTTAACTACTGCCCGTTTTGGAGAAAAGGAGGCTGAGAAGTTACTTGATCCTGGTCACACAGTCTACTGCTTATGCACCACTGTGACCTGTGCTATCTAGGAGCAATTTGTGAGGTTGGTGAAGCCCTAATGCCACAGGCCACCACTGAGATCTGGGCATGTGCCTACTGTGGGCTGTTTCATCTGACAACCCCTGACTGGTTCATCTCCTGCCTTCTCCCTAACCCAGTGGTTCTCAGCCTTCCCAATGCTGCAACCCTTTAAAACAGTTCCTCAGGTTGCGATGACACCAACTATAGAATTATGTTCATTGCTACTTCCTAACTATGATTTTGCTATTGCTATGAATTATAATGTAAATATCTGATATGCAGGATATCTTGAAAACCAGTATAAGTGGTTTTTTTCCCACCTGCTCATGAGACTGGTTTTAGAGTCCTGCCTTGCTCCTCTGTCACATGCATCTCTTAGGACCTCTGATACCAACAGGGTCACAGTTTCAATTTTCGTGATTACCTGACTGGGCTACCTTCGACTGGCTTGTTTTAAAATTGTGTCTCATGTGGTCTCCTTTGTCCTTTTTTTTTTTTTTTTTTCCCTTCATGGGAAAACATCTAACATAGATACCTTCTGGGGAAGAAACCATAGTCTAGAGGTTCTCAATCTTTCTAATGTTGTGTATGACCCCTTAATACAGTTACTTATGCTGTGGTGACCCCCAACCATGAAATTATTCTCCTTGCTACTCCATAACTACTTTTGCTACTGTTATGAATCTTATTGTAAATATCTATGTTTTTCACTGGCCTTGGGTGACCATTGAAGGGTTGTTTGATTCCCCAGAGGGCTCCCCAGTGGCTCCCCAGAGTGGTTGAGAACCTTTGCCATGAAGAAAAGGGCCCGTTTCCAGATCTCCAGTGCTCCAGACCAAGTGTAGCCACTCAGGGTGGCTTCTTGAGGACTCGGTTGCAGGAGTGCCCTTGGTGAGCACCGAGGCCTGGTCCTGTGGCCTGGAGCTGGCTCTGGGCTAAGATCCCTTTCTGCACGATTGGCCTTGCCCCTTCCTCTCAGACTACTGAGGGGGCCTGGTGATCTTCACTCATGACTGTCACTCCACTGCCTGGCCCCAGCCCTTCCTTAGGCAGTGGGTGTGGCAGCCTCCCCTCCCTGTCCTTTCCTGGCCTCCTGTTTAGACTATCTTCTATAATCCTTATGTGGCTAGGCTCACTGCAGCCCAGCCCTCAAGGCTGCCACTGCCGGCCATTTTTATCTCGCTCCTGCCATCTACAAACACTTTCCACTGTGGCTCCCTGACTGGGCATTGCCGCATGACCACCTGTCTTCTTCCAGGGCTCCAGTGCAGGCTTCTCTAGCAGGAATGCGGAGTCTTGAGGAGAGGGGCTCTTGGGCACCACTCCTGCCCTCTATCTTCTACACACAGCAACACATCCCAAGTCATGACAGAAACACCACAAATACTCTTCTGTGTGGAGCATGCCACTTTCTACTGGTGCTTGTCTTGCCTCTGGCTGGAGGAGGCAGGTCTCCAGCAGGCCTTCGCTGCAGCTTGCTCCTCAGTGCTGATGGCACATATGGGAGTAACAGGAAATGGCTGTAACCTAGCTAGGGTGCAGCTGAGCTTCTCCATGCCCCACAGGAGGCGACACTGAGTCACCTCCCAGCTTTAGCCCTCAAGAAGGACACGGTACACACAACCGCTGAGGGCAGGTGTCACTGGGCGGGGCAGCCCAAAACAACTTGGCGTGAAGCATGCTATGACCCTGGCCTTGAGCATCACCGGCCTTTTGGAGTCTAAACAACAGTCCAAGGGCTCTGAGAGGGGCACCTGTGCAGTCCTCATCGCAGTCACCGCCTGTGTGCCCTGGGACGACAGTAAAGCCCAGGGACAACAACAGAGTTAGATTCTCAAGTTTGCCAGCTGCTGGGGCTCCTTAAGTTCTGGCGCTGAGCTCCTGAGAGAGCAGGCATGGCACAGCCATGGTAGCTGGCTTGTGCAACCTCACTTTGCCCCACTGGGGACAGGCTCAGGCTGGACAGAGCTGGCAGTGCCCTCAGGGTCTTGGCAGTCCCTCCAGGCAGCCTGACCTGACTAGCATATTCCTGGGTTCAGGTCTGTGCCACCTCTCATTGGCAGGAACCTGTTTTAGGTTCGATGTTAGCTTAGGTTTTTAATTTCTCTCAACAGGAAGTGAGGTAGGTGACAGGACATGAGTTCTGTCACACTGGTTAGATAGAGTTAAAACCACCCACATCCCGGAGAAGATGCCTTAAAATCTGCTTTTTGGGACTGAAAAGGTGGCTCAGTGGTTAAGAGCTCTTGCTGAGGACCCAGGTTCAGTTCCCAGAACCCACATGGTGCTCACAAGAGAGTACTGTAACTCTGATATTCTCTTCATGCCTCTGGGATCACTGCACAGACATTGTGTGCAGACATGAAACAAAACACTCATGCACATAAAAAAAGATAAATCTTTTTAAGAACAAAGGGGGGGGGGCTGGAGAGATGGCTCAGTGGTTAAGAGCCCTGACTGCTCTTTCAAAGGTCCTGAGTTCAAATCACAGTAACCACATGGTGGCTCACATCCATAATGAGATCCGACTTCCTCTTCTGGAGTCTGAAGACAGCTACAGTGTACTCACATATAATAAGCAAACAAACCTTTAACAAAAACAAACAAACAAACAAAAGATTTGCCTTGGGAGGCAGAGGCAGGCAGATTTCTGAGTTCCAGGCCAGCCCGGTCTACAGAGTGAGTTCCAGGACAGCCAGGGCTACACAGTGAAACCCTGTCTCGAAAATCAAAAA
>BDUI01000013.1:1141031-1155905 GCA_002335545.1 Apodemus speciosus
TTTCTGAGTTCGAGGCCAGCCTGGTCTACAGAGTGAGTTCCAGGACAGCCAGGGCTATATAGAGAAACCCTGTCTCGAAAAAAACCAAATCCAAAAAACCAAAACCCAACAAACAAACAAACAAACAAACAAACAAACAAGGGGAATTGTGCCCTTCCCCCAGCCTTGAGTAGGCTAAACAGATCCACAATGGTTTTAAGACCTAGCTGGAGTCATCTGGCCTTGCTGCATTTGCAATTTCCTATAGGAGTAGACTGTCTGTTGAGCTTTCTTTGCAACATAATCCAGCTAAAACAAAGGCTGGGATCTGTGAGCTCTCCCTATATAAACACAATACTGAATATTAAACTTTGAGCCTCAGTCAGAAACTTTGTCTTGGCTTCATTCTTCTCTCGCACCCCTGTCCTTTCTCATTTCTAGCCCCCTTTTCAGGTAGACCTGAAAGCTATATTGGGTTCCTGACCCACCTTTGCTTGCCTATATCCCATATTGGACCAGCTGCCTTGCCTCAAGCTTTTAGACCTTGTAGGACAGAGAACATGGAGACTCTCCATGTTCTCCATGGCTGCTGGACAGCTACATGTGCTGCCACACCCAGGAGCCTCCACACCCAGGTTATGATGCTAAGGGCTATCTCGGGCCTTCATGCATGCAGGGTAAGCACCCTACCAACCGAGCAGAATCCCAGCTCTCTGCAGGGTTCTTTAAAATCTTGCGAGAAGACAGGTTCTTCCCAGGAGTTATTCTTCTCTGGAAGACAGCTGAGAATCGCTTTTACTGTTATATTTTTTCCCTGAGCATTTATAACCTGGTGTCAGTGAATGTTAACTCGCCCTGAGTTCTGTTTGGCCTCTGGCAGAGGGATATACAATCCTGAGCTGCCCCTTATGTTTAGGATGTATTCCCCACAGTGTGTCACAGTTCCTGAAATACATCCTCTTGGAAGGAGAAGACAGTGCTCTGAACCACACTGCCCCTGGTGTCAGCATTTTGTCATGGCAGCCTCTGTTTAACTCCTAGCTCACTAATTCACAAGAGTTTGAAATTCACCCCAAATTTAGAAAATTACTTCTTATAGGATCTTCCAAGATTTCTAGCATACACTGGTATCCTGGGCTGTTTTCTCTTCTCTTTCTTTCTCCTTCTTTCTTGTCTTTTTTTTTTAATTAAAGTTTCTCTTTTAATGTGCTGAATAGTCACACTGTTTAAAAACTTTCCGTTTTCTACTCATTTCAAATGGAAATACATTATGACATTAAGCAGTCAAACAATTTCATAAATACCACTTTAAAAATATGATACTGCAAAAAATAAAATAAAAGGAGTAGTGTTTTCACACCTGTAGCCTTAGCATAGGAAGACCAAGATAGGAGAGATCCAATAGTAGACCGGGTAAAACAGTGGTCCAGACCTAGCTGTTCTGGATTAATCTGGGCTATTTCCATCTGCATGAGATTTTAGTCCCCTGCACAAGGAGAAGCAGGAAGGCCTCGGACTGTCAAGAGTGTCCAGTGGCCAAAGCCTAAGAAGGTTGTGCCAGGACAGCACACCTGAGTACCCTGGCCACTGTGAGCACCACCATCCTGCCACCCTATCACAACTCATGGCTTATGATCTTGTAACATATGAAGCAATCACATAATCTACCACGTGGACTTTCTAAGTTTAGAAGTAAAATGAAAGTCCACACGCCTCTTCCTGCAGCTTCAAAGCCATTAAAAGCTCTTCTAGCATCAACAATTAATCTCACAATCAAGTCTTCCCAGCAGGGTTTAGGATGCAAGTGCACCACAGACCAACACAGACGGGCAGTGGCTGATTTTTAAGTGGCAGCATGTGAGGGGTCCCTGTGGTGAAGACCTCCCAGGGCCTGATTCAGCCAGTTCTGTCCAGCATGCCCCTCCTCCCATGGCTGCCGCTCATCTGGTCTCGACCTCTGCCGGTTTTCGCTGGTTATGTGCCTACCTCTATCACCATGTGCTCTGGCTGCTGTCATGTTGCACTTAACATGGACTGAGATTGCAGAGTCCCTCACCAGGCCTGAGCTCTGCCCCAGCCCTGTGGTTTCAGAGCTGTGTGTGGTGCTGTGGCAGTAAGAGCAGGAAAGGCTCCCAAAAGAAGGACAGATTGACAATGGGCTGTGAGTCAGGCAAGTGTAAGAAGGGAGCTCAGTGGTGGCCCCAAGCCCGGGTGGAAGTCATAGGATGGGGTGGGGTGCAGGAAGCTGATGGTGGGGTTAGGCAAGGTCATGTGGGGTGACTGTTGAGCAGGTGTCTGACAGAGGCCAGAACATCTTCAAATCTCACTTCTCTGACAGTGCCATCTGAGTTTAGAAAGCAGTTGAGCACAAACGATGTAGCCCAGGCCAGCTTGGAACTCTTGATTCTCCTGTCTCAGCTTCCTGTGTGGTGGGATAAAGTGTAGAGAGTCTTATTGAGGTGCCAAGCCACCTGGCAGGAACTTGACATGACCAATGTGATCCTTTCCCAGCCTTTGAGTGAAAACTCCTGGGTTAGTCATAATCCCCTCCACTTAGGGTGTGTGTGTATGTATATATATATATATATATATATATATATATATATATATATATATATATATAGAGAGAGAGAGAGAGAGAGAGTTCTTCATTAAACTTTGAGACCTTGAACAGCAATGTTGTCTTGGTCTTCATCTCTTTTTGCCGCCTTCCCATACATCACCAGCTTCCCTTCCAGTTCGATGTAACTGTGGGCAGTTACATAAAGGAAGGTATCTTTAAAATTAAAAAGAAGGGAGTTGATTGGAGAAGTTAGGAAGTTTTGCCATATAGTAGAGATGGCTCAGCAGTTAAGAACACTGGCACTGCTTCCAGAGGTCCTGAGTTCAATTCTCAGCAACCACAAAGTGGCTCATGGCCATCTATAAAGAAATCTAATGCCCTCTTCTGGCATGCAGGTATACATGCAGATACTTATACATGAGAAAAATTACATAAACAAGTAATTTTTAAAAAGAAAACAAAGAAATCTTGCTGCTCTTGCAGAGGACCTGCGTTCCTAATACCCACATGGTAGTTCACAACTGCCTGTAAGAGGGCCCGATGGCCTCTTCTGGCCTCCACAGGCACTACATACATATAGGCAAAACACCTGTAAGCGTAAAATAAAAGCAAATAAGTCAAAAGGAGAAGGAAGGAGGAGGACTCCAGATGGTCCAGAGCAGGACAGAAAACAGGATCCTCTCTCAAGGTAGAGAGGGAGTACTTCCAGAGGCCCTCAGTGCTGAGGAACAACGTGTGTCCCACCTCTCACATCAGAAGATGTGCAGGTATCTGCGTCCGTCTCTACTGCACTGAGTATGGCAGCCCCCTACAGTCACTTGTTCATTTGTTTATTTATTTGAGACAATATCTCTATAGCACTGGCTGCCCTGGAACTCAGTATGTAGATCAAGCTAATTGTGAACTCACAAGATACACTAGCCTCTTCATCCCAAGTGGTAAGATTAAAGGTGTGTATCACCATACCCAGCTCTGAATAGGTACTTGAAATAATGAACAAGTTGCTATCTGCCCTGCTAAGCCATTGTTCATGGAAAATACAGTGCACATGTCTCTAATACTGGGGGAGGGGCTTCTGAAGCCTTGTGCTAGCACTGAGCTGTCACTTCACACAGCACACACAGGCTGTGTTATGTGCAACCAGAGCCCAGATGTGCTGAGAACCACACTCTAAAGTGAGCAACCAATCCCTGGCTACACTGCCCTTATCCAATCATAGTGACTCACCCACTGACACTCACCAATCACAGTGACTCACCCACTGACACTCACCAATCACAGTGACCCACCCACTGACACTCACCAATCACAGTGACTCACCCACTGACACTCACCAATCACAGTGACTCCCCCACTAACACCCATCACAGTGACCCACCCACTGACACCAATCACAGTGACTCACCACTGAAACTCACCAATCACAGTGACCCACCCACTGATACTCACCAATCCCTGGTTACACTGCCCTCATCCAATCATGGTGACTCACCCACTGACACTCACCAATCACAGTGACTCACCCACTGACACTCACCAATCACAGTGACCCACCCACTGACATTTACCAATCACAGTGACTCACCCACTGACACCAATCACAGTGACCCACCCACTGACATTCACCAATCACAGTGACTCACCACTGAAATTCACCAGTCACAGTGACCCACCCACTGACATTCACCAATCANGACCCACCCACTGACATTCACCAATCACAGTGACTCACCACTGAAATTCACCAGTCACAGTGACCCACCCACTGACATTCACCAATCACAGTGACCCACTAACTGACATTCACCAATCACAGTAACTCACTCACTGACATCCACCAATCACAGTGACTCACCAGTGACACTTACCAATCACAGTAATCCACCTAACAATAGTCACCTGTTATAGAAAATTTTAATTCTGACCCAGGGTTTCCACCCTGCCTTTGATCGTTTAGTTCTTGGATAAAAGATACACACAACCTTTATATTTACAATAAGCCTTAAACAGCACAAGAGCTGGGTAGATACCTACACTCTGTTCTATTAGAATCTACTTTTCTATTGATAACCCTGAGTTATTACTTCTTCTTCTTCTTTTTAAGATTTATTTATTTATTATATGTGAGTACACTGTAGCTGTCTTCAGACACTCCAGAAGAGGGCATCAGAGTTTGTTGCAGATGGTTGTGAGCCACCATGTGGTTGCTGGGATTTGAACTCAGGATCTTTGGAAGAGCAGTCAGKGCTCTTAACCACTGAGCCATCTCTCCAGCCCATGCTATGTTTCATCTGAGCTGCTCTTAACTCTAATTGTCCAGCCATACTTTCTTGACTCCTACTTCATGGCATCTTCCTTTTCTTCCTTCTCCCTCCTCCTGCTTCTCCTCTGACTCCAAGCCCTAAACCTTCTGGTAATAGGCAGATGTAATAAACATCTTTATTTACCAATCAGAAATAAGTTGGGGGCAGGTTCAGAGGTCTACATACACACTCCAGGTCTTGGGGGTCTGCACTTAGCATTACAATAGACAGCAAGACCAAACCTCAACACTCGCCAATCACCTACTATTGCTACCAATCACAGCAATTCACCTACCGATATTCACCAATCACAGCGACTCACCTACCGATACTCACCAATTACAAAGAGTCATCAATACACAGAGTGCAGGTGTCCCCACAACAGCAGGTAAGATGACCAGTGCTGCTCACTTTGCACTTGGTACCAGGAGTAGTGACTTTGGGGACCTATAATTTTTGTCAAATATTCCTCAACAGTGAGTTGACAGAGAAAACCTCCAAGGGGATATTATGGCTGATGTCCATCTCAAGCATGAATTTTCACCTTCACATCTTTAGGGTGTCTGGAATTAAAGGAATCCCATCCCACCCCCTTTCAGGTGTCCCGTGTGCCCAGTGTCAGCATAAGGTGCAGAAGTGCCACCCTCAGGACAAGTGTGCCGTGAGGGCAGAGAGAAGGAACTATCACAGCAGCTGGGCTATCAGGAAGGCTGACTTTGGGGGACAGGCATGAAGTAGCACAGGTCATCCACAGGAGCAGACATACTGTCTGGCACTGTAGCAGGTCCTGAGAACTGCCAAGCCTTTACACATATCCAAGAGGGTTTGAGGGCAGAAGTAGGTTTCCACTCGCTATTGCCTGTTATCTGACTCACATTACCCAGGGACACACGTGGGTCTCAGAAGTGTGTGTAATGAGGCTCCACTCTAGGCCTGAAAGCATGTTCCTGCCGGTACACTTTCAGTGGGAGCGTGTCCACGGGGAGGTAGCTACAGACAGTCGGAGCAGTAACAAAGAAACCAGGAGGCAAGGGTCCCACTCCCTGCAGCCCCATGCTGTTGCCTGCCTCACCCCCGTGTCTTCTGTGGCTAGGCAATGCCTGGAGAGTTGTTGATGTCCTGTCACAAGCTTGGATATACACACAGATCCCATTAGAATCTAATAGACTCTTCTTGGTCCCTGTGGAGTTAAGTGGTTGTGTGTGTGTGTGTGTGTGTGTGTGTGTGTGTGTGTGTGTGTGTGTGTTTATTTTGGAGACATAAATAGCCATCAGGTAAATCCTCAAGATGGTTAGGTCTGAAAGTGATTACAATAAAGATTCAAACAGCATAGGCTTTCCTCTAATGCTGTTTCCAAAGGTTTATTAAAATGTAATGGGGAAAAAAAAAAGGACAAAAGACCAGCAGGTGAAGCACAGGAGAGGGAAAAAGGGGAGTTGGGGCCCCGGAACTTAAAGCACCAGGCTGGGAAGGAACGGGGTTTGCGGGGGGTGGGGGGGGGGGAGCAGCTTAAGGGCTCACATGTTCAGGGCTGAAGGTCCTTTCTGGGTGGGGGTTTTACGCTCTCGCTAGCCTTGGCTGCCCTAAGCAGTGCGCCTGGCAGCCCTGGAGAGTGCGCAGGACAATAGAGTCACTGTGTAGTGATGTCTCAAGACTGAGGTGGTGGCAGAAATCCTCCAGAAATTGTGAGAAGTGTTGCAGGGAACGGGACACAGAGCCTCCTTTGTACATAGATAAAGGGGGTTAGAAACAGTTGCAGAAGGGAATTTGAGGACAGTTTGTTGTCATCGGGGGAGTGTGCTCTTAGTGACAATGCAGGCAAGCTTATGCTCCTAGAAAACGCTAGAATACGGTTCTCAACCTGTGAGTCATGACCCTTTTACAGAGGTCACATAAAACCATCATAAAAAGCAGATAATTATGATTCATAACAGTAGCAAAATTACAGTTATGAGGCATCGATAAAAATAATTTTATGGATGGGAACCATATTACAGGGTGGCAGCACTGGGTCATTTGAGAACCGCTGTGCTAGAAGAATGTCGTTGGAAAGGGGTGGGGACAGCACTGCGTTAGGGGATGCTTTGGGATGCTGATCTCATCAAGGGGACAGTACCTCTGCCCATTGCACTGTTTTGTCTTCAGGTGGACCATGTTTCTTTTCACCTTTTGGCACAGATACCTTCTGAGCCAACTTACCAAGGAAATCCACTGTTGTTTCAGTTATATTGGAAGCAGTGAGGCCAAGCTATGACAGTAAATGTATTTATGACTGGAATTGGTTCTTAAAAACTAATGAAATGTGTGCTCTTGGCACCTTGATGCTTATAGTGAGCTCTGATTACTCACACCCAGCTCCCTCGCCCTCATCTGTGCCCCATGACCCCACACAGGCCCCCTTCATGGCTTCTCCTTTTGTTTTGTGATCTGGGTTTAACCAGGGTCATCTGTGTGACCATGGGTCTGCAACAATCAAATGGAGCCGGATGAGCTCACCAGCAGGCATACAATTATAGATAAAATTATAATAAAGAATACATGCTGTGGACCTGGGCATGGTAGCACACACCTTTAATCATAGCACTTGGGAGGCAGAGGCAGGCAGATCTCTGTGAGCTGGAGGCCGGCCTGGCCCACATAATGAGTGACAGGACAGGCAGAAAGAACTACGCTGAAAAAAATCTGTCTCAAAAAAAACCAAAATGCTCTGGAACAGACAGACATGCAGGAGGTCATCATGTTGATGCTGAACTTACTGTGCATTACAGCACAGAACTCCTGGATTCCTGCAGTCCTCCTGTTTCAGCCTGCCTGGTCACTGGGACTACAGCCATGCATGCCCCATGCATTTCAACTCTTAGGCCCTAGCCGGTAGCACTGCTTGGGAAGGTTGTGGAATTTGTAGAAGGAGGAGCCTCAGTCACGGAAGAGGGCCCCAGTGGGGTGCAGGGAGGGGCAGGCCTTGAGGCCTCATAGCCTGACCCTACTTCCTGTCAACTCTCTCTTCCCAGCAGATACACTGTTACCAGCCCACAGGCCTTCTGCTCCCGCCATTGTGCTTTCCCTTTTTGCTGTCAGTTTGCTACAGTAGCTCAGCAAGGCAATGCTTTTGTAAAAAGTGTGTACCAGAATCAAAAAGCAAGGCCGGCAACACCCCTGCACTAACATGGCGTCTGCCCTGTATCCCTGGGACAGGCAGTGACTACATCTCATCCCACTGGTGAGAACTCAGCTTCAGAATATGACCAATTAGCTACTCAGCATAAGGGGAGGTTCAGGGTTTAGCTACCTTTGGTAAAAACAAACAAAACGAATTAAAAAAAAGAACCATTTCATATGGAGGAAATGGAAAGTGAGGTGTGAAGGCGACAGCTTTTCTCGGTAACGCTTACTCTAAAACATACACACAACTGAATTTTATTCAGCTGTAAAGGAAAATAAGAAATTTGTAGAAAAATATTACATTTAGGGAGGTAAACTAGGCTCAGAGAGATACTATATATTCGCCCAGTCTCTCTCTCTCTCTCATGTGCAGATCCTAGCTTCTAATATACATATACGTATATGTATATCTAATATACATATATAGATATACATATATGTCATATATATGTGTGTGTATATATATGTATGTGTGTGTATATACATATATATACACACACATACATATATATATTTTATTAGGAAACCAGCAAGAGGACCATGAGCAGAGAAAAAGAGACTTTAAGGGAGGGGAGTCAGAAGAGGAACAGAGCATTCATGTGTAAAGTGGAAGGGGAAGAGCGGGGTTGGGACGAGAAGTGTGAGGATGGGGAGAGAAGGAGGAGGAGTGGGTGAGGTCAAGGGATACTAGGTATGTGTGGTGGTCTGGTGAAAATGGCTGTCATTGACTCCTGAGGAGTGGCCTTGGAGGTGTGGCCTGGTTAGAGTAGGCGTGTCACTGGGTGTGGGCTTTGAGATCTGAAAAGCTCAAGCGAGGTCCTGCTGCCTGCTGATCCAGATGTGGGACTCAGCTACCTCGCCAGCCCCATGTCTGGCTGCGTGCCACCACGCTTCCTTCCATGATGATAATGGACTGAACCTGTCATAGTGAAAAAATACTGGACCAAAGCAAGACAGGAAACCAGCTGGGGAAACTCCAAACTCTGCATCTCCGCGTCTGATGTCAAAGCGCTCTTCAGATCTACAACTTCCTTCATCTTTGTTGACTGCAACCATTTCTTTCCCTTGGGCTGTTTCTACTTCCTGTTCGCGGCTTTCCTCAGCAGGTACCCCACAGCTCTGGCATCTCTAACATCTTGTGGTCTCCAAATCAACTTCAGTTTCACATCTTCTTATTCCAACGTCTGAGATCCTCTGGGCTCCTTCACAGACCTTGGGCCACTTCTCCAGCTCTGCCCTCTGTAGCACTGTGGGCTCTGGCTGACTCCACTCCACTGCCGCTGCTTGGCGATCATCCCATGGTCCGGGCATCTCCAGTACCCTGGGGTTCTCCACTGCACCCAGGCTTCACCCTTAGCCTCCCGTAGGCTCTCGTCACGGTGCCAAGCCTCAGCTCCTTTGCATGACCCCCCAGTCCTGGGGCATCAACGGCAACTGAGGCTGCACCTTCACCGATGGCCTTCCATGGCCTCTCACAGTGCCAAGCCTCAGCTGCTCTTCATGATTCCTTCATGGCTTTAAAAGTAGTATCACCTGGGTGACTCTTACACATTACCAAGTCCAGCTGCAGGAGGAGGTACAACCTTGGCTATCTCTGGAACACAGCTTCTCTGTGCTCTCAGAAGACACCTCGCAGAAGTTTTTGCCTCAGCGATGCTGGTCTCTTCTTAATCAGTACTAATTTCTTAGCTCCAGCTAACCAGCATCATCTGACCCAGTCGTCTCCTTCTCCTCTTGTATATAAAGCCAGAGCCACACGGCCGAAGCTGCTGAGTTCTGCTGCTTGCTGGGGCTGGAACGGGCCTTCGCTGCCTAAGCTTGGCTGTCCTGGAACTTGCTCTGCAACTGACCGTGAACTCAGCGGCCTGCATGCCTCTGGCTCCTGAGTCTGTGATTAAAGTCCCCATGCCTGGTCCTAAGCTTTTTTTTTTTTTTTGGTTTTCCGAGACAGGGTTTCTCTGTGTAGCCCTGGCTGTCCTAGAACTCACTCTGTAGACCAGGCTGGCCTCGAACTCAGAAATCCATCTGCCTCTGCCTCCCAAGGGATTAAAGGCGTGCGCCACCACCGCCCGCCACCACCGCCGCCCGGCGGTCCTAAGCTTTTTATGGCCACCATTTCTCAAGATCCAGAAAAAAGACTTAGTCTTCCAGTCTCAAGATCTAGATGTTGTGCCCTCCATTTCTGGACTGTGGTCCATTCCAGATTAAAAGTCCAAATGAGAACAATAGCCAGCTGGTAAGAAGACCTAACACAGTATAACTATTACTCACCCAACAGCAAATACATGAGCAATAAGCTTGGCTGGGAGGGATCTTGCCGCAAAGCCACCACTCCCTTAATCGGTTTATCTCCTCCAGCACCGGATGTAGCTCCATCGCACTTCCGGGTGCCCTTCTATTACTTGAACCATACATTTTGTATTTTTCCTTTTTAAGCTTGCTCCTCCTGAGAGTAAACCAGAGGACAAAGTCTATGCTGATCTTTTCTGAGACCTCCTTTGTCAATACAATTAATTGAAATCTCTTCACTTTAGCCTCAGGCAGACTCTTCAAAGGCAAAAAGCAGCCACATTCTTCACCAAAATATCACAAGAACAGTCTCCAGGTCACATACTGAAGTTCTTTTCCACAGAAACATCTCACCACCATGTCTTCCACATTCCTATTTGGATGGCCCATTAAGCCCCACTTAAAGCATTCCACTGCTTTCCAAATCCAAAGTTTCAAAAATCCACATTCCTCCAAACAAAAGCACAGTCAGGCCTATCACAGCAATGTCTTAGTCCCTGGCACCAACTTCTTTCTTAGGGTTTTACTCTTGTGAACAGACCCCATGACCAAGGACAACATTTACTTGGGGATGGCTTCCAGGTTCAGAGGTTCAGTCCATTATCATCATGGCGGGAAGCATGGCAGTGTGCAGACAGACATGGAGCTAACGAAGGAGCCAAGAGTTCTACATCTTGATCAGAAGGCAGTCAGGAGAAGACTGGCATCCAGGCAGCTAGGAGGAGGGTCTTAAAGCCCACCCTGACAGTGACACACTTCCTCCAACAAGGCCACACCTCCTGATAGTGCCACTCTTTGGGCCAAGCATATACAAACCACCATAGAGGTGGATGAGGAAATGATTATAATCTCAAAAATTAACAGACATCATCATTATCATGATCATCATCATCATATAATAAAGTAWGCCCAGGGCTGGCAAGATGGCTCAACGCATTAAGGCACCTGCTGCTAGGCCTGACAAGTTGAGTTCAGGTCCCTGGAACACCAGAGTGGGAGGAGAGAGCTGACTGATGCAGGACATGGTGCTAGCGTGTACATGGATGCACCCCACCCCACCCAGAGAGCTATAAAAAAATTAAATAAAAAAGCAAACAACTCTTAGAGCTAGTAAGAGACAGGTCGAATGAGAGGAGATAGCTTTTAAGTGCTTCTCAGAATTAATTGCTTATTAATCATTTGCTGACGCTTCCAAGTGAGTGTGTGAGGCGGTCTACATGGTAAGGAGAGAGGCTGTTGGGGGGGGAGCGCCACAGGGGAAGAAGAAAAGTCACTGGGGTCACAGAGTCTGACAGGGTGGGGAGGAGCAGAGCCTGAGAGCTGAGTCATGGCTGGCGGTGGGAAAGCACCCCGCCCGCAGCCCCCTCCTGCAGCTCCTTCCTAGAGTCCCCCTTCCTGCAGTCCCCCCTCCTGCAGTCCCCCCACCTGCAGCTCCTTCCTAGAGTCCCCCCTCCTGCAGCCCCCTCCTGCAGTCCCCCACCTGCAGTCTACCCTCCTGTAGCACCCGTCCTAGAGTCCCCCCTCCTGCAGTTCCCCCCTCCTGCAGCTCCTTCCTAGAGTCCCCCCTCCTGCAGTCCCCCTCCTGCAGTCCCCCCTCCTGCAGTCCACCCTCCTGTAGCACCTGTCCTAGAGTCTCCCCTCCTGCAGTCGCCCCCCTCAGTCCACCCTCCTGCGGTGCTCCCCCTCCCTTTTCTAGGAGCCTGGGATGGTGATGTCACAAGCAGACTGTTGAAGATGGCAAAGCAGGCATGTGCCTGGCCCTTGGCACCAGAAGTTGTCCTACTCATCCTCACAGCCTTCCTTAGGCCTCTGGCACCAAGAGGCCTGGCTCTCAGTCACTGCAGCCTCATCAAGCAGAGCCTAGCTGACACACCAATCAAAACAGAGTGGCGGAGCCCAGACACATGGCTACATCTGCAAAATGCTTCTTCACCTAAGGCTCAGGGAACATGCAGAAGAGGGGATGGAAGACGGTAAGAGCCAGAGTGTCAGGGGGGTTGCTGTGAGACTGTGTCTCACCAGAAGCCGGCATGCTGCTGACAGGAAGCAAGTGTGATGTGGCTGAGGGCAAGTTGGTTCCCTTAAGGATTTTAGACCACAGGGTGGAGCCCTGCTGCTGAGAACTGAAGGAACAGGAGAGAACACAAGGCCTTTGACCCACAGGTCTTCCCTGCTTGCCACCTCCAGGTTGCTCAGACACACCACCAGGATGCTGATCCTCAGAGCAGCAACGCCTCTTACAACATACCCTTCCATCATCATGAGGCCCCCATCTTTCTGAAGGCTGGATTAAAGAAAAAACTGGAAAGGAGATTGTTCTATATTGTTCTCCTAACAGGTCCCCCGCGCCCCTGCTGCTCTCTCCCTGAACGCCCAGCCCAAGGTGATGCTGGACTCATGTTCCAGGTGCTCACGGCCCATGCCCACCTCTTTATCAGTGTGCCCAGCACACAGGGCGTTTTTCTTTCCTTCCTTCTCTCTCTTCTTTCTTCCATCGTTTTCTTCTAGGACTGCCTATGCTGGCCCTATGGCTCTGCCTCTTCCACCTTTATTTCCTTTTGTTTTTGTATTCATACACTCAGCCTTGCTAGCACAAGATGATATCTCATTGTGGTTTTTTAATGAAATTGTTTTTTTTAAAAAGATTCATTTTATTTTAAATTGTGTGTGCATGTGTCTGTGGGTGTGTGTCTGTAGGTGTGTCTGTGGGTGTGTACCTGTGGGTGTGTCTGTGGGTGTGTACCTGTGGGTGTGTGCATGTGGTGTGTGCATGTGGGTGTGTGCATGTGGGTGTGTACCTGTGGGTGTGAGTCTGTGGGTGTGTGCCTGTGGGTGTGTGCATGTGGTGTGTGCATGTGGGTGTGTGCCTGTGGGTGTGAGTCTGTGGGTGTGTGCATGTGGGTGTGTGTCTGTGGGTGGGGGGTGTGTCTGTATGTAAGGCAAATCTGGTGTCTACAAAGGCCAGAGGCGCCAGTTTCCCAGAGCTGAGCCTCAGCCGGGTGTGAGCCACGGGACACGGTGCTGGGAGCCGAGCTCTGGTCCTCCGTAGGAGCAGCAGGTAACTCAAACGGATGAACCGTTGCTCCAGCGCCTCTTACTGTGTCTGGATGTGCGCTTCCCCAATGACTGATGGGACTGTGCTTATTGGCCTCTACATATCTTCTTTGGAACATGTCTCTCATGCATGGTAGGCACACATTCTACCAGTAACTTACACATTCAGCCAGTGGAACAAGATCTTTCGGTTATCTTTTGGATTTTTTTGTTTGTTTGTTTTGCTTTTTCGAGACAGGGTTTCTCTGTATAGCCCTGGCTGTCCTGGAACTCACTCTGTAGACCAGGCTGGGCTCGAACTCAGAAATCTGCCTGCCTCTGCCTCTCAGAGTGCTGGGATTACAGGCCTGCGCCACCACCGCCCCACTCTTTTGGTTATTTTTTAAAAAAATATTTATTAGCCGGGCAGTGGTGGCGCACGCCTTTAATCCCAGCACTTGGGAGGCAGAGGCAGGTGGATTTCTGAGTTCGAGGCCAGCCTGGTCTACAGAGTGAGTTCCAGGACAGCCAGGCCTACACAGAGAAACCCTGTCTCGAAAAAACAAAAAAAAAAATTATTTATTTTAGTTTATGTGTATGAGTGTTTTGTCTGCCTGCGTGTATGTTACCACATGTGTACCTGGTGCCTGTAGAGGTGGGAGAGGGGCTCAAATCTCTTGGAACTGGTTACAGAGGATTGTGGGCTAGCATGTGAGCACTGAGAACTGAGCCTCTGCAAGAGCAACCAGTGCTCCTAACGACTGAGCCATCTCTCCAGACCCAACCAAAGATTTTAATTTTAATTAATTCCAATTTATTTATTCATTGTTGTTGCTCATGGTCTTGGTGTTGCTTCTAAAAATCATTGCCCAATTTAAAGTCACAAGGACTCCCCTCATGTTCCAGTTTTAGCTCTTCTCTAAGGCTGAGGTGATTTTTGTCCCTGGTGTAAGCTCAGGACCCAGCTGCATTGTTTTGCAAACAGACACCCAGTTACCTAACACCACTGACTGGGAACACTGTTTCCCGTGTGAGAAAGATATCAAAGGCAGTTTCCTTGGCGGAAAGCTCCACGCATTGCAGACTCAGACGTTAGGAGCCCCTGAGAGGAAATCACGCATTCTACAGACGACAAAACACAGAAAGAGCTCTGGCTATGAGATTCGTTTTCCATGGGCTGTGCCAATCAGACCCAAGTGGGCTATAAACTAACGTCATGGCACCAGTGTGCACGTGCTGGTGGACAGGACTGCCCACCATCCCAGATTCAACGTGGAGTTTCCTATGACCACACTGCCACTCCCCTTGGCTGTCAGAAATAACGGAGGCAAATGGAACTAAACGCTTAGCAGTCAAGAAGAAAGGCGGCCTTGTCAGTAGATGACAGAACTTGACAGTTTAGGGTTGTGCTGTGGCTCAAGAGGACAACTTTTGCCATATTTGTAAGGCTTCGCGTTCTGTCTCCAGCACAGTACACAGGTGCACATGCATGGGTGCGCGCGCGCACACACACACACACACACACACACACACACACACACACAC
>BDUI01000013.1:1164233-1175060 GCA_002335545.1 Apodemus speciosus
TATCAAATAAGAATTTATGCCTTGAACTTAATAACAATTTCTGTAATATAAATCTCAAAACAAGATTTTAGTATCACCAAGACAGATTTTTCGCTTAATATTTTAGAATCTAGTCTTTTGGAGGTTTCCCTTATCATTTGACCTCTTTCCCAGAGGAACAATATAACCACAAAGTTTAACATCATATTCATCATAATAATATAAACAATTTAAAATAAATGAAATAAACCATCTGTATCAAACCCAGAATTCCCATATCTGCCACCTTGAGTGTCTTGTTAAGACTTATTTTCTCCACCAGGGGGCCTCAGAGCACAAATATTTCGTCTCTTTTTGTTCTAATTTGGCGGGTTTGAGTCGCGTGACCTGATTTTGGCACCACAGAGAAAGAGAGTTGTTTTTCAGTCAGTCTAAAGTCCAAACAATATCGTCCATCATCTAAGTCCAAGAACATATTACAAGATACAAAACAACACCACACAGACAGCCTGACCCTGCCACCATCAGGCCTCTAGATTCAAGAACACAGAGCAAGGAAAATCAACACACAATTTGCCCCTAGAGGGGCCCAGTTTTAGACACCAGGTGCCCCTGCACACACTGCAGGAACCAGACAAACCAGATTTCAGCAATACTCGGCTCCCGCCGTCACTGCCTTGCTGTTTACAGATGGAGAAGAGCCGTATTTAGCCCTCTCCAGGGCCTAAAGCATCTCAACTCTAGCACGGCTCCCAGTCAAACTTACTGCCCAGACACTTGCAAGCAAAACTGAAATTTCAGACAGGCTTCAAGGAACCAGAAACTAGGACCTGCCTCCTGCGGGACCTCCACACCAGAAAAAGAAACAGAATCAGACGGCTGAGGGGATCTGAAGTCTCTCGGTTCTACGAGAGTTTCAAAGTCCACATCGGCACCCCAACAGGAGAATTCCGAGCATCCTCGGGTCTCCCTCCAACTTCCTGGAACGTCTTCCAGGGTGGCAGTCAGTTACCCCCCCCCCCCCACACACACACACACGTCTGCCGGTAACGCGGAGCTCGTTGCTCTCACAAGCGCAGATGACTACACACCGAAAGTACCAGATTTGGAGCCTCAGAAGTTCAGACAAACACAGCAGACGGATAGAACACGACAGAATACAGAATCTTACCTCAAAGACAAACACTCAGGACATTCAGAACAAAGACATCGGCCCGCACACACACATTCCAGTGGGGATCCCCTTTACCACCAAGTCGGTTCTCAGGTGTGAGGAGTGTTTGCACTTCCCGGCCACTGCACCAAATGTAAGACCTGAAAAAACAAGGGCGCTCCAGCTGCCCACGCCTCAGAAGGCGACACTCAAATCACTCGCGAGAAACTGTCTTGATGCAACAGCAAGAGGATTTTTATTCCAGAGGCTCTGGGGTTCACAGCCGTACACCACGCACGGGTAGAGGACTGTGAACTAGAAGCCTTCTTTTATAGTAGTCTGCGTTACCTGGCAATAGCCAGGTAAACCGGGGGGGGGGGGGGCRGGGGAAGCCTGGCTGTAGTGGTGGAGTCCAGCCAGAATGCGAGGGGCCTGGGGCCTGGCTATACGTGACTGATGTGACTGATGGGCACAGGATTATGGAGTTGAGTTGAGGAGTGAGCCTGAGGAGCTATGGAGTGAGGAGGAGTCTGGGAGCATAGCTCATGGGTTCTGTCCCTTGTAGAATGTTGTACTGGGTCTCTGGAGTGGCCTTGCTTCAACCGTGATACAGACTGTATCTCACACCGTGGTCTCACACACGGGCTGTGTGGAGGTGGAGAAGCTGAAGCACTAGCAGGTAGCCTATGGATGCTGGGGTCTGATTGGCCCTCTTAGCTCCCATGGCTATAAATGGTTTCATAAGAGGCCAGTCCCTGAGCATAGTGAGTTGAGAAAAAAGACCACGTGTATGCCTATGAATGGATGAAACAGGAGAATTGTTTTGGCACAAACATCCAAATACCCCATACCCATGATGGCTCTTTGGAGAGACAGCTGCTTCTCAAATGCCTTTTTTATTTCTTGTTTTTTCTTTTTAAGGTACTGGGAATAGAACCTAGGACTTTATCCATGCTAGGGAAATGCTCTACCATTGAGTTATGTAATAAAACAACAGTCTAGTACACGTATCTACCTGATGCAGTGAAACTCCTGCCTTGGTTTGGATCTTAAATGTCGTCCAAGGGCCATGTGCTAGAGACTCGCTCACCAGCCTGTGGCATTACTGGGAGATGGCGGACTTTTATGCTGTGGGGTCTTAGGGAAGAAAGTTGGGACACTGGTGGTATGGCCTTGAAGCAGGGGCTGGGACCCCAGGGTCTTCTCTTTTCTGTTTCTCAGCTGTCATGCACTGAATGAGTTTCTTCCAGCATCCACTTGTGCTATGTTGTGCTGCCTTGCTCCAGGAACACTGGGATCTCTGAAACCAGAAGCCCAAACCAAATCCTTGTTTACAGATGGTCATCACTGTTTATTTTCCAGTGTGTTTGTTGGGGTCAACCTTCAATTCGTCCCTCAGGGCGAGTGACTAGAAGGCAACCCCAAATGGCTATTACAAGCAGTTTTTATACTTTTTAGGGGTGCAGGTTACATCAGGAGGTTATAGTTCAAACTTATTGGCTAAGCATATTGACCTTTAAATCTATTGTCTAGCAAGCATGACATGTATTTGAACTCCACCTGTATTGCTACTTTGTTTCCACCCCAATTTCTGGTAAAAGAAAGCTCAACTCAATCAGTTAACAAAACAAGCTACAAGCCTAGATTGGGCAGATCTCCCACTACACGGCTCTATTTCCATCTATATTATCCCATATAACTTGCAGTTTCTCCAGGCCACGAGCTTTTCTCTCTCTGCCACCTCTCCATTCCTCCCTGTAGCTCCTCCCCTTCCTGTTTTCCCCCCCAATCGGTCCTCCCCTAGACTTTCAGCTCCTCCCACTTCCTCCTGCCCAATCATTGGCTCAAGCCTTTATTTGAAAAGTTAAGGTGAGGAGAAGGTTCACAAGGCAACTCCTCATCTGCAGGCCCTCTGAGGAGTGGAATTAGCATCAAAATACAAGCCCAGGGCTACCCACAACTCACTTGGGACTTTACAGAGGGTCAGGAGACTATCAGTCAGTACATTCTCAGAATTTTTTACTCAAGAATGTTCCTATGGCCGGGCCCGTGGTGGTGCATGCCTTTAATCCCAGCACTTGGGAGGCAGAGGCAGGTGGATTTCTGAGTTCAAGGCCAGCCTGGTCTACAGAGTGAGTTCCAGGNTTTTTTTTTTTTTTTTTTTTTTTTTTTTTTATGCAACAGCAAGAGGATTTTTATTCCAGAGGCTCTGGGGTTTACAGCCATACACCATGCAAGGGTAGAGGACTGTGAACCACGAGTGCAGAATCGGGACACCTTTTATAGGTTTACAACAAACCCGGTGGAGTGCGAGCTAATTGATTTGTACCACTCCATAGCTTCTAAGCCAATCAGTTTAAATTATCCAAGCCTGTGCTCCGAGGACCAATCAGTTTTCTATACAAGCCAGGTAGCAACTAGTTAGCTCATTTCTGCTTACAGGGCCAGGGCCACGTACGCATTTCCTGCCACAGGGCCAGGACCACATACTCAAGGCCCTCCAACCAGCAGCAGGCGCCCGGGGACCCGAGCACCCGCCAGGTGCAGCTCACTCGCAGTGACCCCACCGGCCCAGCCCTGCTCGCCCATGCCCCAGCTGCTCCACGGAGGAGAGATGGGAAAGGACGCCAGGGACCTTCCCAGGCCTGCGGCTCGCAGCTGGACACGCATGCTAGTGGGATGCGTGCACTCCTGGGCAGGCCCAAGGAACGTGACCTTTCACCCAATTTCCAACAAAGAGCGGGCTAAACTTCTGACCCTTTGGGGTAATTTAAGAGTTAGGCACGGGGGATCCTTAGGCCGTAATTCTTATCCTTTCATTTCCCATCCCTTTTCTTGTTAATAGTTTTAATCTTAGAACTAGGAGAATTAAAGGTCAGTCTCCTCTTGGCTGGGAAGGCTCTTGTACTGCTGCCTAAGTACCATCCACTTTTATGGCCATCAGTGTGGTCAGGAGCACTAGGTAGGGGCCTTTCCACCTGGTCTCAAGGTTCCCAGCTCGGTGGTGCCAGAAGTATACCAAGTCCCGGACCTGGAAGCGATGTGGGCTCTGCAGGTCTCCCTCTGTGGAGTAGGCATCCTGGAGTGTTTCCATGCTCGCTGCCTCACCCACTGAAGTGCCTTGAGTCTAGAGAATAAAGGCTGAGAAAACACCTAAAGAGCACAAAGGGTGGGAGAGCTATCCACTCGTTAACTCCAGTCTCTGTGGTCAATTTGGTGAGGGTCTCTTTCATTAGTGTTCCAGCAACTATTCCTGAAGCCTTCTTACACAGATCCAGTAACCTGTGTGGAAGCAGTGAGGCGTCTCTGACATGCCTGGAGCATTACGGCAGACAGTTTGAGCCAAATCTCATGTTGTGGTACACTTCCTGGGAGGACCCAGTGGATAACAAAGGAGTTGGGGTAACAAAGAGGATCTCCAAGGGGGTCAGGTTAAAATGGCGGGGACTATTCAGAAACGACTATTCAGAAACAAGGGGAGAGGTACCACCAGCCTAAGCCAGTCCCCAAGGTCTCTCATAGGGTTTTGTTTATTTTCTAGCTGTCTTGAGCCCTGGGGACAGTACGTCCAATAATGTTTCCAATTAGTCCCCAATATCTCTGTCAATTTCTGAACAATTGTCTGATCAAATTACCTTGGGCACTCTGAAACTCGGGAAAATTTCTTCTAACCCTGGCTGCTGTTTCCTGCTTGCTGGGGAAAGTCTCAACCCATCTAGAGACAATATCTACAAATGCTAGAAGGTATTATATTTTCTGGCCTTAGCTTTTATAAAACCTCTATATACTCTAGGCTGTTCTCGTCTAGGTCTTTTGCCCTGTTTACTCTTTGCTGCATAAGCATTCACTTGCGGGCATACCTTACACTGTTCTATTAATCCCTTAAATGAGTTCATCTGTGCATTTGGCCTAGTGAGTCCTTGGCTTACTTTGTGGGGAGTATAATTCTCCCTTCTTGCGTGCACCTTCTCTTGTTAATAGTTGGTAGAGTGACTAGCAATCTCAGTTCTTTTCTTCTTCAGCATATCTTAAGTGAGGCCATCTCTAATTCAGTCCCATTTCCAAGTGGGTGTCTCTTGCAGGCCCATAACCAGGATAGGCTCCTGCATCTCCATTCTTGGAGCCATTTGCTCTGCCTGGCTATTGCCCACTGAGTCTTTTCCCTTTTGATGTCCTGGGCAGTGGGTAATACTCACAGTTGCTGGCTTCATTAGGGCATCTAAGAGGTCCAAGATTTCCTGTTGGTTTCCTCTGATGTGAACAGTCCTCTTGGCATATATCCCTGTGGATGTGGGCTGTGGCAAAGGCATACCTGTTATCCATGTGGATGTTGATTTTCTTGCTGGCTCCAAGTTCCAAGGTCTTGGTAAAGGCAATTAGCTCTACTTTCTGTGTTGACATGCCAGGGGGTAAAGATTCTTCTACCCAGATGCCATTTGTGCTGTCCACCATAACAACACCTGCTTGTCTCTGTCCTTCATGGAGAAAATTGCTCCTGTCTGTAGCGACTTTCAGCAGGGGTCAGTCTCTATTTTTGGGCCAGTTAGCTGCGGCCCATTGGGCAGGGAGTATATCTGTCCCCCTGCCATTTTGGAGAGTATGTCTTGCTCCAACAGAGAGGGTAGGAACAGTCTGGGGTGACCTTAAATGAATGGGCTACCCATCTCATCCCTAGGTCCATTGTTATTTGGGTTATCCATGAACACATTTTGGTGCCAGTGGCTTCTTGGACCCAAGATCTTTTCTTGGAAAGAGGGCCATTAGGTTGGAAGACCAAGTGTTAAGCCCCTGTGTCCATCAAGAACTGAGTGGGTTTCTCTTTCCCTGTCCCAGTTATCCAGGGTTGGGGGAGGTGGTCAGAACACCCATCTCCCCTAGTCATTGTCTTCACCCAGGGATAACACCTTTGCCATTTGGGGGCACTTCTCCCAAGACCTGGGAGTTCCTGCTCCCAGCTTTTATTTGTTAGGGCACATTCTGGCCCAGTGGCCTCTCTCCATATNCTTCTCTCTCTCTCTACACACACACACACACACACACACACACACACACACAGAGAGAGAGAGAGAGAGAGAGAGAGAGAGAGAGAGAGAGAGAGAGAGTATTGGACCCATATTTTAAAAGTGTAAATAAACCGCAGGCGCCCAAACCCGAGAAGGGAAGCATGGCCATCATGTGCACCGGGCTCTGTAACATGGGAAGCCTCTGGAATCAGTACAGTTAAGCATCAGAGCTCCCGCTCTGTCACTACTGGATGAGTAGCATCATTTTGCCTCTGTCATTACTAGATTTTTAAAATTAACCTTCAGTTTCCACATCCTTAAAAATAAAGATATTAACAGATATCGACCTTGGTGGCCTTCAGAAGAGACTCTTTTTATTTTTCGTTTTTCAAGAAAGGGTTTCTCTGTGTAGCCCTGGCTGTCCTGGAACTCGCTCTGTTGACCAGGCTGGTCAGAAATCCACCTGCCTCTGCCTCCCAAGTGCTGGGATTAAAGGTGTGCGCCACCACGGCCCGGGACAGAAGAGACTCTTAGCTCAGTATGTGAACTTGTAGCACACAGATTCACAGTTAAGCATTTGAGGGTCAGCTCTCTTGTCTTCAGCGAGCTTCTTCCATCCATTCAATGCACTAACCATCGAAGGGGTTCATCCCTAACCCCAGTGCTTCTGTGATAAGATGGGGGATAAAAGCCCCCCCCCCCAAGCTCTAGGGACTTAACACATGCAGCGGCTGACTGAGCACGGCACATCTCCCGGGTGAGGAGGACTCTGCAAACCACTAGGGCTGCTGCTGTTCTGAACCTTTTCTAACAGCTCCTTGTTATGTCCCTGCCCCACCATAAAACTACTTTTGTTGCTACTCCATAGCTGCATTTTGCTGCTTTATAAATAGTGAATATTGGGTGTTAGGATTCTGTCTAAACTCCACCTAACAGTTACCTGGCAACAGCCAGGTATGCCCTGCCCCACAGTTACCTGGCAATGGCCAGATAGGTCTGGCCCACCATAAAAGGGGCTTCTTGCCCCTCCTCTCTCTTGCCTCTCTTAGCTTCTCTCTTCCCCTCCTCTCCCCCCCTCCACATGGTCATGGTCAGCATCCACTTCTTTACTCTCTCCTCTCTCTGCCTTTCTCTGCCTCTACTATCCCCTTAACTCCCCTCCCCATGCCCTGAATAAACTCTATTCTATACTATACTGTCGTGTGTGTGTGTGTGTGTGTGTGTGTGTGTGTGTGTGTGTGTGTGGTCCCCCCGGGGGAAGAGATGCATCTGCTGAGGCACTCCCTTCCCCCACATGCCCAGGGAACATATTACTAGCCTCTTTCTCTTTTTATGATCACAACATTGGGTGTGCACAATATTAGATATGTGACCCCAGGAAAGACTTGTTTGACCTCCAAAGGTGTTGAGACCCACAGGTTGAGGACCGCTGCCCTAGGCTGTTGCAAGAAAGCAGAAGGTTCTCATTGAGGTCAACCAAGAACCCTTGGAAGAGCGACTGTGTTCCAGAAGGCTGTAGTGACATTGGCTGATTTGTCTGAACACATCTGGGATTACAGGATAGGAAGAGAGAGAGACCCTGGATCAAGTTGGTGGATGGCACATTGGCACAGAGAGCTCCGCTAGCCTCTCAAGAGCTCCACAGACGGGCCAGTTGGAGCCACTCCTAGCCAGACCTGGGAATGAAGGTACCTGAACTTGCCCACAGGGAATTCCAGGTGGGAAGTCCAAAACCTAATCCACTCCTATCTGGCATTTGCAGTGGGGTAGGAAGCCTGGCCTTGCTTGTGTCTGTTGCTTTGGCTGGGTGGTGTCTCTTCACTCAGAGTGATTGAACAAGGCCATGCACTCAGAGCCCAGGTGCTGTGACTGAAGCTGAACCTCCATAGACATCTGCAAGCAGGGCTGAGTCGGACCCGAATGTAGCTGTCCCGCAGGTCGGACGGGCCACCCCTGCAAGGAAAGCTGGGACTGAAAGGAACATTGAAGAGGAACAATGAAGCCAAGACAGAGTTTTCTGATCAAGGCTCAATGTTTAGTTTTCAGTTCTGAGTTTATCCAGGCAAAGACCCATCCTCTGTTCCAGCTGAGTTCTGTTGCTTTGTTCCTGCAGGATTCCCATAAGCTCAGTAGGCGGTCAACTCCTCAAGGCTCTGGCAGGGAAATGCAAATGCAGTGAGGCCAGAAGCCGGCTCCAGCAAGGTGCAAAAACAGTCTGGGGTTTTGCCAACTCAAGGTTGGTGGGAAGGGCACGCCTGAAGGGCTCAGAAATCGGGGAGCCGGAGAGTGAGGGGTGCGCTGGAGGCATCTGCTGCGGCCTTCTCTCAACAGCACCCCCCAAAGCCTTGAAACTGTTGGAGCTGCTGGGAAAGAAATGAACAGATAGAAAACTTGTTTATATGGGATTTATTAGACTGGCTTGCACGATATGATCTCAGTAATCCACCAATGACTGTCTCACACTGGAGAGACCACAAATGGAGTATTTGCTTAATCTATGATGATATTTCTCTCAGCAGTCCCAACATGGTGCTGAAGGCCTGGAGGATTCCCAGATTGCCATGGCAACAAGATAGACAGCACCAGGTAAGCCGTTAATGTCAGCCCCACAGGTCTTATTCACGGTGCCTTCCAACTTACACAGTATTCACTTGCTGTGCATTCCATTCCTGTTCACTACCGGTTGAAGCTGTTCCTGCTGGACCCCAGTGTCTCCGGCTGGGGAGACCTGAGCAGCATGCTAACTGGTAGGCAGGAGCTGGTTGGGGGCAACTGGGAGGAATGGGGGCAGATCCCAAGGCCAGACTCTTCTTTCAGACAGAACAGCACAGTGCAGATGTGTGGAGCGCAGCATAGTCAGAGCTACGGAGCTCGATGGCATGATGCTCCCAGGGGCTGCCAAAGGCGAGCTGGTGYGAGCAGGCAGCATCTGCACTCAGCTGGTGGTCTTTGCTGAGCCAGCAGCTCAGACATTAGCAGTAAGAAAAGACAGAACTGTGATGAGTAAATGTCTGGAAGTCCTTATCCCTAATTACTCAGCAAGCATGAGGCATGGCAGGAGGACACATCGAGCCACAGGCCTGAGGGGACACTTAGCTGAGGCATGCTGGCATCCCTGAGGCCGGACCTGGCCCTAATTCTCAGCTCACAGATGGAAGCCCTTGGTTCAGAAAAGGGAGACCTTAAATAAGACACTGCCCTGACAAGGAGCCCAAATGGGTGGCCCAGGGACTGGACCCAAGTCTGACCTTCCCAAGTTCCAGGGTCTGAAAATGACCCATGGTTTCCAGAGTCACCTCAGTGGAACTTCTGCTTTTATGCTGGGTCTGGTGGGAGGTGCAGGGCCCAGTCAGCTCACGGGATCACTTCAACAATAGCAGCAGCAGCAGCAGCAGCAGCAACAGACTGAAATGATGGTTGAGCAATTAAAAGCACTTCTTGTTCCTACAACAAACCTGAATTTGGTTCCCAGAACCCACATGGTAATTCACAACTATCCTTAACTCCAGTTCCAGGGGATCTGAGGCATGCATGCACACAACACACACACACACACACACACACACACACACACACACACACACACATACACACAAAACACACACATATACACACAGGCACACACAGACACAGAGACACACATATTCACACAACACACACACATACACACACACACAAAACACACACATACACACAGGCACACACAGACACAGAGACACACATATTCACACACACACACACACAGACACACACAGAGACACACATACTCATACACACACACAAACACACACACACACACACCTTCCTAATGGCCTATAAGCTGTAAGCCGAAACAATCCCTTTGCCCTCAAGTTTGCTTTTGGTCATCATGTTCATCATAGCAAACTGAGACACCAAGTGATCCTAACAAACAGGGATTATGAGGACGTGGTGGCCAGACTTGCACCATGAATCATCTGGGCTCCTCAACTTTATCGGTGTCTCCTCTGACTACAGAAACAGTTTGCCTAATTAGGGTTGGGCTGAGACCTGAGCATCCAGATAGTTCTTCTGTGTCACCAAATTTGGAAGCCATGACTGTAGAACACAGACGAAGATAGCACATAGTTGATGGAAATCCATGCAACCAGAGACTGCTTTACATCCAGGCTACGTTCATATCCAGCAAAACATCTTCACATGTGTGGTGAAAAAGGGAACTGGGGATGGCGGGCAGCAGGTCCCACATAGGAGAAGAACTGGCAGGCCAAGCCYGCAAAGAGGACAGGGGGACACCGGCAGGACCACACACAGCACCGGGGTAGGAACAGGGGGAGCTGAGGCACCTGCGGAGCATGAGGCTGCCTGGCTAGCGAGGAGGTCTTTACCCAGAGAGCAGGGCCATGCAAACCGTCCCGGGGACCTGTTGAGGAAGCTGCTTGGCTGTGAGGAGGTTCGATCCTTCACTGGTGGCTGGAAACGCTGAGGCCTGCTCCATGCTTTTACGAGGTGGGTTTCAATAAGAGACAGTTCATAGTTTCCATGCTTTATTATTAGAAGAGTAGAAAGAGAAAAGGAGATAGAGAAATAAAGAGAAAAGAGAAGATAGATGGCCATGACCACATGGAAAGGGAGAAAAGAATGGAGGGGGGAGCAGAGAGAGGGCCAGAGAGAGAGAGAGAGAGAGAGAGGGCCAGAGAGAGAGAGAGAGAG
>BDUI01000013.1:1197615-1209279 GCA_002335545.1 Apodemus speciosus
TACCATCCTGTCCTCTGACAGTTACAACAAGTGACTGTGGGTTGTGACCAAGAGGGCCTGGAGAAGGAGAGCTTGAAGGAGGCGCCTGGATGGAGGGCATGTGGGGAACCTTCTGAGCAGGAGAGCTGCTGGAGAGAGCGGGTCCCCAGAGTGTCAGGACCCACTCACTACCCGGGACTGCACAGACTCAGGAACCAAGAGGACTCCTGGCAGTCGTGAGAAGCAGGCTGTGACCTCGGACATGTTGCCAGTGACTCAAACATTCCCACCTGAGAAAGGTCCTGAGACCCGGGGGGGGGGGGAGGGGACCTCAGGAGCTCCCGGGGTCTTACAGAGTGGCCCTTAGAATAAAAGAGTCTAAAAACCGAGTGTCGCCATGGCCTGTGCTGCAGAGTGAGGCAGGGGAGAGGCCTGGGTGGAGGGAGAGCGTTGAGTCAGCACAGGGGAGCATCGCGACAGGTGTTCACTGCCCCACCCATCTGCTCACTGTGTAGTGTAGAAAGGGCGTGCTGTCATTCTAGCATTCTTCTTTCACTTATTAGCTAGAGAACGTGCTAGAAAGAACCTCCTAGGGCTAGGACGATGGCTCACTGGCTAAAGCCCGTTCTATAAAGCATGGGGACCTGAGTTCAAACCCCCAGAGCCCATGTAAAAGGGTGCAAGTAGCAAACATCTGTAATGCTAGAGCTCCTATGGGCATTGGGGGCTGCAGACAGGAGAGTCCTTGGAAGTACTCAGCCCAGCAACA
This sequence comes from Apodemus speciosus, assembly GCA_002335545.1. Lineage (NCBI taxonomy): Eukaryota > Metazoa > Chordata > Mammalia > Rodentia > Muridae > Apodemus > Apodemus speciosus. The sequence goes on from BDUI01000013.1 coordinate 1,198,364, forward strand.
GGGGCATCGGGGGCATTGGGGGCATCGGGGGCAGCAAGCAAAGAGGAGATCTTGTCTCAAGTAAGAGGAAAGGCCAACACCTGAGGTTAACCTCTGACCTCCTCATGCATCCAGTGGCACATGCATGCCCACACTCACTCGTACAAATGAGCACACACACACACACACACACGAAGATACACACATAATATATACCTATGCCATAAACACACAGAGTAAAAACAAAGAACTGCCTGCATACCAAGAGCGCGCTGCAATCCCAGCTCTGAGGAGAAGTAGGCAGGAATCCTAGACTAACCCAGTCTTGAAGAAAATACCCCAAACTTGTACTACAGACAACGAACACCTCAAAACTCTCCACTTCACTGATAACTTAGCCACGTTGAGGGACTATTTGAATAGTAAAGGCAGGGTAAGCCTTGGACTCTCTTCCCGTTCATGTATCAACTATAGTAAGTATATAAACTGAGGACGTAACTGCTCCGAGATATGGTGGAGGGGAAGGTTTTTATTGTAGAAATGAGGGAGAGAACAGCCAGAGGCATCTGGAAGAGTCCATAACAGAGGAGAAAGCAGTAAAATTAAACTGGTCGGCAGATTGGACCAGGCTGTGGCAAGAGAGACCAAGAGACCAAGAGATTGGGGAAAGAGGGGAGAGAGCACAGCAAATAACTGGGTTACACGGGAAAGAGAAGCCGGGGGAGAGAACTTGAGGGTGGGAAATGGGGTGCGAATCGATGAGAGGAGCACAGGTACTTGTGGCTCTGAGTGAGCCTGAAGCCAACATGCACCTTGGCAGGTGACCGGCGGCTCCTCAGATGGCCATTTGTCCTAACAGTGGTAGGGAATTGAGTCATTTTCCTTTCCTTAGCAACAAACTTGAGAGAAAAGTAAAAATAGATATGTCCCGTGTTTTTCTTAAAAAGATGTAGTCAAATGAAACAACCCTGTGTTTGTACATTAGTAAAATCAAAGTCACACAGAAGGCATGAACAGATAAAGTGGAAAAGTCAAACATGCAGGCTCCCAACTCTACAGCTCTGGGGAGGCCAGGAGTTTAGTGCCTCTCCTGGCCACCCTGTAGAGCAGACCCATACAGCATGTGGGGAACAAAGATGCTCCGGGTAGATGCCCCAGGCAGAATTCTTCAGAGGTTCCAAGAGTGAATTCTTTCTAAAGAAATTTCTAAAGGAAAATAGGAATGCCCTGAGCATTTTTAGTTCCCAATGACAGGGAGGAACAATACCTGAGCATCTGTTTAGAAATATGAAAACAACCATCTCTAACTGCTTAATCAAAACTAGGCATGGATCATATTCTTCAGAAATATAAATATAGACAGATAAGCATTCCCCAACTTATAAGATGTCACATGTACAAGAGACACAGTGGTAGCTCTAGAAACCGCCACTGTAGCTGTTAGATTTCAGAACACGGCAGCATCATTGCCAACCTAGGGAAAGTTCTAGTAACTCACACAGAGTTGTCTCTGGTGCCCATGCCCTGTTGCTCAAAGACCTGCAGGAGATGCACACACGTACACACATATATGTGCAATGCAGATCCACTTATGTGGGTGTGTTAGAGCGTATATGTCATGTTCAGAAGTTCAGAAGTCCATCCCTACCTCAGCACAGACTTAAACCTATCCCAGACAGGCTCAGAGTTGTGCGTTTGTTTGTTTACATTATGATGTGGAAAGCCACACACAGTGTGAATTGTAGCTCCTAGCCAGTCTTACAATCATGAGGGAGACACACCAGCACTGCGAGTATGGGCTGCGGCCGGGCAGAGAGATGAAATCCATTTTCTATTTACAACTTACCAGAATGTAGCTCCTCCACTCCGAACACCACAGAGTATCTGCAGGCGTTTTGTCAAAACTCTGGCTCTGCTGAGTCACAGGGTCAGCACATGATGGACCAACATTAGGAGTCGCTGAGGAGTGACTATAATTTATAGTTTTTTTCAAACCTTATTGTTAATGATGGTTCTTAAACACTTTACCCTCCCTTGTAGCCGCCATTCACCAGAGGTGGTGGGAGAGAGAGGATAGGGGGAAGTGGACCTGTTTAGAGATGATTCTTCGGGGCAGCTCCCGTCTGTGTTGTCTTGAAATCAAAGTTCAGTTCATAGGTCAGCAATAGCAGTGCGATCCACTCACAAACACTTCACAGATACACCACAAGTACAGTCAGTAGAGTCAGGCTAGCAATATCGGCGACATGACCTAGCAGAGACAACCAGGCCTCAGCGCTCAGCACAAGTCAACAGGAGGGGCCCAGAGGGACACCAGAAGTGAAGCCAAGTTCAGCGAAGACGAACGAGAGCCACGTTCCATTCAGGGTGCAGAAACAGCTAAATGTCTACTGATGGGCGATGGGGCCTCATGACTGATGAGCACAGGCCAGCCTTTCATGTTGCATGGGTGGGAATCCACATTATAATTGGGTTATACAATCCAAGCAGGTGTATAAAAATTGACTGATACCTTTCACCTGCTCAGACACAGAACAGAAATCATCATCAGATTATGTGTTGACTCTGCTATTCCATACATGTGTGAATGCAGATATGTCTCTATAATATTAGTTTTATAAGTTTATGTGTTTTCAGAGCAAACAGAGTAGACACCAAGGAAGAAAAAGTAAGATTTCAATTAAGCCCCGCATTTTCCTATCCCACAGAGCCTGGACAGAGAGTAAAACAGCCAAATCTACCAGGACTTGACCACTATCCCAATTTTCTTAGGGCCCCCAAAGATGCCTTTGCCCCAAGACATCAGGAAACAATTTAAAGAATATGATATCCTAATTTCCCAAGAGGTGGGGTGAATGGTTTCGATCATTCAGTTTGGCCCAATTACTTGCGGCCCATCGGGCAGGAAGTGTGTCTGGATTCCCATCTTGGAGAGTAAGTCTCGCCCCCCACAGAGGGTAGGGACAGTCTGGGATGACCAGAAATGAACGGGATACCCAGCCCATACCTAGGTCTACTGTTCTTTGGGTAGTCCGTGAATATATTTTGATTCCAGTGGCTCCTTGGACCCAAGGTTTGTTTCTTGGAAACGGGGCCATCAGCTTGGAGGAGGATCAAGTGTTGAGCCCCTGTGTCCACCAAGAATTTGGTGGGTTTCCCCTCCACTCTCAGAGTTACCCAGGGTTCAGGGAGGGGGGCCAAGCCCCATCTCCCTAATCAGTCTTTACCCAGGACTAACACCTTCCCCATTTTGGGGTGCTTTTCCCAAGGCCTGGGACTTCCCACCCCCAGCTTCCATTTGTTGGGGTACTCTTGGGCCCAGTGCCCCCTCCTTGCAATATGCGCACTGGTTCTTTTCAAGGAGTTTTCTGTCTCTCTATTGTTGGAATCTCTCTTCTCTGCTTTCCCTAACTACTGTAGCCAAGATTCTCTGTAAATTCCTTTCCTGTCGCTTTTCTTTTTCACCCCCTTTCATCTTCTTCCTTTCTCTTTCTCTGCTCCTTCTCCTCCTCTGTCTCCTTGTTATGGTAGACTTTCTCAGTAGCCTTCACTAAACCCCTCAGCGACTTACCCTGTAGTTCCTCTAACCTCTGAAGCTTGTTCATGATATCTCTACTAGCCTGGTCTATAAAAGCCATAGTCACAGTAGCGTTGTGCTTCTTGCTTCATAGGGTGTATACTGACAGAATGTCTCTATGAGTCATTCTAGAAAGGCTGTGGTCGATTTGTCTGGTCCCTGCTTAACCTTACCTACCTTGGTCAAATTGGTGGGTCATCATGAAGCCTCCTTGGAGACCTGCCAATGAAGCCTAGCAGTAGACCTTCAGGTGCCCCCTATCTTCTGCCATATTAAAGTCCCAATCAGGTCTAGTCAGGAGAAACCCGCTGTCGATGACAGCCTGGTCACGCTCACTCTTTGGTCGTGAAAAGCAATCTCATGAGTTCTTGGATATCATCCCAGGTGGGCTGATGAGTACATAAAACAGTCTCAAAGAGATTAATCAGTCCCCTGGGGTTATCTGAAAGGGGGTGTTGGGACTTCCAGTTGTACAGGCTGACTGAAGAGAAGGTCCGATATTGTAGAACCTGATTCTGTTATCATCTAGAGGCTCCAATGTCTTCAGTGGGAGAGCCACCATGGTGTCAGTGGAGGTGGCTCTCAGACCTCAGGTCCTCATGGCAGAACTGGGAAGTTGGGGACCTCCTCCCACTCCTCCCTCCAGTAAAGAGGGTACTATGGCCCTGGTCCTGTATGGGCTGAGGATCCTGTGTGCTGGCAGGGGCAAGGGTAAGGGGATATGGAGGAGTAGCAGGTCCACTGTTGAAGGGTTTTGGAGGATCTTCTTCTTGGGTCCAGATCCCTCCCCCTGTGTTGCCTTTTTCCTGATGGCCAGAACTTGTGAGGTGGGTCTTGGGCTTTTATCCTTGGGGGTGGGAATCCTACACTTTATTCTTCCAGGTAACTATATAGATCACTAGGTCTGGGTGCCCGAGGGATCCTGGCCTAAAATCTCTTCCCTCTGCTGCTTTGATCACCTGCAAGTTGAAGGTCCCTGTGGGTGGCCACCCTGCTTTGAAGGTGGGCCATTCGGAACTTGCCCTTCTTTACTGCTGCTGACAAAGTTTCTCCTCTTTCCCTAGTTTCCCTCCAGTGGTTAACTAGGATGTTTAATGGAGTAGATTCAGTCTGTTCCATGTTCCAAAATAACGTCAGTCCAAGTCCAAGAACACAGCAAAAAATAATGTCAGTCCACGTCCAAGAACACAGAGCGAAACAATCAACACACAGACAGTTCGCCCCTGCCACGGGCACAGAAACTAGGTTATAGCAAGACTGGTTGAATCCTGTTGATATTGTGTCTTGTCATTTCCAAAAGGAGCAGAGTCCACCCAACTCCCTCCAGGAGGTACCTGCAGCACCCTCCAGACTCCCCACAGTCATGGGGTTAAGGCATGTCTGCCCACCTCAATTGACCACACCAGACCAGCTGACACCATGCTCAGGAGCCAAAAGCAGAAGCAAAAGACAGAGAGACAAATACAGACAAACAAAAGTAAGCACCTGTTGCTGAGCTCAATCTTTTCCCCTCTGATCAGTCTAGTCAGTGGTCACTCAGGGGGTTCTCCTCGAATCTCGGATGAGTCCCCAAATGTAAGAACCCCTGAGACCCTTAGTCAGTGGTACTTTCAACAAGCTGCCCCTGAGTGAGACAATGAGATGCAGATTGATGCAAAAGCAAGAGGTTTATTTTCAGGTGCATCAGAGTCAACCTTCAACTAGTCCCTCAAGGTGAGTGATGAAAAGGCGACCCCAATGGCTATTACAAGCAGTTATAATTTTTTAGGTGCACAGCTTACATTAGCAAGGTTACAGTTCAAACTTATTGGCTCATCTGTGCTGGGAGCTGATCCTGTCCCACAGTGCCCGAACGTCATCTTGTGCCACAGTGCTCCATACTCAAATACCACCTAGAGAGAGCTGGTCTCCCAGGAGTGCTGACATACCTGTGAACACAGGTAAGAATACCACTTCTGTTCAAATTCCTGGTCCAAGAGGGACTTGCTCAGAGATATCAGGACACAGGAACTAAGGAACAGCCAGAGACAGGATCCTTCCAGGTTCCATCTGCACCCTGGAGCTGACCCTGTGCCACAACTCTCCATACACAAATTCCTCTTGGAGAGAACTGGTCTCCCAGGAGTACTGACACACAGGATTGCAGGGAGGACAACTCACAGTCAGAAACAGCAAGACCAGCTGACACTGGAGATCACCAGATGGTGAGAGGCAAGGGCAAGAATATAAAGCAACAGAACCAAGGTTACTTGGTATCATCAGAACTCAGTTCTCCCACCACAGCAAGTCCTGGATACCCCAACATACCATAAAAGCAAGACTCTGATTTAAAATCACATCTCAAGACGATGATAGAGGATTTTATAAAGGATATAATATATAATAATTCCGTTAAAGAAATGCAGGAGAACAAGGTAAACAGCTAGAAGCCATTAAAGAGGAAAAACAAAAATCCCTTAAAGAATTACAGGAAAACACAATCAAACATGTGAAGGAATTGAACAAAACCATCCAGGATCTAAAAATGGAAATAGAAATAATAAAGAAATTACAAAGGGAGACAACCCTGGAGATAGAAATCATAGTAAAGAGATCATGAGTCATAGATGCAAGTATCACCAACAGAATACAAGAGATATAAGAGAGAAGAATCTCAGGTGCAGGAGATAACAGAAAACATTGACACACCAGTCGAAGAAAATGCAGAATGCAAAAATCACCTAACCCAAATCATCCAGGAAATCCAGGACACAATGAGAAGACCAAACCTAAGGATAATAGGTAGAGAAGAGAGTGAAGATTTACAACTTAAAGGACCAGTAAACATCTTCAACAAAATTATAGAAGAAAACTTCCTTAACCTAAAGAAAGAGATGCCCGTGAATATAAAAGAAGCCTACAGAACTCCAAATAGATTGGACCAGAAAAGAAATTCCTCCTGTCACATAATAATCAAAACACCAAATGCACAAAACAAAGAAAGAATATTAAAAGCAGTAAGGGGAAAAGGTCAAGTAACATATAAGGGCATACCTACTCAGAATTACACCAGACTTCTCACCAAGATTATGAAAGCTAGAAGATCCTGGGCAGATGTCATACAGACTCTAAGAGAACACAAATGCCAGCCCAGGCTACTATACCCAGCAAAACTCTCAATTACCATAGATGCAAGATATTCCATGACAAGAACAAATTTACACAATATCTTTTCACAAATCCAGCTCTACAAAGGATAATAGATGGAAACTCCAACACAAGGAGGAAAACTACACCCTAGAAAATGCAAGCAAGTAATCTTCTTTCAACAAACCCAAAAGAAGATAGCCACACAAACACAAAAATAACATCAAAAATAACAGGAAGCAACAATCACTATTCCTTAACATCTCTTAACATCAATGGACACAACTCCCCAATAAAAAGACATAGACTAACAGACTGGATATGTAAACAGGACCCAGCATTTTGATGCATAAAGGAAACACACCTGTATGAAAGTGTGAAAGACAGACACTACCTCAGAATAAAGGGCTACAAAACAACTTTCCAAGCAAATGGTCCCAGGAAGCAAGCTGGAGTAGCCATTCTAATATCTGATAAAATTGACTTTCAACCAAAAGTTATCAAAAATGATAAGGAACAACATTTTATACTCATCAAAGGAAAAATCTACCAAGAAGAACTCTCAATTCTAAATTCTGCTCCAAATGCAAGGGCACCACATTCATAAAAGAAACTTTACTAAGGCTCAAAGCACACATCGCACCTCACAGTATAATGGTGGGAGACTTCAACACCCGACTCTCATCAATGGACAGATCATGGAAACACAAACTAAACAGAGATACATTGAAACTAAGAGAAGTTTAGACCAAATAGATTTAACAGATATCTATAAAACATTTCATCCTAAAACAAAAGAATATATCTTCTTCTCATCACCTCATGGTACCTTCTCCAAATTGACCATATAGTTGGTTACAAATCATGCCTCAACAGATACAAGAAAATTGAAATAATCCTATGCATCCTATCAGATCACCACAGACTAAGGCTGGTCTTCAATAGCAAAATAAATAAATAAGTAAATAAAAATAAATAAAAACAAAAAAACAAAAACAAAACAAAACCCAGAAAGTCCACATAACACATGGAAGCTGAACAATGCTCTACTCAATGATACCTTGGTCAAGGAAGAAATAAAGAAAGAAATTAAAGACATTTTAGAATTTAATAAAAATGATGGCACACCATACCCAAACTTATGGGACACAATGAAAGCAGGGTTAAGAGGAAAACTCATAGCTCTGAGTGCCTCTGAAAAGAAACTAGAGAGAGTATATACTAGCAGCTTAACATCACATCTGAAACCTCCAGAACAAAAAGAAGCAAATACACCCAAGAGGAGTAGAAGGCAGGGAATAATCAAACTGAGGGCTGAAATCAACCAAATAGAAACAAAAAGAACCATACAAAGAATCAACAAAACCAGGAGCTTGTTCTTTGAGAAAATAAACAAGATAGATAAACCCTTAGCCAGAGTAACCAGAGAATACAGGGACAATATCCAAATTAACAAAATCAGAAATGAAAAGGTAGATATAACAACAGAAACTGAGGAAATTAAAAAAATTATCAGACCCTACTACAAAAGCCTATATTCATCCAAACTGGAAAATCTGGACAAAATGGACAATTTTCTAGACAGATACCAAATACCTAAGTTAAACCAGGATCAGATAAACCATCTAAACAGTCCCATAACCCCTAAAGAAATAGAAGCAGTCACTAAAAGTCTCCCAACCAAAAAAGGCCCAGGAGCAGATGGGTTTAGCGCACAGTTCTATCAGACCTTCAAACAAGACCTAATACCAATGCTCTTCAAAGTATTCCACAAAATAGGAACAGAAGGAACACTCCCCAACTCGTCTATGAAGCCACAGTTATGCTGCATATTCTCCCTTGGAGATGGAACAGTTTCTGTCTAATCAGGAACTTGTCACAATTTCCTTTCATAGACATCATAAGAGTTTTTTCCTACTTCTATCATGTTTAATGTTCCAAATAGATTTTTAAAACTGGTTGAATGCATATTACTTTTAGTTTCAGAAGATATGCATATTTGAGAGGCATTTAACTATTATAAATTATTTTGATGACTTAAGAAAATGTCAATACTGAGTTGTATATTTTAAAATAAATTTTATTAGCTTAATAATAAAAACTTGTTGGTTAAGCATATTGACCTATAAATCCATTGGCTGGCAAGCATGACAGGCCTTTGAACTCTACCCTGGCTCTCGCCTCTCTGCAGCCCACAGGGGTCTTCCAGTTCACCAGGGATGCTTCTTGCCAAGGCGCAGCTTCAGCTTGGAGAGGGGTTCTGAAAGAAGGGGTGTTTTGAAAGTGAAGAATCAAAGGACTCAAAGTTAAATCACAAGGCCAACTGGGCAGCCTATGTTCTGCTCAAGACAGCTTTCCAGATTTTGCTTTCTCTGTATGTCTCCAGACATCTCTCTTTCCGTTTTCCTACTCGAGACAGTCCTCCAAGCAGGTCTCTCCTGCTATTCTAAAGATTTCCTGTAGAGCTCCTCTCTTGCAGATCACAAGCCCAGTCTCTTTTTTTTACACATCAGTTCAGTCATTACCCCAGGTCCCCTTTTGACTATCCCATGAATCAGCATCTCTTGACCCCAGCTCCTTGATTCTTAGGAGACAGCAAACACATTTTTTTTAACATTACAAAAGAATTCACGGATCTGCTTGACTCTGTTAAGCACAGAGGATAAACTAGCTGGGTGGGACACTGCCCCAAAATTACTGTTTCTACCACAACTGTGCCTACTCTGTCCCAGGCCGACCCTGAACTCAGGAATCTGTCTGCCTTTGTAAGCATAAAAAAGTTAGCTGGGCGGGCTCTCCTTTGACTGCTTCCCAATCTCTCCATCCCCCTCCTCAATATCATCATGACATGTTGGCTCACAGCGAGACTGCTTTTGTTCCTTTAGATTTGTGACGCTCCTCATGTAATTCATATTGCATCCTTATATTTTGCATAGTTGAGACATTATATATTTTTGAACTCATGTTTTTAGAATTTTTTCCCACAGCCTTAAGTGCCAGGAGCCATTCTCACTTAAGATCTCTATGCCAAGAGATTTCAATACCAGGAGCCATCCCCACCTAGATCTCAATGCCAGAAGACCTCAATACCAGGAGTTATTCTTACCTTGATCTCACGCCAGGAGCCATAGATCTCAAGACCCCCTCCTTTTGAAGCTCATCTGTGGACAGGTTACTATAGCAACTCCTCTCCACTTCACCTCCTCGTGACCTCCTTATCATACCAATATTCCTACAGCAATAGTTAGCGTATCCCAGAAATTATGAGAAACTGTTTCTTAGAAGTGATGCCAGCCCCCTGAGATTGTTCCCCCTTCGCCCCTCACACCTTGCTTGCTTGCCTTTAAATTGCCTCGTGTAAAAAAGTTTGACAGCTTGATCAGAATACTGTCTTGCTGTCCGTCTCTCGTGTCTCTTGTCTCTCGTCTTCTCCTAGGTGGTTCGGGGACCCTGTTGACTATCCTGCGGGTCGGGACACTTAAGGGCTGAGACATTAGCCACACATTGGCCTCCCAGACTTGTGCTGTCTCTGTTCATCATTAACATTAACAGGGAAGACATTCCTTGAAGGAGGAATGTACAAATATGTACAGTACAGTATTATTCAAACAAGCCTTATGCCCACAGCAGCCATCAACATTTGTGGAGGCTCACACCTGCTGTCCCTGTTCCAGGCACAGGAACCTTGTCACTCTGTCCCCACCAAGGCCATGCTGGACCCTATACTTTTCACACTTTTCTCATTATATCTTGCGGGACCATGAAAGGCAGTCTGTGTTCTGGTTGAGCGAGGCTTAACCCCCAGAGACCCTGCAGATATTCTACAAGGGACAGACCGTTGGCCGCGCTCTCAGACACTAGGCTCCTGTCACGAGCCCTCAGCTCTCCATAATTCTGTGGCCATGAGTTGGACAGGGCAATGCCCCAAGCCCTGGTATTGTCTGGACTCCACCCCCACAGTCACCTGACAAAAACCAGGTATGCTTTTCTCCATGGTTACCTGGCAACAGCCAGGTAGGCCCAGCCCACTATAAAAAGGGCTTCTTGCCCCCTCCTCTCTCTCTTACTCTCTCTCTTGTCTCTTGCTCTTTCTCTTGCCCTCTTGCTCTCCCTCTCTCCCCATTCCCTTCCTCCCCTCTCTCCACGTGGCCATGGCTTGCCTCTACTTCTCTCTCTCTCTCTCTCTCTCTCTCTCTCTCTCTCTCTCTCTCTCTCTCTCTCTCTCTCCTCTCTC
>BDUI01000013.1:1222867-1242194 GCA_002335545.1 Apodemus speciosus
TTTTTCTAGGGTGTAGTTTCCCTCCTTGTGTTGGCATTTTCCATCTATTATCCTTTGTAGGGCTGGATTGTGGACAGATATTGTGTAAATTTGGTTTTATCGTGGAATATCTTGGCTTCTCCATCTATGATGATTGAAAGTTTTGTTGGGTATAATAGCCTGGGCTGGCATTTATGTTTTCTTAGGGTCTGTATGAGGTCTGCCTAGGATCTTCTAGCTTTTGTCATCTCTGGTGAGAAGTCTGGTGTAATTCTGATTGGTCTGCCTTTATAAGTTACTTGCCTTTTTTCCCTTACTGCTTTTAATATTCTTACTTTGTTTAGTGAATTTGGTGTTTTGATTATTATGTGCCAGGAGGAGTTTCTGTTCTGGTCCAGTCTGCTTGGAGTTCTGAAGACTGCTTGTATGTTCATGGGCATCTCTAGGTTAGGGAAGTTTTCTTCTATAATTTTTTGAAGATATTTACTGGCCCTTTAAGTTGGAAATCTTTGTACATGATGTTTACAATCAGTCCTAATTCCAGTTCCAGAAAGCCAAGCACCCACTTCGGGATCTGATGCTGTGGACACCAGGTACGTGTATGATGCACACACACACACACACACACATACAGGCAAAGCATATGCACATAAAATATCTAAAGCATGAAATCAAACAAGCTAATTGATAACTTGGTTAATGAAATGAACAGTTTGCTAACAACAAAATAAAGCTGGCCATAAACATATGAGAAAATGATCATCTCGCTAGCAAATTAAAAACACACTGAGATTCCATCCTACCCCATAAGACAACAAAGCAGAGAGAAGTCACAGAGGTGTTCCAGACAGACAGCCATGCTCTGGAGTGGAGTGACATTCCTGCTTTCATACTTTTCTAATAGTTTGGATTTGCTGTGTGGCTCCAACCTCTGATTGTTCTTAGTACTTTCCTTGTTTAACCCCATAGCCATGTTTGGTAGCCTAGATTTTTGTGGGCCTCCATACTGGAGGTCTTCCACGGAGATCTCTGGCCCGGCTGAACTCGAGGGTTCAGGCAAAGGGAAGCGAGTGCGAGCAGGGATGGGGAGTGGCCTCTGCTGCCTCCACTGCTGCAGCGCCTCTACCTCAGTCTCTGCTGGTGCCTCCTCAGTTGCTCCAAGAGGCTACACCAGTCACTCTGCTGAGTCAGATGGGCTGAGCAGGCCAACTAGCCAGTGAGGAGTGTGGAGTGCCAGGCGCCATTCTCACACAGATCTCAAAACCTCCTTTCAGCCATCTTACATGCTCAAGCCTGCTTTTAGAAGGAAAAATATCAGCTTTCAGGTTTGCCAAAAAGCAAGTTGGTCAGCACATATAGAGCTCACGTTGGTTAGAACAAACAGAGCTCACCTGCAGTTAGGTTACTATAGCAATCTCTTTCCACATCAACTTCTCTCGTGATCGTTTCAGTTTGCCAGCTTCCTTGAAATCCAGCCAGCTTTGCCATGAGATTCTGAGAGACTACTTCCTAGAGCCAATATTTAGAGACAATGTTTGCCCCCTGAGAGACTGTTCCCCGGAGACAATGTTTGCCCCCTCATTCCCCCTCCCTTCATCCTGCTTGCTTCCCTTTATACTGCGGTGTGTAAAACAAAATTTGACAGCTTGATCAGAATACTGTCTTGCTGTCTGTCTCTTGCATCTCTTGTCCCCCATTCTCTCCTAGGTGGTCCAGGGAACCCCGCTGACTGTCCTGCAGTTGGGACAGTGGGGGAGCTTCTGGTAGTGTTTCAGGAGAGCAGACCTTTTCCCAAGAGGCAGTGGTACAGCTCTTAGGACAGAGGCTCTCAGGTGACGGAGCAGTTCTCACACACCTTTATTTCTTCTGGATGGGATTCTTAGATACAGTTTGGGGGTGGATCAGGGTCTGACAACAGGTACTTCTCATTGGCTTGGTCTGAGAATTTAGGGATACCTTATCTGCATGTGAGAGGGTTTGGGGTGCTGCTCCAACGTGACTGATGACTACAGACCTCTCTATGGGGGACTGTGGGGTGCTGTAGCTACTTGACAGGAGCCAGGGGCCCATAAGTGCGGCAAAACACCTACTGTCCCCTGCAGGGTTATACTCTGTGGGGTCACTGGGGTTTCAAGCCTGAGCTCAGCCGGGACTAGACTGCCTATCACAGCCCCACAATATTTCTTTGATTATGTTTCTAATTCTACATTTAGCAGGATCAGTGGTTTTATTAAAGTACTTTAAATAATATCTTATGACAGCTATATTACTCCAAACCCTCTGTAGACTATATTAAAGTATGAACTTACAAGTTTCTAAGGCTCTTACCACTATGGTGTGTAAGAATCCACACAAAAGTCAAACACAGGGCAGGAATGTCACTCCACTCCAGAGCATGGCTGTCAGTCTGGAACAGCTCTGTGGCTTCTTTGCTTTGTTGTCTTATGGGGTAGGATGGAATCTCAGTGTGGTTTTAATTTGCTAATGAGATGATCATTTTTGTATGTTTATGACCAATTATATTTTGTTGTTAGCAAACTGTTCATTTCATTAACCAAGTTATCAATTAGCTTGTTTGATTTCATGTTTTAGATATTTTATGTGTACATGCTTTACCTGTATGTGTGTGTGTGTGTGTGTATGCATCATACACGTACCTGGTGTCCACAGCGTCAGATCCTGAAGTGGGTGCTTGGCTTTCTGGAACTGGAATTAGGACTGATTGTAAACATCATGTAAGCGCTGGGCCCTCTGCATGAGCAGCACATGCTGCTAACCACTGAGCCATCTCTCCAGTCCTGATTGTTCATTATTTTGAGTTCTTGATAACTTTCTATTCTAGAGGATTCTCTGTTGGAGGTTCAACTTGCAAAGACTTTCTCCCATTCTGTGGGCTACCTCTTCATTCTATGCTTTCCTTTGCTGTGCAAATGTCTTTTAATTTCATAAGATGCCATTTGTCAGTTGTTGGTCCTGTTTCTGAGAAACTAAAGTCTTGTTGAAAGTCCTTTTCTGCATCTATATGCGAAATTATTTTTCCAACTTTTCCTGCATCAGTGTCATAGTGTTAAACTTTACATTAAGGTCTTCATCCATCTGGAATTGATTTTGCACAGGGTGAGATAGATAACTTCTGTCCAAGGCTGTTTTGGAATAGGGTTTCACCATGTAGCCCTGGCTGGCCTGGAACGCACAGACCTTGCTGCCTTTGTTTGCCAAGTGTTTGGATTAAGGGTGTGCACCTCTATTCCCAGCTCCATTTTGTTACACTTAAATTATGAACAAAGGAAGTTTAATCCTGATTGTTTCAGAGAATCCCATAAACCTGACTTCAAGAGGTCCGTTGCCCACTAGCAATGATAGTAACAATGTAGCAATGGCGACCACAGCATACCATTGTCCTAGCATTTGACTCCACAAGCTGAAGATAAGGCCTCCACAAGACCAACCTCCTGCCAGTCAACTGCTCTAACTCACAACCTCTGGCCTACCAAGCTTCAGACGCAGGCTGTGTGCTTGGATGCCCCCGGAAAGGACCAATACAAAATGGATCCTAAATCTAGACGGCGCTCTTGTTCTGTTTTCTAAACAAGCCTTAATTAGATGGAAAGTACCATGACTGCTCAGTGAGTCCAAACGCGGAATATGGCAACTGCTCCACAGAGTAAAGCAGACCCCGCCCCCGGTCTTCAGAATGCCATGAACTTTGGCCAACTTGAAAAGATCCACGACCGCGGTCGTGCAACTCCCCACCCAGCTCCAGAGCTGCACAGCTCCCTCACGCCACAACCCCTCCCCTGGGCTCGCACGCAGGCTTCAATTGGTGCCTCAGCCCTCCTCTGCCTGTGCAGCGTGAATAAGCCCTTTGTCATAGCTACGCTGCTGTGACCTCTCACAACTCTAGCCGAGGTTTGCACCTAACAATTCCCCCATTTCTTCGCGTTCAAAAAGTCTGCAGAAATGACTCCACTCTGTTTGTAATTGCATGGGCCGCTCATGGGCTGTCCCAGCTCAGAGACTGCTGCCCTTCCCCGTGGTTTCTTACACTCCCCCAGCTTACTGGCCATCATCACTGAATGAAAACATAAACTAGGGCGTGGCCACTAGTGGAGGTAGAGTGGAGGAGGAGGCTTATTGTAAAATTAAGGGAGAAAGCAGCCAGAGGCAGCTGGACAGGTTCAGATGGAACATGAGTGACAGATGGAACCAGACCATGAGGGGAAAGGGGCGTGGGAGAGAAGAGAGGTGGGCAACAGTCCAGGAGAGATATTCAGGGCAGAGCCAGCCAAGAGCCAAGAGACCAAGTGACTGTGCGTCTAAAAGGGCTGGGTTATATAGGGAAGAACAGATGTAGGGAAAAGGTAGTGACGTTCAGGGGTTAGAGAAGTTGAGGGAGGGTGGGATATGACAGCCGGGATGACTCTAATAGGTAGGGACTGATGGCCAGCATCCGCTCTGATAGGGAAATGGGTGCCATTTGTCCTGAGTGTGAATGCTTCACTGAGTGCAGTGGCTTGACTCTCACTGCTGTTTCAGCATACAGGTGTCACAGACTGCACTGCTGTACTGGCCCCTGGGCTGAACCCAGCCCGTCTCTGTTTACCAAGCAATGCTTGGCTGGCCTTTCTCTCACCCCCTTAAGCTGGCCTTGACCTCATTTGCATACCAAAGGCATCCTGTTAAACAAGAGACTGTATGGTTTTAAAGTTCTGTGGCCAGAATGGACTGCAGTGATCACATCTGTTAGTATACTGTAGTGCAAATGTCAAAATTTGTATAAGTTTAAACTTTGCATGTGCAGTTTCTTGTAAACTAAGTACACATCCACATACAGAGGTGGAAATATAATACTACTTAGGTGAAATTAGGGGTTTCGTTACAATTTTTAAATTACTTGTGTGTGTCTGTGTATGAGAGAAAGAGGGAGAGAGAGAGAGCTTATGCACACAGGCTAGTACAGGTGCCAACGAAGATGTGACAACAGGGCCATTGGACCCCCTCAGAGCATGAGTTACAGGGGTGTGAACTGCTCATTAAGTGTGGTCATTAAGAACTGAACTCACATCCTCTGCAAGAGCTATCTGTGCTCTTAACCTGAGGCATCTCTCCAGACCCAGAAAACAAATTTTAATTATTATCATTAAGCTGTTATCATTGTTATTGCGTGTGCACACTCACGTCACACTGCATGTGTGGAAGTCAAACAGCAGCCCTCCGGGTCAGTTCTCTTATCTTCTGGGTTCCAAGGACTGAGGCCCGGTGTCCTTGTGGCTTGTCCAGTGTGCTCCCCCTCCCCCCCAATCCAACCCTCTTGCTGGCCTGAGGAAGTGTTCAAGGTGCGCAGACAGACAGAGGGTGTCTCAGGATCCTGTTACAGCGTTGGTAGCAATTTCCCAGGGAAAAGTTTGCCTCTGAGTTGACCTTCACATTCCTTTTGTGGAATTTTGATTGATCAGACACAAGAAAATATCCCATAATTAATTGTTCATTGACTCATGAGGCAAGGGGACAGTCAAGAGACCAGACATTACCGGTTCGCACCGGCTTCCTTTCTGTTTGGGAACAAACTGAACTGCACTATCTTTTCTGTCACAGGGCAAATGAGGCTCTGTCTATTCATGAATTTTGTGAAGATGCCATCTGGCAAAAATCCTTTCCCCACCTTGGCACTTCTGTGAGCTCAAAGCATGTGCTTAAGGTTTTGCCCTCTTGTCAAAAGGAGCACTTTGCTTATCTGCGGCACTGCTTCAAGTCGGCCATCACGTGAGAATACCAGCTGAGCTCTCTCCAGAGTGAGTCACGGCCCCCATCCTTTTAGGGACACAAGTCCCAGCTGGTCCCTTTGCCTTGTCACGTCAGACTGTGTGGATAGTGTCTCTTGACCTGGATGCACTTCTATAGTTTGGCACACAATGTGAGGTTCTCTTCCTATGACTGGGGGTGTGGGGGGCTGATCTCCACCCTGGGAGGTGCACACCGAGAGCTTTTGCAATGGCCCTGGACATAGAAATCCTCCTATGCTCGCTCGGGAGATAACAGAAACCCAAGGTCAACCATGAAGCAGCCGCTCAGAGAAGGAAGGGCCAGAGCAAGGAACCAGGTGACCGCGTACAAACCAAGGGCTGGAATGCGACGGGGAGATCTGGGGGGCGGGGGGGGGGGGGATGAAAGCGTGAGTTACACGTTGTTCATGAGACTTAGTCCGAAAATGAGAAACCAAAGGCACAAGGGACCTCTAGTGCTGGAGGAGGGCTGTGCGAGCAACTCCAGGGAAGACAGAAAAGGTGGGCATGAGGGCCATCTGAGGTCCCTGCAGTGGTCCAGGTGGCTGTTTGTATTCTTATGTTAATTTGGGTCCCTAGAATTGTTTGCACAGGAATCCACGCGTTCCCTTGTAAGACACTGAGGGACCCTGCCCCCAATTGGTTCTGACTGATAAAGATGCCAGGAGCCGATAGCTGGGCAGAGCTGACCGAGGTGGAACCCCAGGATTTTCCAGGGCTGGGGACCGAGAGGGAGAAGATGGAGATGTGTCATGCTGGGAGAAGGGGAGGAGAGATGCTACACCTGAGAAGGTGCGGGACAGAGAGCACAGCCGCCATGTATGAGCTGGGGGAACGGCCCAAGAGGGCTGCCCAGCTGGGTTCGGGGCTGCAAAGATGGAATGTAGGATTAGTAAGTAATAACTCGGGAATATCAGAGGGAGGTGGATTAGCTACGTGGAGGTGAAGAAGTGGCCTGGCTATTGAGCTGTTCTAAGCATACCAAAATATAAGGGCTGTGTGTGTGTGTGTGTGTGTGTGTGTGTGTGTGTGTGTGTGTGTGTCTCATTTGGGAACTGAGAATATTGAGGTGGTTATCGAGGAACACAACTGCAGCCAGGATTTATATCTAAGTATTTAAATAGGTTCTACTGCAGGTCCACTAGGATGAAGGCTGGAGTTCTGGTTCTGGGGCATGGTAACACAGGGAGCTGAGCACTCTCACAGAAGGTCCATATGGAATCACTGGTCCTCGGACCAGGCCTCTGGGCCTCAGCTCTGGACCTAGCTGGTTGATAAGTGTTCCTCTCCCTTGCCAGGTGACAAAGGGATGATAGTATCAGGTCATAGTTGCTTGGAAAGAGACAAGGAATGCTAAAACCACACTTGTGACTAAGAAGCAAATTACACAAGATTTGAAGGTGAATCTAGAGAGGAAATAATGTTTCTGGCTGACTTTGAGTTGCATGCTCCTCTCTGTCCTGGTGAGAACAAAGGAAACAAATGTCTCCCTTGTGTGAGCTTTCTTTTCTGCCTTTTCTGGTTTGCAAGCAGTATCCATACTCAAGGTCATTGGTGTAATTTGGATTTTTGTTTAGGGAATAAAATTGAAAAAAGAAAAGTAAAGAAACAAGAGGAGGAGCATTAAGATCAAGATGACTGACTTCATGTTATTTGAATGCAGTGCTGGGACCAGAGACCATAATGATCCAGTCCCACCTAGAACTAAGGAAGTCCACGTTGTAGCTGGGAGAGGCCAGGAGATCAGGTCTGAGCACAGCTTAGCCTGTGGAGAGTAGGGCTTGAGGTCTGTTCTTTATGCAATCACTTTCATGCTGTTTTAATTTGCTATTGGCAGCAGATGGCTTCACAATAAGTATAGTTACTATAGATACTCAGAGCCTTCCTTTTTATAAAATAAAAGAACATTAGATTGCCTGGATGGTGTTACTTGTGTTATAAGAGACTTGCCTCCTCACCCACCTTTGGAAATGAAGGGTTCTGCCCTGTGGCTCACCAAAGCTTATTTTCTCCAAGCTTGTAACCAGGGAGAATGTCTACACATACAAGGTTGAAAACACACACCAGCAGCTCAAAAACTGGGGCACCAGCATCATAGTTTGGGAATAGATATCTGCTTTTAGAAGTACCTCCCAGACGCTGCTTCCTTATTAGTTTTCTTTGACTTAGCATCTTCTGTTTCAGTAAGCTGCGACAGATGTGGGAGAGACTTCACAGCTGGAACTGTGAAGCAAGCCAGACCCTCAAGAGAGTGGTAAGTTACAGATACACCCATTAGCACCAGATAAATGAGAGTGCAGATGTCCAGGTTCAAAGGGCATGGTGAGAACTCACAGTGACAAGGGACTAACGTCCCTTTCGCTCGTGTGATAGGCTTGCCAAGGGGTATCATGGACTGAACAGGACAATTTCTGACATTATCCACCATTGCCCTAGAGGGATCATCTATGTATCAGAGCACACTGCAAAGTGTCAATACAGATGTTTGTTATCAACCCCTCAAAGAGGTTGTGCTGCATCAGGCCAAACTGGAACTATAGGATTCCAATATAGGCAGGAAATTCACAATAGCAGAGACCTGGCCCAGCCAAGGAAAAACAAATCCTATGCCTTTCCTGTGACCATCAGGAACATCAGCCTGGAACAATGACAAGAAGACACTGATAGGAAGCGGTTCCTCCACAAACTAAGGAGAATCCTGCAGGGCCAGTCTACAGGTTGAGTAGTAGTCAACTGAGGACACGCTGGCCCAGCTCCCGTTGGCGGCAACAGCAGTGGTCCTGGGCTCACAGTGGCACCGAACCACCAAGCCACTGCTTACCATGTGTTTACCCTTGCCAAGAGCAGGAGTCCAGGACACTTCGATGACAAAAGAGATCCTACCACATTTCACTCAAGACCCTCAGATAGTGACAGCTTTTGTTTACTGAGAATGAAGGACCTCTCCAACTTGAGTAGGAAGGCAACATCCTGAGTGGTCATTTGTCTAGGGCAGGTGGTAAAGAGAGATCCCGACAATCTATCCCAGAGGCTGTTGACCCAGCACAGGAAAAGCATTACCCACAATTCCTGAAGTGGAAGCCAAGGGTTGAGATCTAATAGTAAGCCAGTATCTTCATACCATGGGTACAGAGGAACTCTCAAGCAGACTGCAGGCTCACGGGGACAAGGGGGTGGGGGTGTGGATCCTACTTGGTGAAGGGTGCCCAGCTTTATGAAACTGAGAAAGTTCTGACCTCTCAGGAGAGTTTCAACACCATGGCATCCTGGAAGTCCTGCTACCGTAACAACTTGAAAGTGGGTCAGATTCTCATGAATGGACTGGGCACAGATATGATGTCCTTGCCTTCGTATGAGAGAGACTCTCAGTGCTTGGCCTTTGTGAGCTCCAGGAGTCAGGGCTCAAGGAAGCAGACTATGGAAGACCTGGTTTCCGAGCTGAGTGGAGCAGCGCCCTCTTGCGTCTGACAGCCATTAGTTCAGAGATTTTATTTTTATACCTTTCATCGAGTTTTCATACAATTTTATACAAATTCAACCAGAACAAGTGAAGAGCGTAAAGGAAAATAAGAAAGGATAATAAATGTAAGAGGAGCTTGTTGAAGAGTATGAAGAGAACCAGTTCATATTGTTGGTGAAATTGAGAATAGTTGAGGTAAGGTTGGGTCTTGTAAAGCCAAGTCACAGAGGGCTTAGTAAGTTAGACAAGGTTTGTAGGGGGCGGACCTTAAGGGTAATACATGTCTGAAGGTGATAGGTTGTGACTCTGTAAAGTTACACCATTACAGTGCTAACGGTTCTTTTTTGTTTGTTTTTTGTTTGTTGTTTGTTTTTGCTTTTGTTTTTTTGGGTTTTTTGTTTGTTTGTTTTTTGTTTTTTGTTTTTGAGACAGGGTTTCTCTGTGTAGCTCTGACTGTCCTGGAACTCACTCTGTAGACCAGGCTGGCCTCGAACTCAGAAATCCACCTGCCTCTGCCTCCCAAGTGCTGGGATTAAAGGCGTGCACNGCTGACTGCTCATTCTCATCCTCCACAGACATCTGGGAGCAACTGTGTGCCAGGTTCTGCCCTAAGTACTAAGTACTTATTCACCTAGTGGTGAAATAAGGAATGGCAAAAAACAAAACAAAACAAAACAAAACAAACAAACAAACAAACAAAAAAAAAAACCAGTTTGTGGTGGTGTGACAGTTTCCTCCAAAATAAAACATTCTATCTTGGAGAGAAGTTCTTCTAAGATGTGATGTATTCTAAAGGAGTTAAACATTTCCTCCTGCAGGGAAACTTGTTAAAATGACCCAGAAGCTTCAGGAAGTCCCTGAAATTGATCGGGTTTGCTAGGTCCCTTCCTCCAAAGCTTATGTAAGAAGGAAAGACTGATGAGAGATGCTTTCTGACAAGACAAGCTATCTAGACGAGGCTTGGAATAAATGAGCTGATAAGRAAAGGCTCTTATCAAGCAGTCTATAAGCTGCGCCATGGGATCCAGGTCCCCAGGTTTGTGATCTCTCACCCATGAGGAGGTAGCCTTTGGTGAGACAGCTGTCTTTGAGTCATGTCCGCTCCCATAAGTAACCCCAATAAAACCTATTGGTTCTTCAAGTTGTACTTTTGGTGGTAACTCTACTTTGGTCTGCTGCTGATTTACTCTCTCGTGTGAGCAGAGGTTTCTTCACATCTCTCCATGAACAGTGTCACACAACAGATGCCACAGGTCCATTACCACAGTACTCAGGAACTGGATGCTGGAGCATCACAAGTTCAAGGCCAGTCTGGCTATAGTAAAACTGTCTCAAAATCCCACAAACAAGGTTAGAAATACAGTTCAGCAGRCAGAGTGCTTTCCTGGCATCCACAAAGCACTGGGTTCCCTACTTGACACCACATTAACCTGTAATTTCTGCCTCCAGATGTTGAGGCAGGAGGATGAATTCAAGGTCATCCCAGACTACCTTGGAAGTTGGAAGATAACTCACACTCAATGAAACCATCTCTCTCTCTCTCTCTCTCTCTCTCTCTCTCTCTCTCTCTCTCTCTCNTCCTGGAACTCACTCTGTAGACCAGGCTGGCCTCGAACTCAGAAATCCACCTGCCTCTGCCTCCCAAGTGCTGGGATTAAAGGCGTGCACCACCACCGCCCGGCCCAGCAGTAGTAACATTTCTAAGAACTATATCAAAAGACAAGGATGAATAATCAAGATAACTATTTTTGCTAACTTTGTTAGGCTTTAACCACTTGTTTTATCTAAAAGTTACACAGAAGTTAAAATTATATGACAGCTGGGCAGTAATGGTGCACACCTTTAATCCCAGCACTTAGAAGGCAGAGGCCAGAGGATCTCTGTGAGTTCAAGGCCATCCTGGTGTACAGACTGAGTTCCAAGAGAGTCAGGACTACACAGAGAAACCCTGTCTCGAAAAGCAAAGCAAAAAATAAATAAATAGAAATAAATAAAATCATGTGGCTGGTATATGTCCTTCTGGGTATTCAATAGCAAAGCCCGACAGCACACAGGAATGAAAATGGGAGGGTCAAAGAGGGCAGCCAACATTTTGGTCTTTGCCATGCCAGAGAACATTACTCAGGGAAGCCACAAAGGCTCCAGATATTTGACTCTACTTATTTGGGGAAGTGTAGCTTTGCCACCCGGGACAGGCTTTGAGTAAAAAGTCTGTTTTGTGCTTATGGTAAAGAATGTGAGTCCTCGGCTTCTTGCTGTGGCGACACGTTACACATCCTACCCGCTGCCATGCGGCCACACGGTCCCCAGCAGTATGGACTCTTACCCTCTGGAACTGTAAGGCAAGTCAACTCTAGCTTCCATAAGTTATCTTGGTCATGATGTTCTATGGCAGCGACAGAGAGGTAACTAAACCACACTCCTACTCATCCTGTGAGAATCTCACTGAGGCCCTCAGGCTACATGTGTTGTGACAAAGATGTTATCTCTGTGTGGGGGTCTACACCATTGCTAAAGCGGTGTGGGTGTGTGTGACTCATCTGATTATAAACAAAAAGACGGTAAATAAGGAAGCAAATCTTCTGACCTGGGAGTCATTCGGGCAGGCCTGACAGGAGTGCCTACCGCAGAGAACCTGAATCACTAATAATAGTGGACACCCTCCCCTCCCCCTGCCCCCCTCCGCCCGCCCGCCCCATGGGACAGGCAGCCCTTTCAGATGCCACAGCTGGGAATGCGATTATCTTAGAACCAGTCATGCCATAACTGGCATTATAGAAAATACACATTAAGGTAATGGTGGCCACTTTATCTCTAAAGCATTGAGAGGCATGTAAAAAGTTTACACATTAAACTAGGACCATCTATCATGTGCCTAGCCTTCTCACTCTTCAGGCAAAGCTGAGAGGAGCAGTCAGCCCTTCACACAGCTGAACATGCCAAGCACTGGGTTCGTTCTAGACACAGCATCGCCGTGGACCAAATGTTTACCTATGATGTTGCTTAGCCCCTCGGGCTGTCACCCTTTGGCATGCTTCGTGTGTTGCCATGCCTGAGAAGGACCACTGACCTTCCCATTTGTAGTTGTTTGACTAGGAATGACTCATATATTTGAATTCTTAGTCACAGGGTGCCAGGAGCCATTCTCACATAGATTTCAAAACCCCCTCCTTTCAGCCATTTCTAGCCTGCTTTTTCTAGCCTGCTTTTAGAAGGGAAAATACTAGCTTAAAGACTGGCCAAGTAGTTAGTCAGTACATGCAGAGCTCACCTGAGTGGGCTAGAACAAATGGAGCTCATCTGTGGTTAGGTTACCATAGCAACTCCTTTCCACTTCACCTCCTCATGATCAATTTATTGTGCCAAGTTCCTGCAGCAATAGCCAGCTTTTCCCTGAGATTCTGAGAGACAATTCTGAGAAACTCTTCCTGAGAAATGATACCAGCCCCCTGAGATTGGTCCCCAAATACAATGACTTTCCCCCTTTACCCCTCCCTACACCTTGTTTGCTTCCCTTTAAATTGTCTTGTGTAAAAAACAAAATTTGACAGCTTGATCAAAATACTGTCTTGCTGCCCATCTCTCATGTCTCTTGTCTCTCTCCTTCTCCTAGGTGGTCCGGGGACCCTGTTGACTATCCTGCAGGTCGGGAGAACAGGGAGCAGAACTCTGAAAAAAATTAGGATTAGGAGGTGTGGCCTTGTTGGAGACAGTGTGTCACTGGGGGAGGGCTTAGAGGCTTCAAAAACCCAAAGTCTCTCTCCCTCTCCCCCTCTCTCCCCTCTTTCTCTCCCTCTCTCCACCCCCTTCCCTTTCTCACTTTCCCTCTTCTTCTCTCTCTCTGCTGTGGAACAGGATGTAGCTCTCGGCTATTTCCCCAGCACCACTTGCCAGCACCACACTCTCTACCATGATAATAATGGAGCAAGTGTCTCAAACTGTAAGCAAGTCCTAATTCAATGTATTCATTATAAAGGTGGCCTTGGTCGCTGTATCTCTTCACAGCAATACAGCAGTGGCTGAGGCTTCATTGATGAAATGCTCTATTGATTGTCACGCCTGGCAGAACCACTGAGCTTCCCGTCATGGAAACTAAGAATCAGTTCCTCAGAGGTTCAGTGGGGCCTTTCTTCCCTTTGCTTTCTCTTGGGTTACAAGGCCTCTCCCACCCACCCACACCACCACTCAACTTGCCAACCCTTTCTTTACAGCTTGAAGTCCAAGTGTTAATAAAAAGTTGAACTGTGAGGTCTCTTTATAGACTGTCTTATCCAATGAGGTATCTGAAAATCCAGATATAAATGACCCTTTTCTGGTTTTATAGAATGATGGTTAAAAAAAATAGAGATTTTGGCCCCCTGCCCCCTCCCCCATTGTGGTGCTAGGAGTCAGGATTACAACAGGATGTGTTAGTCCGTGCATACAAGTCAGTCCAACACCTAATTAAAATTGTATCAACCACACAGTTCTTGCCCATCACCTATGTTCCATACATCAAAGCAGGAGAGTCAGACCGTGTTTAGTGAGTTTAAGAGTTTAGTGAGACAAGGTGCTGTGGGGTGGGGAGGCTGTGGGGATTTAAATGAAATGTGCTGTATTTTCTACCCAAGGTTTAAGAAATTCCCTTTTTAAAGAAATTTGTTTTACAAACACCACCTGCAAAGATCCCTGCCCCAGTCAGCATTGCTCTCACTAGCTGGCCATGTAAAAGTGTCCCCGGGGGTGGGGGAGATAAAAGGAAGGGTCAATTTCTGGGCACTCAGAGTGAGGCACAGGACCCCTTTGTGACTTGGCATGGCTGCATATCCCTCTTTCTGCAGAGAACTCTGCACAGGACTTTAAATACTTTGGATTGTGTGGTCATTTTTCCTGAGACCCCAGACCCATTTCTAAAACCCTACTTCCTGGGAGAGGTTCTAAACCTCTGCATCCATCATGCCCCTCTGGGAATGTGATCCTACCAGGACAGAGCCTGCAAGCATGCCTGAGCCTTGCTCCTCCTGCTACTTTAATCATCTCAAGGGACTGTGGCATCTCTGGCTCTCCATTGCTGGCCCTGTCTGCATATCCAAAGCCTTTCCATGACCAGAAGCCTCATCATTAATCCCTAGCCTACCTTTAAAGCAAGGAGCAAGAGGTAGATCTTCTTTGAGTGGCTGCAAGCCTCTGGTGCTGCCACCTAGGTCTGGGGACCGAGAGCTCTGACGCCAGTCATAGCAGTTTCATTTCCAACTCTGTGAAAATGGTGTCTTCATTCCCTTCGGATACGATTCCTAGATGAGACCCCTGCCCCCTCACAGCCTTCACTGGTTATTCATTGTTGTTGTTGTTGTTGTTTTTGTTTTGTTTTGTTTTTATTGTGCCCTGGTCAACACGCTCTGTGGCATGAAAGGAGCAGCAAGACATCCTCCCGGGCAGAGCATAGGCGTTTGCTTCCCTTAGCGGGAGGAAGGCAGACTGTGTGTTCTGCAAGGTGGGCAGCAGGCCACTTAGCCCGAGACAGGAGCGTCCCCACTGGCATAGCCCTGCCAGACACAACTTGGAATACATTCTAGGCTGCTTGGGAACGTCAAGATGTTTATGGCAATGCAAATATAAAATGAAGCCAAGTGCTGGTGCAGGGTTCTCTCAGATAATGGTGTTTGTATGATGATTGCTTTGCTGATACCAATTTTTTCCCACCAAAAGAAAAAGACAGGGACACTAGGACAGGATAGGAAGAGAAAACTTGGGACTGGGTTGAAGGCCCCGCCCTGGAGTCTGGTTGAAGCCGCTTCCCAGGTGAGAAATAAGGGTCCCAGCACGACATTTGCTGTGAAGATTCCAACAACACTCCTGTTTTGTATAGACCCCTTAGGTTCCTTTTACATAGAAACAAAACCAGGCCCACTGTTTTGGGAAGGGCCTCACTCCTTTACTGAGAATCTCAACAAGACAGCCACGTTTGTTTACAGGGCAGATGCCCCACTTCCTGCACCCCTGGGGTGTAGACTTTAACCTTATCAATTGTAATCCTGTCAGGGCTCTCAGGAATCACCCTGCAGCCCGAGCTAGATCCTTAGCCAGCCTTTGAGGATAGCTTCAAACCCCACTGAAGCCTTCCATGAGGCTATTGTAAGACAATGACATTGATTCCCTCAGACACAGGCCTGTGCTCGTAAGTGCACCTCACTTTCCTCTGAGCCATCCCTTCCTCTCAACCCTTATGCCTGAGTCTATATTAGAGTCTTCATTAAACCCTGACGCTGCCTTGTAATGGCTAGTCCCGAAATTCTTTTCTGAATCAAAGCCACAAACTCCAGTTTGGCTTGAGCCGAGGTCCCCAAAAGGTTAGGGGTCCTCCTTAGCTGCCCTCCACAGCGCAGCAGTGGGTCTGGGCCTTTTCTTCTGTTCCCTACGCTGCCAACAAGGCTGCTTGACTGAGCAACCTCATCTTCCTGCCAGAGATGCTCTTCCCTACGCACTTGCCCTAAGCCGTGCTTCTGTAATATTTTCCCCTAGTGCTTGGAAGATCGACTCTGACTACACGGCTAAGGGGAGAGCTAGGAAGCGGAGGGTCCTGAGATACAGGACGGCCGGACGGTGCTTTTCACAGGGTGGCGAGCTTGGGCTGAATTTGGACCTAAGAAAGAGGGGGATATAGAGGATGGGAGGGCGCATGGAACAGGCATCCCCACTCGAGCCTCGCCATGGCCACTGCAGTCGTCGCTACACTCCTTCCTGGCAGATGGGCTGTGGCTGGAGTCTCTGCACAGTGCAGGCATCTTCTGAGATGTCCAAGGAAGTGTGGTTACTCACTTCTCCATTCGTTCTTCAGCGACAGTGAGATGCCAGGCACCTGCTTTTGGGGAATTTGGAGGGAGGCAGAGGAGGAGTCAGGACAGAGAGAGCGCTCCAGGGCCTGGTTTTCATGGAGCCCAGACTGGGCCAAGTCCCTATTGTTCACTGCTCTTGGAAGTCCCTTGCAAACCAGAATGTAGAAACTGTTAACCATGGTTGTTCTGCCCTTAACGTCATTTAAGCGGAAGGCGACATGATAACTACTGCATTAGCACAGTTGCAGGACACTGCTGATCGCAGAGAAGACAGGCACGGTGGACCCCAGTGCCGGATACAGTTCACACAGCGATGGGACCGATCTCATGCTCCCAGTGGTCCCTGCTGATCCTGTCTGGCCATCTTGACAGCATCTCTGGCTTGTGTTAAGACTGTCAATCCTAAACTCTATCTTCTGTTCACAGATAGAGGGATCTTGGTCCTGGATACTCCGATTAGTGCAGGATCTGCGCCCTCTTCAGGTTCTCATTACGGTGCTCCACCTTGTGCACCTTGTCCTCGAGAGTTTCTCATGAATGTTCTCCTTCATTGTGATCTCCCTCGGGAGTGTGACAGTCCTCTCCGCACCCTGTCCAATGCACTAGGTCACACCAACTCCTACACCGGGACAGGGACCAGGAGGGTGGGATCCCTGAGCCTTCATCTCCCTCTGCCTGGATGTGACGATAGCGTGCCTGCAGGGGGCTTCCCATCCCCTCCGTCTATTTCCTGCTTGCCTTCCTCTGCACTCTCAACACCCCAGGGCCTCACAGAGCATATACACCCAAGAAGCACCCATTGATGCCCTATCCAGTAGCCAGTCCTTCTACAAGGGAAGCCCCAGGACAGAGAGTTCTTCTTCCTCATCTTTGGACTCTGGAAGTCTGGGCTATCTAGTGTGGCCACGGCATGAATGTGCTTTAGTAATTAATATGCTTCATTAAGCAATTAAATGCCTAATTAATCAAAAATTAGATTAAAATCTGATCCTTGGCCATGCTTGCTCCATCCCAAAGAGCAACTGACAATTAAGAACGCATTTTCTGCTTGGGGAGCCTGTGGTGTCTCTGACCCCACTTCCGTACAGCTTGCTTTCCAAGCTCGCCAAGTGTGAGGTGTGTGCCTCACAGTGGACTGTCAGGGTGGTGTGAGTGGAGGTGGAGCTGAGGAAGGGAGGCTGCGCAGGGCTTGCTTTGGCTCCTCTCCCTCATCTAAAGATTTGCAGCTGTTTGAAGTATCTTGTTAAAGACTTCTGACTGGACAGACCCCAGAGTGTGAATCAGAGAGAGTCCCAGAAAGAAGCCAGGGGCTGAGAGAGCCACTGATCTTAACTGGAGCAGGCAGAGAAATATCAGTCGATATTGACTTACTGTTTGTGGGTGTGAGCCTAAAAAGGGGCTTCATGGAGCACCGCAACTCCAAGATGAGAAAGAAGACTCTCAGGCAAGTAATAGCTCTCTCGGTAGGTACCAGCAGAAGACAGTGTCAACAGCCCCTTCCCAAAACAGCTCCCAAGACTGAGTATTAAACTGGGAAGAAAAAGGGGATGTATTCGAGAGTCTGCTTGTCATCTGCCTCGTCCGATCTACTAGTGAGAGGTCTGTGCCTCTGGCATTAGGAGTGCGGGCTGTGTAGCCATCATCTTTGCTCTGGCGTGTAGAGATGGTTTGGCCACCTCTGCTGCAGTAAACAGCAGATCCTTGTTGGTAGCACCTGGGAACACTGCACGAGAGACGTGCAGCTAGGCTTGGAGTCTCGGCCCGTGAGAGGAATCTGGTGGGGCAGGATTTGCTCACGGCGCGAACGGAACCTGCTGACAGCCTGCCTCCCTTGCGTGTGCCAAGTGGGGTGGGAAGCTGAACCTCTCTCTGATTTCAGCCCTTCTGGGTTACAGGCACTGCCAGGTCTACATCGTCTGTGATGTCGGTGAATTGTCAAGGGTCGTTGGCTTTGGAAGTCAAGGAGACTCCTCCATTTCAGACTCAAGCATGTGTGCCTCAAATTGTCTTACAAAGTCCTTTGTCTGGGCATTGTCTGGGTCAATCTAACTCTGTGACAGGAAGGAGAGGTCAGCAAAACAGCCCCAAAAGAAACACACTGTGTCCTTGAGAACAGCAAGAAGGTGAACTATTTCCAACAGAGGTTACTATTGTTTATCCCATGATATAAAAGTACCTGCAGTGGAAAAGAGGTGGAAGCCCCACCAACCAGAAGCCCCTCCACAGGAAGCCCAGCCACGGGAAGCCCAGCCACGGGAAACCCGGCCACGGGAAGCCCAGCCACGGGAAACCCAGCCACGGGAAGCCCGGCCACGGGAAACACAGCCACGGGAAACCCGGCCACGGGAAGCCCGGCCACGGGAAGCACGGCCACGGGAGAAAGTTCAATCAGGAGTGCCAGTTGATGCCTCAGCGTCACAAATTGATTCCCTCTGGGTGTTTTGAGCATCCTGTCCACTCCCTGTAATGTATCTTTTCTTTTGGTTTATTATATACTTGATAAACTCACTCAACTCACTCTCGGGATTGCATAGAACTGAAGAGACAAGACAGATGGTCTAGTCTCGAGATTGCCATTCGTGCCCCAGAACCATCGGGCAATGAGGAGGGTGCTCCTCGTCCTGAGCTCATGGTGGCCTCCACCACTCACCCAACATGACCTCAACTTGCTTCTGTGTCCCTTGTGCCCAGAAGCCCCCTGTGGCCAGGCAGGATCCTGAAGGGGTGGGAACGGGCTGCTGGGCTGCTTGTATTGAGTCCCTGGCTTCCCCCCCTGGTGTTAGCCAGCCCTGAGGGAACCTCCGGAGGCAGGGGAAGACTGTTTCTGGTCCTCCGAGACCTATTGCACACCGCTAATGGGCTCCCGAGTTCCAATTCATTCAGACACACCTCCCTTCCAGCCCACCTGGGTAACAGTGCAAGCCCCAGCAGGTCCCGACCGCCACTCAGAGGATGACTTTGTGAAGAGTGAAGAAAGCAACAACCTGCATGGAACTTCCTCCGCTCGACCCTGTGCCCCCTGGCCTCCGGTTGCAGCCATGCCCCGTCCCCCTCCCCCGCCCCCGTCCCTTTGCACTTGGATGAGTTTCCTCGGAAAGCTCTCATCTGCTCAGTTCCCTGGGACCTCGCTGTCTAAAAAGGTACCCCTCCAGAGCCTCCTTGCTGGGCTTTCGTATTACTGAATAACGGTGCTGAGCAATCCTGAGGAATGAGGCCGTGGGGTGCAACAGTGAGGTTCCCGCTGCTTCCCCGTGCCCCGCCCTCCGCCCTTCTCCCGTCTCTCCTGCCCC
>BDUI01000013.1:1263269-1313424 GCA_002335545.1 Apodemus speciosus
CCTGCGCGCTCTCTGCCTCCTGCTCGCTCTCTGCCTCCTGCTCGCTCTCTGCCTCCTGCTCACTCTCTGCCTCCTGCTCGCTCTCTGCCTCCTGCTCGCTCTCTGCTTCCTGCTCGCTCTCTGCCTCCTGCTCGCTCTCTGCCTCCTGCTCGCTCTCTGCTTCCTGCTCGCTCTCTGCTTTCCTGCTCGCTCTCTGCCTCCTGTTTGCTCTGAGTACTTATGTTCTCTTTCTTCCATGCGGGTCCCAGGGATGGAGCTCAGGCCATCGGGCTTTGTGGCAAGTGCCTCACCCACTGGGCCATCTTGCCCATTCAGTTACATTTAGATAGAACTTGACAGTTGATTGACGCCTTCATACACTGTCTTAGCTCTCTCTCTCATTGGATATAACACAGCAACTTAATGAAGCTGTTAGGAGAGAGATGGCTCATTTTGGCCTACAGTTGCAGATGGATGCAGTCTATCGGGGTGGAAAAGGCATGGTAACCATCCTGGAAGGATGGTAGGGGCGAAAGCTGCCCGGTCAGGTAGCAATTACAAGCCTAATTGTGGCAGTCCTCTGAGCCCTGGCCCAGCCCGGTTTCCCTACGTCCATCCCTGGAAACAGCACGCCGGCCGTCATAACCTCTGTCTTCTCTCCCGGCCTCCTTCTCCACAATCGTTCCGCACGTACTTCTCGCTGGGGATCTGCCATCACTACACAGAACCTCTTCCAGCTCCTCCTTGTGTCTCCTCACTTTCTCCACGAATCGGGAAGTAACATCAAGTTTTCGTCTCCTCACGTCTCATTGACTGTTGGCTTCCTACAGTCATCATTATCCTTCCATAAACATCGCTAACGACACATCTTAAAATTAGACCGCGCCGCTGCCTCCATGAAATTAAGGAAGCTTAGCCACTGTTGACTGCAGGGAGCGGGGGGAGCCAGAGCGTAAGGTCTGGAATCGTGTTTGGACGTGGGCTCGGCCATGTTAAGGTCGCTCGAGGCAAAGCTGTTACCCATAAGGCCCAGGCTCAAGAGAAGCAGCCAAGCCTTTACCCTGAGTGTGAGGGTTTGCGGATGAGTGATCAGCGTATACAGGGAGTAGCAGCTTCTGCTCCTTTCTCCTGGGTGTTTAAGTTTGAGACTGCCCACCTCCAGAGACCTCCTACAGAGAAGAAGGAACCCCTGCCCCTGTAAACACACTGAGGTTCCAGGCTGTGGTGGTGGCATTAGAGACCCACGCCTGATCCCAGCTTCGCTGTACGCATGTCTGTCCTCTCTTTGTTCCTTAGTTCTTGGGACCCGCACCGCACAGCATGCAGCAGTGCATGGTGGTGCTTATCTCTAACCGCAGCATTCAGGAGTTAGAGGCAGGAGGGCCAAGGATACGAGGCCAGCCTTAGCTCTGTAGGGGTTGAGATGATCCTGAGTGTCTCAGCCACCGCCCCAGGGCTGGGAAGGCTCACCATGCCCATGCCCATGCCCATGCCCATGCCCATGGCGAGTCCTATTTTTACAACACGTTGAATCGAAGGCTGGCTTACAGTTTTGGTCCAGCATCACGGCAGGAGCATGGCCGCACACGTGGTGCTGGAGCTGTAGCTGAGAGTTATATCCTGACCTACAAGACATAAGAGGGCCTGGGCCTGGCTAGGGCTTTGAGGCTCCACCCCAGTGACACACTTCCTCCAACAAGGCCACGCCGCCCAATCCTTCTAATTCCTTCAAGGAGTTCCAATCCTCAGAGACAAAGCTTGAAATATATGAGCTTGTGGGGATCATTCTCATTCCAACCACCACAGTGGGCTCTGTAGGACCTCGTCTCAGAAGAAAAGACAAAATGAGGGGTGCGCAGCCCATGCATGTCTAAGTGTGTGTAGCATCGTTACACACTAATGACGAGTATAGTGTAGTATAGATGGGCAATGTCTCCTGCGGGCTCATGAATCGGAACACATGGCGCCCAGCTGGAGGCACAGTTTGGGGAGGTTGCAGGAACTTTGGGACATGGGCTCTGCTGGAAGGAGTTTGGCTTGGTTTTGCTTTCACACTGGCATCCTGTGATGGCCTCACACTGAACGTCTGATTGTTTGCCTCCATCTCCTCAGAACCGGAATGGTGGTTTCTGTGATGTGCATGTGATGTGCATGTGATGTGCATGTGGTGTGCATGTGATGTGCATGTGATGTGCATGTGATGTGCATGTGATGTGCATGTGATGTGCATGTGATAAGCATGTGATGTGCATGTGATATGCATGTAATGTTCCTGGGATGTGCATGGGATGTGCATATGATGCGCATGTGATGTGCATAGCAAGCGAGCACTCTGCCAACTGAGCTTCATTCCCGGCTCTAGTGGCCTCTCTTGAAAGTCCAGTCTTCTTTTATCCGGTACTAAAACACCAGCGTTGTGATGAGGGAAGGGCTGTGGCTCATATGTGGGTTTAGTTTTGTTTTAAGGAGCTGGAATCCTGTCACTAACAAGCAATGCGATTTTTGATAAACCCAGCACACATCCCAGTACTTGAAAATGGAATAATGTCTTTCTGTTCCTTTGCACCAGGGGCCAATCCCAGCAGTTGACAGATCCTGAGAGGAGGTAAGTCGGTGAAGGAGGCATGAGTCAGGCCCAGGGTCTGGGGAATCTTGCAGCCTGACTGTGGCAGCCAGAGTGCTTCCTTATTTACACAGAACCCGTAGGCAGGGATAGATTCATGTTGTTCCAAAACAGATCATATTCTTCCTGTCCCTGGACGCGTGTTTAACTTCCTCCTGAACATCTGAGGCGGTAAGTTTAGTCATTGATAAGCCACACAGAACAGCATCATCTTTTACAATTGAATTCCCTCATCGACCCCATACTTTAAGGACCTTGAGGCACATTTTGCCAAAGCTTAAAGCCCATTCTCAGGCTGGCAGCTTTAGACAGACAGAAAATCTCCACGCCAGCCTGAGCAGACTTGCTGTTCTGTGCAGTGTATTGATTAACTCTTACTGGTCAGAGTGCGATTGTCATTAGGCCCAAGGAAAAAATCTTCAGGTCAAAGCTGCTGCTTCTGTTATTCAGTTTCTGGCATGACACACCATTTGTGTTTTATATCTTTGTAGGATTTACTTATAGGTCTAATCTTGGTATTCTTTTGTTCTTTGGTCATCTAACACCACCATGCTCTGCATGAGCCAAACTTTCTAAGAAGGAGAAGTCTTAATACTTCATTTTGTCATTTTTCCACAAAATTCTTTGTCCGCTGGTATAAGCCCCTGTGTGGGCAGCGATAACCCCAGCCACTCTCACGTCGTTGCTGTGTCTTTCCCTCACAGGGCGTGCCGTGTGCAGCCCCCGATCTGATATGCCACCTAATCGCCTGAGCGCCTGGTAGAAAGAGGCTTTAATGTGACCCTCTGCCAACTCCTCTAGCCTCTGAATTGAGTTTACCTTTTTAAGTTTACTTTTTTCCCTGATTATCTTGTTTCTGAGTAAGTACAGGGGCAGATGTTCCAAGAGTATCTCGGAGTCCGAGCCTTGTAAGGAGATCTCTGGCATCTTCATGTGAGGTCCAACTTTCAGGGCACCAGGAGTGTCCCTGAAAGTGGGAGGGGCAGCATGATCAGGACTTCCCTGGGGAAGCAGGAGCAGTCCTCCTGGGAGCAGTCCTCCTGGGAGAAAACATAAACGATCCATAAGAAATTTTCTATCGATCCAATGTCCCCAAGTTGTACAAATATTAAACGCCCCGCCCACGAGTCCCCCCCCCCCCCGTGGAGATCATGCCGGTGAGTGGATGAAGGCTCCCAGAGATCGCACTGTGCCGCCCGGCTTCGCCGCAGCTTTGACAAGCAGCTGGTTCCCTTTATGATTCCCACAGTTCCCGTTAGACATGGCTGTGCCACCGTTCGGTTGGGAGAACACTGAGTAGTCTGCAACTACAATGTAAGGAATTTGTCGTCAGGCTTGAAATGACTGTCTTCATCTTTTTAACTTTTTAGCCACGTTTTTACTCTAACAGGGTCCCAGCCAGACCTTAGTAGGCCCTGAGACCTTATCGGTACTGACTGCACGGTCTAAGTGCCATTCAGGCTGTAAAACTCAGCCTTAGTCAGCGCCGTCTGCCAACTCTACAACAAAGGCCTAGGCCACAGGTTGGGGAAAGTCTCTGACTGCGCTAACCTTGCTTTTTGGCTTCTGTCGTTCTGGTTCTGGCTAACCATGTGTTAACAGAAGTGTGTCGACCCAGGACATGGCTCTTGTGTTTAAAAGCTCACCCTGAGAAAGGCTGTGGCTATGCTGGGATCCTGAACACCCAGTGCAGTCCCCAGCTGGCTGCTGAAGACTTTCTCTTGGCACATGGCCAAGCAGACTTCTCTGGTGACATTACCACACCCTCACACGG
The DNA here is from genome assembly GCA_002335545.1 of Apodemus speciosus. Lineage (NCBI taxonomy): Eukaryota > Metazoa > Chordata > Mammalia > Rodentia > Muridae > Apodemus > Apodemus speciosus. The sequence goes on from BDUI01000013.1 coordinate 1,267,646, forward strand.
TAAACCGCGGGGGCCTCTCCAGCTCACCAAAGCCTCCGGAAGACCCTGCGACCTCCCCGTAGTCATTCCCTCTCTTGTGTACTTGTTGGCAAGAATCTTTTTTCGGTCACTTGCCCATCTGAAGAGGATAATGTTTTTAATACCAGGGGGCTGTTCTCTGTGTCCACCACAACCGCAGTACGACATGGTGTCCTAGAAGCACTTAAAAGGTACACGCCAGAGTCTGCAGGGATGACTGAGATACGGCTCACAGCCAGGCTGGCCTAAACATCACTAAACGTGCTCCTCTGGGGTGGTCAGTGCTCCTTCCTGGCTTCCCTCGGGGCCAGCCGGCACTCTGAGGTGCGGCTCAGGTATGCACTGGGTGCATCTGAGAGGCGGGTTCTCTAGCCCGGTCTTACAAGGTGAATCCTCAGAGCAGGTGGTTAGCCAGAGCTAGACACCGTCAGTTTGGAGGCTGTCTGACCGGGAAGGCCTGGAGTCTGGAGATGCCTGTGCTTACCTGTACCTCAAAGCCCGCCTGCCTTACAGACGTGTGAGCTCTTCTTGGCTCTGTGTGATGGTTCCTGAGGCTTCGTCTGGGCAGAGGTAGCCTTGTCTCCTCCTGAGAGGAACAGCCTGGCTTGTGACTTCAGGGGCTTAGGTCCTCAGTGGACATCTTAATCTGTGCTCAGGGATGGCCCCATGTTTTCACACGTGCCTGTTTATCACTTTTGTCTCTTTCCAATCAGAGTGTTCAATTATTTACTTTTTTAAAATCTATTTTGGGTCTTGTTTGTTTTGGTTTTGTTATTATTAGGAGAGGAGGTCTAACTATATAACCGTGGCTGGCCTCTAACTCCCATGAAGACCAGGCCAGTTTCAAATGAACAAAGACCCCTCTGCCTCCCTGCCTCTGCCTCTGCCTCTGCTTCCGCCCCCGCCCCGCCTCCGCCCCGCCTCTGCCCCGCCTCTGCCTCTGCCTCCCCAGCACTGGCAACTCAAGGTATGTGCCATGGCCGTCTTGTTCATTATCTATTTAAAAATATTGTCATACTTTGATGGCAAGGCTAATTTTTTTACTTACCCCAGAATCACCAATTTTTTCCTTATAATTTTGCCTTTCCTCTTCGCTCGGCTGTCTCTCTAGGACGAGCCAAAGACCCCCCCCCCCCCACTATCCATTCCAGTTCTTGGGAACTCTTTCTGAGTCTTTGAGGCAAATTGGCACATGGCAGATTAACCAGAGAAATGCATACAAGTTTCTAAATTTTAATTAGTTACTTTTACTTATTTTAAATTTTTTACTTTTTAAGATTTTACTTTAAAAAGATTATGTGTATGTGCGTGGGTTTGTGCCAGAAAAGAGTATCAGATCCCCTACACGGCAGTTGCGAAGGTTGTCAGCCGCTCCTCGTGGTACCTAGAGCCAAACTCTGGTCTCCCGCAAGAAGCAGTTCCTTCTCTTACCTGCTGGGCCGTCTCTCCAGCCCTGCTTATTTGAGACGGGTCTCATGTACCCCAGCCTGGCTTATATAACTGAAAGCGACCTTGAACTTCTGAGCCTCCCCCCGCCCCCCGCCACCCCCAGAGCGCCGGGCTTACAGGCACGTGCCTCTCTACTTGGTTTTATTCGATGCGGGATGTGGAACGCAAGGCGTTGTTTGTTAGCCGCTCGGTTCTACCAACGGAGCTACATCCAGTCCCATCATGACTGCAAATGGAGAACTACACAAGCACATGAAAACAGAAATGGTCAAATCATAAAACTTTTCCACAAAGATGAGTAGAAGGGGTTTGGGATAAAGGAAAATCTATCCTAGGGGAGGTCACTAGAAAGCAGACGGAGCATATGAAATCTTCCTGAAAGACGGGGATGATTCGAGTCAACTATCGCGGTGGCGATAGGGTAGCGGGGAGCGGTGATCAGAGCCTGAAGCTGCCGGTTTCCGTCGGCGTTGGAGCGCCATCTGGTGGACCCTTTTATAATGGTTTTTCTTTGCAGCTGTTTTCTAGCCAGCAGTGGCGCCTCACCTAGAGCCCGAGGAAGAGCTCCAGGAGGGGCTACACTAGGTGAATGATCTGCACCACCACAAGGCATAGGGGCCCCATCTGTTCCTAGGGATTGGTGGGCAGCTAAGAAGGTTGTGGGGCTGCACTGTTGGTATTTGGCCAGGGACACAGTTCCACACTGTCACCCTTAGAATCCTGGGGAATTCCTCTACACTTTCAAGGTCACCAACTCAGGACAAAATAGGACTTGCAACTTCAGTGCTGACAGAAATGTCTCCCACACACACATCAGCCTTCATGGGAGGCGTGGAAACTTGGAAACCGCTGCCCGGTGTGAGATGGTGCCTTGAGAAACAGTGTCCGGTGATAACCATTGTAGGAGTGACTTCTGCTCTCTGAGCAGTGGTGTTGGTTTGAAGCTTCCCCTTATAAAAAAGACCTCACTCAACCTGTAACCAAGTTTATAACGTGCTTTGAGGTCACTCATTCTGCGGCTTACATGCTGTGAGCCAAGCCTGTTCTGAACAAACTGACCTTTAAGAAAAGCAGCCGAGGAGCTGAGGAGGTGGCTCCGGTGCTGTGCTCTGCTCTTCCAGAAGACCCAGGTTCAATTCCCAGCACCTTTATTGTGGTTCACACCCATCTGCAACTCCAGTTCCAGGTGATCTGACACCACTGGGCACGAGACATGCATGTCACATGCAGATGTGCATACTGACAAGGTATCTACACACACACAATGACATTAAAGCTAAAACTAAAAACTAAAGTAGAGAGACTGGGTAAAGCAATCTTCTGTGCTTTGTGCTCTGTGTTTATGATTTCTATTTATTCTTCATGACCCACCCAGGCTGCGACAGAACAATGAGTCCATGCTTAAGGCGTGGCGGCTAGACCTAAGGCCACCCGCTGAAAGCAGTGAGACGCTGAAGCTGGCCCCAGCCCACGCCCACAGGGACATGTTGGCAGTAGCGTCTGAGCACAGCGCGATAATGCCCGAAGTGGGTCTATGCACTGTTCTCAGGCAACAGGACCGGAGACGGTGTTTGCTCCCTTGTTAGACTCCTGTACAAGATGAACACAAAAGTTCCTCGTTACCACATCTGACATGGCCGATAGAGAGGACGCCCGTGGATGGAGAGATCGGGACAGATAAGGACAGATCGGGATAAACCAGACCCACTCTTGGGTAAATACCACCAACGGTTTCTTTTATGTGGCACAGCCTCAGTCTGACTCCCACCACCCTTATGAGTATAGAGATGGGAAGATTTGCTGAGCTCGCCTTCTGCAGGGCAGAAAAGCAGAGTGCAAGAAGCATCTTAAATCTCCAAGCACCACAGGCTCCAAAGAGTTTTTGCGTTTAGGTATTTTTTTTAAGCCCAGGGTTTCCTCCACTATAGACTGGAGTGCGCATGCGCAGGCCCTCTAGCTGCTGAGGCCCGACCCGCGAGCCTGGCCCACATGGTGCCCAAGCTGTTCAGAGTGCGGGCGCTGGGGTCAGAACCTGGTCCTGGCAGCACTGCCAGGCCTTGGCTCTGCTCTCTGTCCTCAGTGGAGCAAGAGTCGTGAGAAGCAGAGGTTCATGTGACGGGACCCCGGTGGTCAAAGGGACCAATGATGCGACGTCTGTCTTCTGGGACTTGGATGTGAGTAACTGAATGGAAGGCAAGAAGCGCGCATGACCGCGCAGGTCAAACGTGCCTATCACAAGCCCGTTCGCTGGTTCATGGTGTGTCCCCCAGGTTGGTCTGACATGTCAAAACTGTGAAATCTCTTTCCCAAGACAGAGCCCCCTCCAGGGGCCCAGCCCTCTGACCCCGCCATGAGACAAAGCCAGGGGCAGCATGGCTACAGGAGGCTCTCAGGTGTGCTGGGGACAGTCGCAGTAGTGGCCTTTAAATACTCTGGTCACAGCCTTATAGACGATGTCGGAGGACGAAGGCTGTGCCACATGTTGCCGACACAAAACACAGCTGAAATGATCACTTGTTCTGAACGCAAATATGAGTGACCGTGTCCTAGGAACACAGGCCGCTCCGAATACGGAAATGGTTTTGTGACGTTACAGTGTGAAAGAGCCGTGTGGAGATTTGAACGAGAGTGGCCCCTGGGGGGGGGGGCCTCTATGTTTGAATATTTTGTCTCCAGTCTGTGGAATTTTGGGGGAAGGATTAGGGATCTCAGAAGAGGTGTGTCTGGAGGCTGAGTGTGAGGTTTCGAAGGACTCACACCAGTGCCAGGGTGCTCTCTGCTTCCTGCTTGTGGGTCAGGATGCGAGCTGTCAGCCCTGCTAGCCTGCACTCTGACCTTCTGAAAATGCGACTCCAATGAGATACTTTCTTTTTCTTTTTTAAATATTCATCTATTTCATTCATATTAGTACACTGTCACTGTCTGCAGACACCAGAAGAGGTATCGGATCTCATTACAGATGGTTGTGAGCCACCATGTGGTTGCTGGGAATTGAACTCAGGACCTCTGGAACAGCAAGCAACCAGTGCTCTTAACCGCTGAGCCATCTCTCCACCCCACCCTCTTTTTAAAGGAGATACTTTCTTTTATAATTTGGTCACTGTGTTTGTCATAGAATAGAAACCCTAACTAATAAATCTATAGATCAAGGCATTCTCCAAGTGCGTCCGCGGAGATGCTAAGGAGATAGACAAAAGCAAAGCAGGCGAATCTGTGGGTCTCAGACGCAGCTCAGTACCTCTCACCTCAGACGCGGCTCAGTACCTCTCACCTCGGCATGGCTCAGTACCTCTCACCTCGGCATGGCTCAGTACCTCTCACCTCAGATGTGGCTCAGTACCTCTTATCTCGGCATGGCTGGGAGCTCGTGATACACGCCGAGGCCTTTCTCCACACGAGTGTCAGCTGAGGAGAGGTGGCAATGAGTGGACATTAAGTGGCCTAAAGATAGCTCAAGATAATTTAGTTTGGCCGGGCAGTGGTGGCGCACGCCTTTAATCCCAGCACTCTGGGAGGCAGAGGCAGGCAGATTTCTGAGTTCGAGGCCAGCCTGGACTACAGAGTGAGTTCCAGGACAGCCAGGTCTACACAGAGAAACCCTGTCTCGAAAAACCTAAATAAATAAATAATAATTTAGTTTGAGATCCACAACATTCCAAAACTCCAGTCCACCAAAGCACAGGGTGTCTTCATGTCTCCAAGGACTAAACACAGCCCAGTGGGGTTCCCTGAGTTCCCCGAGGATACCTCTAGTTCTCTCCTGGTTCTGTGGCCAAAAAACAGATTGCATTCGATCCTGCCATGTCTATGAGCACAGCCCCTGTAGGTCGCCAGCAAGATTTAGATGCTCGGAAAGCAACCTTGAGCCTCTGGTGCACAAAGTGGGCCGGGTGTGGGGCCTGCACCCTGCCTTAGGCCCTCCACAGATCACTGAAGTTATGTCAGGGGTACAGTCTAGGCTGCTGTCCTTGACAGAGTCTCTCTGGGAAATTTTCCCATGTCTCACAGTGGGGCAATGGACCACGCGGAGGAGGCAGGGCTTCTTAAACAGGAGATTTAACCGGCTGGCCAATCCTCCTTAAAGGCTTTCTGGCGACTGCTTGGTAGTGTTCCAGAAGTGAACCAGAAGATGAGAGGGAACGGCACTGCGTGAATCATGAGAACAGACAATAAGGCTGAGACTTACCAGGATAAAGAACAGGTCTGAAATGTACGTCCACTGTGATTTACAATAACTGACAGGGGTCACCTCCCTCCCTATTTCTACCTAACGGCTGTCATAAAAACTCAAAAATGTATCCAAAAATGTCAGACTAAAGATAAAGTGCAGCTTTCAGTCCTTGGAGTTTTCTAAAGCCACATGCAAATCTCAGTGCTGCCCCGAGATGCTCAGCCATCCAGAGACCCCTAAGATGGGGGCCACTGTGCAGAAGAGGAAGACTGTCCCGCAGAAAGATGCTAATGCGTGCGTTGCACACCAAGGAGAAGGTCCGCGGAGGGAGCCTCGGGGTGCTACCTGGTCCTGACCCTGCACAGAGGCCACTGCACTCGCCACGCACGCTGTGCTCTCCCTAATGCTCTTTCTAAGCGTGGTGCCAGGGATGCTTTCTGAAACAAGTGGCCATTTCTTGGGGGCAGTGAAGGCACCTGAGAGGGGAACCAAGGCTTCAGTCACCTGCAGAGTGTCACTGTCTGGAAGCAGGAACCAGGTGTGCTCCGGTAAAAGAATCCAGACAGAAATCTGGGATGGGGAAGTAGCTAGAAATGGCCGCCAGGGGGCGCACAACAGACCAGCAAGCATCTTCCCTGAGGGATCCGGACCAACGTGCCGACAGGAGAAAGCCAGAAAGCCTGGCTTGGTTCTCTTCGCACAGAACATTGCCTTTCTGAGCCTGTGGGAGAGGCTGTCTCAGGCCGCTGGCATCTCCCAGAAGCATGGCCTGCCAGGCGCGACCCGGGCAACAGAAGGCACAACTAGACAGCTAGATTTGATATGCCCCTCAAGGCTCCCAGACCACACAGGAGCCAGACCAGATATAGGAGGGAGGACAGGAAGAGAGGAGTGATGGTGGGCACCAAGGAAGCAGGAGGGATGAGTACTTCTGGGTAGACCCACTCGGTGAGGCTTACATAGGTTAGAAGTCCGGATCAGCGTGTGTTTGATTAAGGTATGCTCAATTAAGGGTTATAAATTCCTAGGGTTATAAAGGTCTACTCAGGTTAACAGAAAACGACTTTAAAATGTGTCTAACTACTTATATCTTTGCTGATGGTGTCTAATGGCAGGCTTCTAAAACTTTAGATAAGAATAAGGTGTGTTTGATAAATAAGTTTTAAGGAGTCCTAAGCTGGTAGAAACTAATTTGAAAATATATGTCTAGCCTCTTTGTCTTTGCTAACTTTGTTAAGCTTTAGATATTTAGATAAATTTAGTTATAGAAGAAAATGTGATTTCTATAATGGTGCACTGTAAGAGGATCTGTGGTCCCTGATCCCCTCCTCTGCGGTGTCTGGATGCCACCCGCTGGGCAGAGAGGATGGGGCAAAGTCCGGAATAGGTGGGGTCTGCAGTCCTCTCCCTCCAGGGCATCTGACGCTACTGCCTGCAGGCCAGAGGCAGACGTGGATCCCAGGACCAGCAGGATCCCGGTCCGGTTGGGAGCAACTGCCAGGGGGAAAGGGGCGTGGGGAGGGGAGAGAAGGCTCCAAGATTCTCAGTGCTACAACTCTTTTAGGCCTTCTCCAACAGTCTTTAATGATGCCGCTTTCTGAGATGATCTTAGCTCATCTTGTCCATATTTCTCTATTCCGGGTGAGCCAATGATTCTGTAGTTTAGGGGAAGGGTGGGAGACCATGCAGAGAGGGAAATCAGCGGCGACTACTGAGACGCCTCATTTGCACGGAGAATTCCAGGTGGTGTGTGTGCTATGTGTCTGACTACTTGTGAGCACCTGATTGCTCCGGGTTATGTGCTCTGAGGCAGATACAGATAAAGGGAGCGTGTTAGCCCTACTCCGGCCAGTCCCAGAATGAGATCCTAATCTCAACTTTCGAGATTCCCAGGGCTTGGACATACTCTACCACACCATTCCGTGCCAATTCTTCTGGTGGCATGGTCCGTGTACCATACAAGGATCAGGAAAGTAAGGTTCTCAGTCTCTCTGTGGACTGTATTTGTGGTTTGAGATTTTATTTTGGTGCTAAAGAATCTTGATTTAAATCTTCAACCTAAAATATTTAAGGCTAAAACTTAACAGGGACAAAACTGTGGGATCCTAATCTTGTAGACAAGAAGCTGCTAACTTGTCGGTCTTAGACTTTTATTGCTGTTAAAAGACACTATGACCACAGCAACTCCTATGAGAGAAGGAAAACATCTCATTGGAGCTGGCTTACAGTTTCCGGGATTTTTTCCATTACCACATGGCAGGAACGTGGAGGCTCACACTGGATATGGAGCTGAAGAAGGGCCCGAGAGCTCTGCACCTCAGTCCGAGTCAAAGCAGACCCAGCAGAGTGCGCGAGAGCAGAGTCCGCCCCTGCAGTGACACATCTCCTCCACCGGGGCCTCGCCTTCTAACTCTCTCCCTGTGGACCAAGCATTCAAACACAAGTCTTTGGGGGGCATTCCTATTCAAACCACCACATCATTGTAAACTGTTCAAGATAATAAGACACGCAAGGTTGCCGGGCGTGGTGGTGCACGCCTGTAATCCCAGCACTTGGGAGGCAGAGGCAGGCGGATTTCTGAGTTCGAGGCCAGCCTGGTCTACAGAGTGAGTTCCAGGACAGCCAGGGCTACACAGAGAAACCCTGTCTCGAAAAAAAGAAAGAAAGAAAGAAAGAAAGAAAGAAAGAAAGAAAGAAAGAAAGAAAGAAAGAAAGAAAGAAAGAAAGAAAGAAAGAAAGAAAGAAAGTCAGAATTACTGCCAGGCATGGCAGTACACACCTTTAATCCCAGCAGTCTGGTGGCAGAGGCAGACAGATCTCTGTGAATTCTCAGCCAGGCTGGTTTACAGAGTGAGTTCCAGGACAGCCAGTGCTACACAGAGAAATCCTGTCTCGAAAAAACAAAAAAGRAAAGAAAAGAATCAGAGAAGGTTATTCAAGGGGACTGGGATCTGACTAAATGGCTCATTTCCATGGTTACCAACGTTTCTCTGGTAAAGCAGGTGTTTATTTTCTCCATCTCCCTGCTTTATGGATCCTAATGCTCATTTGCAGATGTGACTGCCTACCCCTTTAGAAACTCTATATTTCCCCAGCCAAACAAACTAAACAACAAACAAACTAAACAACACTGTGGATACTGGAAACCCTAGTATTAAATTCTCCAGATTATGAATCTATGATTCAACTCATTCTCCTAGAACCAGTGGGAAACCTAGGGCTGCTAAACTATTGTTATCCCATCTCATTCAAGTATTCTTAAGACTACTTTAGTTGATAAAACTATTCCTGGGAAAATTGGTCTCTGGTCACTTAGACCAGCCATAAATTCCTATACAATGTGTCCCTGGCCTAAAGGTTATGAAAACTGCCTGGCCACTCAACTGTTAGCATCTGAGATTGGAATCCTGTGGGAGAAGCCCTTGTGCCTTGGTTTATGTCTTCACATATATACATATATGCATATACACATACACACACACACACATACATAGTGTGTAATTTTAAAGGAACCCACACTTGCTCTGGCTAGGTGCTGGCATCAGTGGCCTTGCCCATCCCCCACAGCTAGCTCCATGTGGCCATCTGGCCCTCCATGGCTGGCCTACAGAACACCAACAACCACACCAGTCCCACTCAGCTCTATCTAGCCCCATGAAAGGAAACACTGGGGACTTACATACCAGCCAGGTTTATGCCAGTAAACCTCCAACCACAATATGTTTGTGCAAAGAACACACAGTTCAGCTAATGTATCTACAAGCTGCATGCCTACACTGGGCAGATACACCGCACACTACTCTATCGCCAGCTATGAAACCCCTCCCTACTTGCCGCTCCTCCAGGCCATGGGTCTGCTCCATCTTCCACCCGTTCTTCCTCTGTCTTCCTCTCCCTCCATCCTCTGTCTCATCTTTTTCTTTCCTTCCTTTCTCTCCTCTAAAACTTCCATCCCTGTCTTTTCCTTCCACTGTCCAATCACAGGCTCTAGCCTTTATTTTCAGTTAAGGGAATTTTTTTCTTAGATGTATATTTGATACTTTTAGGCTCATGGTCCTGAGTAGTTGGGGGAGGGGGATCCCAAGACCAGAGAAAAGGAGGGAAATCCTGCCCTCGGGAATAGGCACACCAGGCAGGTGGACAACCAGGCAGGGAAGGATGGAGKGGAGCAGAGGTCTGCCTCTTCCCTTAGGGTGTCTGAACCCCACCGCATACCAGGTGGGAAAGAATGAAGCAAAGTCTGGAACCAAAACTGGTGGGTCAGCAGGGACCTGTGGGGAGGGGGGCTGGGGGTGCATCACCTCTGAAGATTGCAGTGTTACAGCTTTTAGAAAACAGCTCTCTTAGATGATAGTCAGTGAAACCACTCGTGTGCAAACACTTTATTCAGGGTGAATCAAGGGTTATATGTATGAACCTTGGAGAGTGGGAAGAGGTTCTTCTTAGGGAGAAGTTACATTGGCTGAGGTTTATGGTTCTAGGGATGCCTTGTTTGCATGAAGAGGCCTTCTAGAGAGCAGGTGGAGAAGAGGAAGCCACACCAAGGAAAGGGAGCCCTGTGCTGCGGACAGGAAAGCTGTCTGGACATGGTAGACTACAACCTTAGTATCAAAGTGCAACAGGAGCCTGGGTGTGTGCAGACAGGTGTTTTAGCGCAGTGATAAGCGTTTTTAAGACTGTACTTAGAAGACAACCAAAGGAGATGTAGAGTCTCAAGTGTATGGCCATGACGACAGAGGCCAGTGCTCGTCAGAACGCCATTCTTAAAACCCTGAACTTCTGAAGTTTTAATATAGCAATACCACAGAGAGAAAGAAACCAGAAACATTTTTCATTTTTACGTTATTCAAGTCATTGTCTTATACCTTTACAATTTTACCAAGATGGGTGCATATAATTGGATAGAAAAATATGCAAAGATGATGTAAGGTCTGAGGCTATGAAAGCTTACTCTGTGAGTCTCTAAGATAAGTTTTAAGATATGTAAATGCAAGTTATAAAGGTCCTAGGACAGGGACGCTTACGTTGTAAGGGCTGATGACGGTCATTACAAAGCAAGTTTCTCTAAATGGAGGAGCAGTGAGAAGTCCCAGTGGAACCTGTTTTGTTAGTTTAGCTCTTTTCTGAATCTGGTAGTAAGGTAAACAGTATCATGACAGACATGCAGCTCTAGGAGAGAGGCCTGCGGCCTGATTTTTACAAATGAAGAGAGCTGAGACAGCATCTGAAGCCTTGGTTGCTGCTGTTAAAACCATAAAGTGCCCAGCCCTCCGTCCCATCAGAGACCTGAGAAGGATGGTTTCACCTGAGCAAGCAGGATGTGTGTGGATTAAAACAACAGACTCACTGGCTCCCTGGACAGTCACCCTGTTCTTCCATGGCCACTAGGGGCAGAGATCCAAGGGCAGCGTCAGCCTTTGGCAGTGCCAGCACTTTCCCTGGAGCAGGAATGTGGGGGGACCGGCCTACCTTGTCTAGGTAGGTGTGTTCAGGTCACTTTTTTTCCTGTTTCTCTTTGTGGTTTGTTTGGGTTTGGTGGGAACATGCTCTGAGTCCCTTCTTGCTTCCTTTTTATGCATATCGTGTAAAGACTTTCTGTTTCAATATGCATTCTTAAATATTAATTCTTGGCAAGTTTCATAGAATGTATTTTGGTGACGTTTCCCCCCCCAGCCCTCCAAAGTCTAACCTCCATAGATATTTTCTCTGTGGTTGCTATGAGGATTATATAGAACATCCCGAAGTTATGCTAATTGATTTTAAACAGATAAGAATGCTTTTCCTTTTTTTTATTTAACAAATAAAAATCACCATTGTGGTGAGCTCACAGAGAAAAGCATCGCACAGCTAGCTAAAGGTAACCATTCCGACAGCTGCTCTCAGCCTGTAAATCACAACGCTCTTTTACACTCTTGGAGCGGCCATTCTGGAGCTGCCACCTTTACCTAGGATTTTACACGTTCACAACCAACTGCATTTCTGTGCATTATCTACCACAGAAGGAACAAAATGATGACAGGGTTGAAGCTAGAGCATCGGTGAGCTCTTCAGATTCTGAGTGGCGCTTCCTTGCCACCGCCTCCAGACCAGCCTCACTTGGAAGCTGTCCCACACACAGGGGCATCATGGGTGGGAGCTGCACATGCAGGACAACACGAAGAACTTGGATTTAGACAGTAAACTCTTCCAGTTACCAGCACCCGCATCAGGTGACCCACAACTGCTTGAAATTGCAGTTTAGGTGATCCAACGCCTTCTCCTGGCCTCTTTAGGCACCAGAACACACACACAAGTGTACACGCACACATGTGTATACACACAAATGCACACACACTTGTGTGTGTGTGTGTATATATATATATACACTTGTATTGTACACAATACACACACACATATGCACTAAAATAAGAAACGTTACACCTTTACGTCACCACCTCTACTGTTCTATCCATTTTATATAGTAGAGTTTACAAATCACAATTTACATAAATTTTACCTATTAATATAGATGTGAACTTGCCTTTGTGCTTTTGTCTTTCCATGCCTGTGGAAGACTGAAAACTGGAGCTATGTATCAAGTTACTCCGAGGTTTTCCTTCTGTGGCCGTGTTCTAGTTTATTTCCGGAGGCTGACCCTGCAGTGTCAGTAAACATCAAAACCCGAAGAACTCTTTTAACTGTTCCGTTTATTGACCAGGTGCAGCAGAGGCACACACCATTAATTCTGGCACTTGGGAGGCAGAGGTAGGTGGAGCTCTGTGAGTTCAAAGCCAGCCTACTCTGCATAGTAAGTTCTAGGACAGAGCCCTGACTCAAAAAATTGTTAATTATTTTATTTTGGGGCATTATAATATAATTGCATCATTCCCTCCATCCTTTCCCTTCCTCCAAATTCTCCTGTATGCTCTTCTTTGCTCTCTTTCAAATTTATGGCCTCTTAAAAGCCAGAATTAGTGCTGTGCACCTTTAATCCCAGCATTTGGGAGTCAGAGGTGAGCAGATCTCTGAACCAGAGGCCAGCCTGGTCTACAGAGTGAGTTCCAGGATAACCAGGGCTAAATGGAGAAACCCTGTCTCAAACAAATATTTTTTCATGACCTATGTTTTCATTAATTGTTGCTAAGCTTGGGTCTGGGTTGTGATTGGTTGTAGTTTTCTGTAATGGTCTCCATCTACTGCAAAGAGCAGTTTCCTTGATTCATGGTGAGGACTCCTCTTATCTGTAGGTATAAGGACAATTATTTGTAATTTAGTTAGATTATGCTGGTTTAGTAAAGTAGTGACTGTGGATTCTCCTCCACGCTGGCCCGCGGAGGCATGTGTGCTTGTCTGCACCCTCGGGGCTCACGGTTCTTTCCATTTGCCCACAGTTGCTCCTGTCTGTGCTGCTGCTGCTGCTGCTGCTGCTGCTGCTGCTGCTGCTCAGCCACTCGTTCATCCTGTTTAATAGTAATCAACTTTTCCAGCTTCTGCTTAGCTGGGGATATCTTAATTTCTTTTCTTCCCCCACCCCTTTTTTAATTTAGTTTTTTTTTTTTTTTTTGGTGGTTCTAATGACTGAACCTAGAACCTTACACATAGTAGGTGTGGTGGAATGAATTAGAACGGCTCCCATAGGCTCATATATTTGAATGCTTAGCCGCCAGGGAGAGGGACTCTTTGAAAGAATTAGAAGTATTAGGAGGTGTGGCCTCGTTGGAATAAACGCCTCACTGGGTGGGGGTGGGGGGTGAGCTCTGAGGTTTCCAGTGCCTGCCTGTGCACCACCATGCCCCTACCATGAGGATGGTGGGCTAAAGTGTAAGCACGCGCCCCGTTCGATGCTTTCTTTTGTAAGAGTAGCCCTGGTCTTCACAGCAACAGTGACTAAGACAGTAGGCAAGTGCTTTACCACTGAGCTGCACTTCCATCTGGTAATATTGTAATTTCGTCTCCAGAATAGTGAAGATGTTTGCTGTGTGTAGTATTCTTGGTTGGCAGGGCTTCTTCCTCTTGTGGCACTTTAAATTCTCCATCCTATGCCTTCCAGATCACAAGCTACCCACTCGGAAGACYGGAGGCCGTCTGGTCCAGACTAGGAGCTGCCGACACACGCCGAACGCTCATGTTATCATCTACTGGAAACCATTCTCAGAGACCGTGGGATTCTTTAACTCATACACATACATCTGGCAGATAGCATTTAAAACAACTGTCATTGAACAAAATGTTACATGCAGTATACAATGCTCAAAAAAGTCCTTCTCAGAGATGATAATATGCTTTGTTATTCACCCGCCAAGCTGTTAAAGAGAGTTAAAGCACATTCCCAAAGTATGTATTATGCGCACCACACGTAGCTAAATACAGTGTTCCTCTGCGATAACAACAGCACCTAAGTCAGCTAAGTCTAGTGGTGCTCTCTGTGGGAAACTCGTAAATGCGGCATCACCTCAAGTCAGGGTCCACTCGGGCAGTCTCGTACGTGAAGGCTTTACCAGCCACACCGCCTTCTGTGAGGCTGGCTTTCTAGAGAAAGTGCAACACAAGGCTATTCACAAATCCACCCCTTAATAAACACGAAGATGAGGCCTGTATGGACAGAGGGTGTCAGACGGACAGTGCCGTGCACGGTGACTCATGGGAACAGTATGAGGCTCCCTGGCTAATGTGGCTAATGCTGCTAAACAGCGAATTTGGAAGGCAGAGGCTCGAGTATCTCTGTGAGCCTCAGGCCAGCCTGGACTACATAGTGAGTTCCAGGACAGCCAAGGCTATACACAGAGACCCTGTCTTATAATACCTACATAGATAGGTAGATATAGATAGATGATAGATAGATAGATAGATAGATAGATAGATAGATAGATAGATGATAGATAATGCAGTACTGGAACTCTATCTTTCTAAGCACAGTGCTTCAACCATGTACTTAATATGCATGTACATATTTGTATATATATGTATAGACATACATGCGCACACACACATATATGACCAACGTCCTACACACACTGTATGCTACGGAACATAATGGTTCATAGATTTAACCTGCATTCAGTCATTGAGCACCGAGACTAGTCTTATGTTCACAACCCAGCGAAACAGCATGACTTGCATGGTCACCAGCTTTGGCTGCTGTACAGTATTTCATAATGCACAGTGACCAAGCGTGCCTTTACTCTCCACATGCCCACTAGCAGATGTCCTACTTCTTACAGTGCCCTGATGCACCTGCTCTGCTGTCACATGGCAACACAACCTAAGGTGAGTGGTGATTGTATCCTCTCCCATAAGCTGTGTGATACATATGTGACATCATGATGCACATGGACACAAATAAGATGAATGCCCCTCTTTAAGTCACCTCAGGGTTTAGTATATTTCCACAGTGACATAATTTATGATCTTTGATGTTACACGACATCCTCAGTAACACTGTAACATGAATCAAGGTCTGGTCTGTCTCTGAGTTATCTTAGGATTATTAGGTAAACATTAGATATTAGATGTGTTATGTAGTGATGCAAAGTGACAAAAAATGTGCCCCAATTGTCATATATCATAGGTAACATAGTGCAAGACAATTTGAGCCTTCTCTGAGTTGTCAGGTAGTACCATGCATTACACAGTGACATGTGACTGATGCCTCTCTCTTCTCAGCTGATACATCACACACACACACACACACGTATCAGGCCTGGCCTGTATCCCAGCTTATATTGTACATGACATGTTATGTCGGGTGAAGACGCAGACCTGATGTGCGTACAGCCTCCTTGGTATATCAGCTGAGAATAAGCCATACTCCTAATTCCCAGAAGGGCGGGCTGCAGCCCTGGCATTACAGTGTCACAGATGACGTCACATCACCCCTACGGCAGACTGTGGCTCACTGTCTGCATGCCATCTCAGTAGTGCTATCCTGAGCAACAGGGTAAAGACGACCAGCTCTAGCCTCCACTCCTGACCGTCTAAGGTGCATGTACACAGTGACCTGACGTCACTGCGGGGAGTCCTATGTAATACAGCAGTCTCCATCCGTTCCCCCAGCTGTCATATGGCATCTTACATGACTTAGTGACATGATATGGTAGAGGCACATATCTCTCAGTAGCTGTCATGTGCTATCACAGACTGCATAATGCCATGGTTACTCTAGCCTTCATCTTTCTCAGCTGTCACAGGCTGTAAAATGTGGCCTCTGGGACACTGTCTGGTACTCACTAATATCATGTCTCAGGCATGTGTCCCTGTTTGGGTTCTGTTTGTGTCTTAATCGGTGTGCTAAAAAGTCATTCAAGAATTGCTCACACTCCAGTACCCAGAGTTGAGTATGTGAACACTGAATGGCCTCCCTTCTTTTGAAACCAGGGTCTATTGCATCTCAGGACAGCCAGAGATGCCCCTGAGCATCTGATCACGCCTGCAATTCCTGGGGACGGGGATCACAGGCCTGCACCACCATGCCTGATTTCTGTGGTACTGTACATAGAGCCCCACTGCATCGTAAATGCTAGGCAACGCTCTAGCAACCAAGCTACGTCCCCAGCTGCAGATCGTGACTTTTAAATGTATGATTTAAATGATTCGCCATAATTCGGTATACTGTCAACATTAAATTACAGTTACTTTGGAGTATATTTATTCATGCAAATTACTTCTCCATGGTACAGGTGTTTCAGTGGCTTTTCTACTGCTGCACGGACACCATGAACAAGGCAACGTATAGAAGGGTTTATTGGGGTCTTACAGCTTCAGAAGGTGACTCCAGGGCCATCATGGTAGGGAGCATGGCACCAGCCGGGTAGGCATGGCCCTGGGGAAGTAGCTGATAGTTTACATCTTAATCCATAAGCATGAAGGTGGTGGTGGTAGGGATCAGCCGAGAGAGAGAGAGAGAGAGAGAGAGAGAGAGAGAGAGAGAGAGAGAGAGAGAGAGAGAGAGAGGATGGTGTGTGTTTTAAAAATCTCAAAACCAGGCCCCAGTGACACTCTTTCTCCAACAAAGCCACACCTCATAATCCTTCCTGAATAATTCCACCAACTGGGGACCAAGTTTCCAAATATCTGAGGCTATGGGGTCATTTGCATTCAAACTTCACGAGGTTTCTCCACTGTAATTTATAGTTAAGTTATCCAGATCTGAATTCTCTACTTCAGAGCTTATTGTGGCAAAAGGGAAGACAAAAAGAAAATAACCAGGATGCTTCAACAGAACTATATTTTAAAATAGTAATAAAAGCAACAGCATAGTTTAAAACAAAGCAAAAAATACCCGCTGTAGGAAGGTGTTGTTTCTCTTATTCATGCTGCATGCTAAATTATGAATGTGGACACTGCCGGGGGCCGGGGCTGGCTCAGTGGGTAAAGGAATGCTAAGCCAGCATGAGTTTAACTTCACAGGACCCTTTTCTCATCTAGTCTCCATTTCCAGGCAGCTGCTGAGGTTTCCTAGTGGGGGTGGGGTATCTCGTAACTTAAATTTTTAATAAAAATCGTCCTAAATTCTTTTATTAATGAGACTAAGAACCCTAAAGAGAAGCTAGATCTCCCCAGTACGGTTCTCCTGAGATCCCCCAGGGTGGATTACAACCCGCGGGCAGCGTCCGGCCTCCAGTGGCCTCAGTCTGCGCACGCTAAGCGCAGGCCTGTCTGCTTTCTTTAAAATGCCAGGCTGCAGAGCCCTGGACCCGCACCTCCAAGGTCAGCTCCATTTGGGAGCTCAGCGAGCCCCTATTTCTTCTCCCTGGGACAAAGAGCGTTTACCTGGGGGGAGGGGCGCGTTTTATTGTGGGTGACGCACCGCGCTCAACGAGCCCGAGACTGACCGGAGGGGCGGGGCGCATGCGTCATCCGCGCTGGAGAATGACGTAAGGGGCGGGGCGCGCCCGGGCACCCTAGGAGACCGACTGGTGGGGTGGCGGGGGACCGCGCCATGGACCGCTATGCGGTCGCCGGGGACGAGGCGGCGGACCGAGCCCGGCAACAGGAGCGGCATTACCAGCTGCTGTCAGCGCTACAGAGCCTGGTCAAGGAGCTGCCCAGGTGCGCGGCGACGGGCGGCGGGAGGGCCGGGACCGGGACCTGGACCGGGGCGCGGACGCGCTCACCCCGCTATCTACCTGCAGCTCCTTTCAGCAGCGTCTGTCCTACACCACGCTCAGCGACTTGGCCCTGGCGCTGCTCGACGGAACGGTGTTTGAAATCGTGCAGGGGCTTCTGGAGATCCAGCACCTCACCGAGAAGAGCCTCTACAACCAGCGACTGCGACTGCAGAACGAACACCGAGGTGCAGGGGCGACGGGACCTTTCTAGGGCGTCCCTCGGGTCAGGGGCAGGAGCCTCGGGGGTCAGGGGGTGCAGAGCCATGCTGATCCTTTAGTCTGCTGTCCAGACACTTCTTACTCGCGTTCTCTAGAGTGTCCACAGCCTCCTCGGCGTGATGGACCTCGCTGCTTGTAGGTCCGTTGATAGCTCTGTTACTGGTTAGATAATCAGTTATTCCAGCACCTTCCCATTTGAGTATCAGCCCTGATCACCTCCTATAAATTATACTAGGCATCTCCCGTTGTACCATCAGATCCCCCTTTCATTTTATTTCTTCAAGCTTGACTGGGTTCAAACAGTTTAGGAAAGAAGTGTTCCATGCTCACCACTAGATCTTTGGGCTTTGTTATTGCTTTGAATTCTGATACTGAGGACTGAACCCAGGGCCTCTCACTTGCTAAGCAGATTTTCTAGATTGAGCTACATTTACAGGCAAACATACTCTGCCTTTCTGGCAATGCCTGTGTGCTGCCAGACAGGATTTTCCCATTAGAGACAGGTGTTGGATTTTGTTGAAATCTTTTCCAGTTCCTGTGGAGATGATCAGATGGTCTTTCTGTTACTCTCATGAGTCATTGATTTCTAAGTTCCAAAAATGAATTGTATTTTAGGAATGCATCCTGTATGGTCATGATACATTGTTCTTTTATGTATATTGTTTAGTTATATGTGTTTGTGTGTAGTGTAGTGTTCGTGTAGGTGTGTACACATGTATGTGTGCTCTCGTGTGTTCATGCTTGTGGAGGCAGGAGGCAGGCATGGTGTCCTAGGCAGGGTTACTATCGCTTTGATGAAACACATGATTAAACGCAGCTTGAGGAAAGGGTTTATTTGGCTTACACTTCCACATCACTTCATCCCTGAAGGAAGTCAGGGCAGGAACTCAAGCAGGGCAGGAACTCAAGCAGGGCAGGAAGCTGGAGACAGGAGCTGATGCAGAGCCGTGGGGGGTGCTGCTTACCAGCTGGCTCCCCGTGGCTTGCTCAGTCTTCTTTCTTACAGAACCCAAGACCACTAGCCTAGGGATGGCCCCACCCACAATGGGCTGGGCCCTCCCCCATTAATCACTTTAAATGCGCTGCAGGCTTGCCTCCAGCCCAGTCATGGGCACTCTCTTAATTGAGGTCCCCTCCTCTCGGATGACTTTAGGTGGTGTCAAGTTGACATACAGCTAGCCAGCCTAGCCCAGGATGCCCTCCTGTATTCCTGTCATTTTTGAGCTATGGAATCTGAGGCTCGCTGTGCCTGGCTGGCCAGGGCGCGGTCCATCTGTGCACCCTGCTATGCTCAGCTTTTGACATGGGTGCTGGGGACCCAGGCTCACCTCATTGAGTCACATCCCGCCCTTGTCTGCAGAACTTGATTCATGACAATTTCAGGGGTTTTGCCTTTATTTCTGATAAACAACAGCCTGTCGTTGTAATATTTTTGTGGGGATGAAGGTAATACTGACCTCAGAATGTGTTGAGAAGTCTCGTTCCTTCTTGTTTGTTGAGAAGAGCTTTATTTCTCTACCAAATGTTTGAGTGGCTGTGCTTTTCTGTATTTTTAATGTTTTGATGGAGGTATATGGTGTATCTAGTTCACAAGTCTAAAGTACATGATTCAGTTGATTCTTTTCCCTTTTGGTTTTCTGAGACTGTCTATGTTGTCTAGAGCTGGCTGTCCTCCTGTCTCAGCCTCTCCAGCAGTCGGATTCCAAGTCTGGCCAGGCCCCGCCTTGCTCATTGTTCCCAGAAAGCAGGAGGAGGCTTGGCTTTGCATGGCTCTGTCTGTTCCACCATTTGCCTCCACCATTCTTCCAGCACTTGCTTCTGTCACCAGGACGGAAAGGCATTCACTGACTTCCCCAATCTCACTATGGAGCTGGCCATTACCCTGTAGAGCCCTCTTGGGTGGGATGGTCTTGGTGCCCGCTTCAAGTCTTTGCTGGTTGTCTTTCAGACGGCTTGGACTAAGCTGGTACGCCTGGCAGTGAGTGCCTCTGCTGCCTTCAGCCAGATCCAGAAGGTGGTGGCTGGCTGGCATGGGCCACCTTGCTTTCTGTGGACATTATCATGGCCAGGTCTCTAGTGAGCAGGGAGCCCGTGTGGACTCTGGGAACTGACCTGGGCTGTTTTTCAGCATTGGATAACTGGACTGAAGGGGACGATGTCTCACGTACCTGCTACCCAAGCCTTGTGCCTACTTCATATTCACTGCAACTAAACAATCAGGCCAGCTCTTTCTTGCCCTTGTGTTGATGGACTTATGATGGACTCAGTTTCGAATAGCAATGATAAATGGTATCACTGAGGTACATAAAATACCAAGACCTAGGGAAGGCTGTAAGCACTGCCGAGGCTATCGGATCTGAGGGACCCTCAGGGACCCTTCTGAATAGAGCTGTCCCATGAACCTCTTCTAGGAGTAAGAATGTTAGGCTTTCTCAGAGCCGGCCAGCCACACTCCCTTTGTACTCTCTGACGGTGTGGTGTGCTCTGTTCTGATAGTGATTCCTTGTCATCCTGTGCCCCATCTCTTGGCCCGTTAGAGCAGATGGTCTGCACGTCTACGTAGCAGCAGGGCCCAGGTTCTTTGCTGGCAGAGGGTAAGGACTCCCAGCACAGAAGCCTGTGGGCTCACAGTGTGGGCCTGTGTACCCCTTCACCTCCTGGCTGCCGGGCAGGGCTGCTCTGCCCTCCCATAGGGTCGCACCAAGCTCGATCACACCGCGCGGCTGGCAGAGCCCCCTGCCTCCCATTATGGGCTTTTGGTTCTTGAGTACTTAAGTCTTCCCCCAGAGTCCCTGCGTGATATCCTGTGGCGGATGCTCAAGATAGCACAGCTAGAGCCGGGCCATCTGAGCCCAAAGACCACCTGCCTCGGGCACCTGTCTGCCTCCTGCTCCTGCTCCTGCCCTGCTTGGACTGAGCTCTGATCCTTGCTGCACCTGCCTAACCTACACAGCCCTGTCAGCACGGTGGAGGTGGAGGAGGGTGCTGGCTAGGAGCAGTCCTTCAGGGACTAAAACTCCCCACAGCTGTGCGGGAAGGGCCTCCTTAGAGACCCTTGAACTAGCCCTTGGCGCAGCTGCCCGTCTTCCCGACGCCTGCCTTTGCTGATGATCGCTCTCCCTCCCTCACAGTGCTCAGACAGACTTTGAGGCAAAAGCACCTGGAAGCCCAGCAATCCTGCCGGCCGCACAACTTGCCAGTGCTCCAGGCAGCTCAGCAGCGTGAGCTGGAGGTAGGAATTGGGACTGGAGAGCTGGGCCTGGCCCCACGCGGGTACCAGCAACCCAGTGGCGGGCTGAGGGGTCAGAGCTGAGCTAATGGGCGCTAGAGGGTTGGTGAGTTCCAGTCATGACTCTCCTAGCTGAAAGGAGAGTCGCCACCCATCTGTCTGTTCCCGACCTGGCAAACAAGTTCTCTGTGGACTAGAGCTACAGAGCAGTCACTGAGTTGGGACACTGTCCCTTGCATCTCAGGTGATGCTGGGATGACAAGACCAGTCAGGAAGAGTCCTGTCTTACCAGGGAGCTCAGGGTCAGATGCAGACCCCCAGGAAATCAACAAGCCTTGGTGTTGGGGGTGAGGGCGGTGTCTCCAAGGGGTGAGTGACAGGTCTCAAAGGCATTTCCTGCTGGGACTGTTGGGGAGCCTTATGGAGCCCCTCTGCTGAGCCACAGCAGGGATACTGTGTAGCCAGAACCGCTGTGGTAAGCGGGGCAGCCAGGAGGAAGTGGCAGGCGGGAGCTTGTGTTTAAGGCGTCCCTGGGTGGAAGGCCTAGCAGGAGCCACCCTTACTCAAGCTGTGGCAGGCCATGGAGCATCGGATCCGGGAGGAGCAGCAGGCAATGGACCGAAAGATTGTCCTGGAACTGGACCGGAAGGTTGCCGACCAGCAGAGCACACTGGAGAAGGCGGGGGTAGCTGGTTTCTATGTGACCACTAATCCTCAGGTCAGCACCTCGGCCAGTCCTCCGCAACCTGTATTCCTGGCCCCGAAGGTTCCGCTCTGTCTGGAACTTGTGTTTCAGGCCTTCTTTTCTTTTGGTTGGGGGTGATGTTTGTTTTGGGTTTTTTGTATGTATGTATGTATGTATGTATGTATGTATGTATGTATGTATGTATTTTTGAGACAAGGTCTGCTATGCCCTTTAACTTGAGGTCCTCTGCCTCAGCTTCTAAGTGCAGGTATTACGGACATATGTCAGTACACCAAGTCCATCTGGAGTCTTAGCACACTGGTTCCTAGTGAAGTCAGTGATAGACAGGGTTTAGGTGAAAGACCCTGTGAAGAGTCTAGTCCCCATGCCCACAGGAAGGTGGGCATGCTAGCTCTGGGTACTGCCCACCTGTCTGACCTTGCAGAGGTTTCTTCCTAGGCCCTTATATGTGTCTTAGCCAAGGCAGAAGGGCATGAGGTGTCATGCTGGTCCTTACTGGGGCCTCTTTTACATCCCAGGAGCTGACGCTGCAGATGAACCTATTGGAACTCATCAGGAAGCTGCAGCAGAGAGGCTGCCAAGTGGGAAAGGCAGCTCTGTGACCAAGTGGGGAGTCCTTGCTGTCCTCTGTTGTCTTACACCACAGCCTTGTCTGTGTGGGGGCTACTGGCTGTCCAGCTGCCAACAGGTTTGATCTCTCTGAGGGGCTGACTAGACCCTGGCTATGCCGGCTGCCACCCACTGATGAGATTTGGAGATGAAGGGTCTAAAAATAGGAATGGTGTCATGAAAAGGCCCCGTGACTGAATCGAGTTGGGATATCCGTTCTGGCACCTTCCCCTCGGGCATGTCCCATATTCCCCTCCAGGCTAGGGTTGCCTTGTCCGGTGTAGCCCCTCCCTCGACAGTCCTGGCCCTGGATGGAAGACGCTCCGAAACCTAAACCTAATGTGGCCTAGAGAAATAAAGAACCCAGGACATAGTTCGTGTCTGTGCTACCTAGGATCCTTTCCTAGCGGCTCTGGCCACGATAGAGCCAGCGGAGTGGCAGACAAGCCCTGAGACCCTGCATTGTCAGCTCCCTAATTAACACAGCCTCCAAACTGCTGTGTGGAACCGGAGAGCTAGCAGGGTGCATGCCTCAGACCCAGCTAGGACTTTAGCTCCTGGGGTAAAGGGTACAGGGGGCTGGGCCCCAGGACCCATGCATGCATCTGGGATGTAGAATAAAAGTGGCTGGGTGTCACTGCAGCCTGGCAGAGGTATTGTCCCCAATGTCTGGATTGGAATGGACTCTGGTGCCCAGAGTTGATTTCATGTGCAGGTACCAAGAGAAAGGTGATGACTCTCAGTTACACGATGATTTATTGTCTAAACAGGCTTCTGTGTCTGTCCTCTGCCCAGTGCAGGAGGGTGGGTTAGACCCTGGCAGAAGGTTAGTTCTGGACTAGGGCTCTGCAGGCTGCAGACATGGTCAGTGCTTACTCAGAAGATTAGTGGGGCAGCTCCCAGGGGCTCTATGTGACCCCATTCCTGAAGAAGTCCCAGAGGGCAGCCCCCACCTCAGCACCTCAAAGGCTTGGGCATAAAAAGGTGAACTGTGCCTGGGTAGGTTAGGCTAAGGAAGCCTAGCCCAACCCCAAGCTGTGCCCCGCCCGAAGCCCCAGAGGTAACAGGTTGAGTGGAGTAGGTGTGGGTATGGCCCCTGCAGAGACTAGGCCGGACGGTGGAAGAGGTTGCCAGTGCGCAGCCGCCTGCAGAGCTCCTGCCACAGCAGCTGCCTCTCTCGCTGAGCACCCTTCATGATGCTGCTGTTCTCCAGGGCACGGCGGGACAGGTAAGGGAGGACCTCCGTCACAGGACCGTAGGGTACATACTTATACACAGGATAGCCTGCCTGGCCTGCACATACAGCAGTAGCATGAGTGCGCCACATACCATGGTGTGCCCTGCCACCACGGACCCTCCCAGGACAACCAGCTCACCGAGTGGGAAGCTAATTTGGTCACACATCCCCAGCAGCTGTCCGAAGCACACCTGACCATCAGCAGGATGCAGGCCTAACTCCTTCATCCTGTGAAAAGGGCTGGGCTGGTCAGGCTCCACCCCAGGACACAGGCCCCCTGAGGTATCTCTCGGCTCTTCCCCCTTCAGCTACATTCTAGCCACTGCCCTGTGGGGTGGGGCGGCAACGTGGGCTCTGCTCTAGTTATCTGACCTCCCAGTACAACTTCCCTGCCCACAGGAAGGTCCGGGCATCAAGCTTGTCCTTTCCTATTCCGCTGCCTGACACTCCTCCATCGCGCGCGCGCGCGCGCGCGCGCGCGCACACACACACACACACACACACACGTATGTACATAGCACTGAGCCTTTGCTCCAGTGGCGGGCACCATAGCCCTGCCTCGTTCTCCCGTGCTGGCCGCACGGCTACCATTGATCAGAATGGAGAGTGGACTACGGCTTCAGATGCTCTCAGCATGGTGAAGACTCAAAAAACCCAAACATTGAAATAAATTTTAAACCTTGCTACTAGAAAATTGAAGCTATGACTGGATTACATTGCATTTCATGTATCTGTGCTTATAGTGTTCATGTATGTACACGCATGTGAGGAGAGGACCATCTTGGGTACTGTTCCTCAGGAGCCATCCACTGACTTTTGACAGTCTGCGAACTCCCGCCTCTGCCTCCGCAGTGCTGGGTTACAGGTCCTACTGCACAGCCAGCCCTTTACATGGGCTCTGTGAGTCACGCTCGAGTCCGCAGGCCTGCCTGGCGGCCCTGTCACGGCCCCAGCCTGCCTCCACCACACGGTATTCGCACTGCTTAGACTGGAACGTGGGCAGCTGCCAACGCCCCCCACATCGGCCGGCAGCACCTACCTGCACAGCGTAAAGTGCACGGTGTCCTCGTTGTGGGACGCCACCATCACCTCTGCCCTGGTGCTGCGCTTCAGCTCCTCCAGAACGTAGTTAAGGCACCTGCGACAGGGACAGGCCTATCTAAGCGTGGCTCAGGCCAACCAGTACCCGAACCCGGTGGCTCTGCAGAGAAAAGAGGCATTGCAGAACCCCGGCTAAGGGGGGGGGGGGGGGGATGGCATCCAGGACCTCAGAAAGGAGGCCAGCACCTGGTCCCCGGCTGGTGTATGGAGACCATTCCTGCCTGGAAGCCGGAGGCCCCTGACTCAAGCAGATAAGGACGTTTACTGTAGGAACTCACCGAGCCAGCACAAGAAACCCAGACAGTTAGTCTCAGGCCCTTTCCACGGTTAGAAAAGCAGGAAGCAATGCTGGGGCAGAGGTTGTGTGGAGCCGCCCGCAGGCTGTTTGGGGAGCCCCAGGGACGCACGCTTCCGCTCAGCTGTCCCCCTGCTGGGGCAGGCTTCTCACTGATGCCGCTGCTTTTGAGTCACCCCTTTTCCCCAAAGTGACCCCAGATAAATCCATTGACTGGCCAGACTAGTTTGGAAGGTATCCGTCCATCGTTGGTGTTCTACCTGGGGTGGACAGGGACTGCTTACACCCCCTTAGCAGCAGTGTGAAAGGGAAGGCCCAACACCATCCTCCCAGGGCGCGCAGGGCCTGCCCGGGCCTGCGACTGCGTCTGGGAAGGAGCCCTATCGCACAGTCCTAGCTCTTCACGAAATAAAAGAGAGTGGAGGCCTCAGGTAGGGTGGGTATCCTTGAACACCACAGTCTCAGTGTTATTGTCACCAAGGACACCACCAGGCTGGACAGCACAGGTGCTGTGGGCCAGCAGGTCAGCCTCTAGGAACACGCTCGAGCCGTGCCCTCAGCTGCACACGCATCTAGCACAGCAGGACACAGGGTGCCGCTGACTGCTGACACAGGAGATGGAGACGAGCGGTGGTGGACAGAGTGCACGATGTACGCGTGGGTGTGTGGCTCTGCCAGGATATGCAGTGGACTTCGACATGGAGCAGCAGAACAGAGCGGGAGCCCAAGGAGACAGGGCCTCAGGGGTGCAATAAACAAGCAGGACATGACGGGAGGACGCGTGAGGCCCGACTGCATGCTTGGGTAATGAGGCTCTGGAGCTGAGCTGTCAGGCGCTGTGACTTCACTGAGACGCTGGCTCTAGAAATGGGGTTGCCCCAGCATACTCCAGGTCGAAATGTCTTTCTTTCTGGAAGTCCTCGAAACCCATCTCTCTCAGGCTGGCTCCTTGACTGTCACCGTGGAGGGGAGGACAGTGGCTAATGGTGTTAAAAACAATGTCCTCAAGAACAGCTAGAAGTTAAAGACTTCCAACGGAAGCCGACGTCACTTATAGTAATGTAAAATGCTTACAGTAGAAAGGCAGAAGCTGGTCCTGCAGAGAACATGGCTGTGTCCAGAATCCACATACAGCAAGCCAGGCCCTTAAGATGGGCTCCCCTCCCCTCCCCTCCCCTCCCCTCTTTTCCATCTCATGTATCTCAGGCTGATTTCAAACTTGGAAGCTGAGGATGACTTTCAATACTGATCTTCCTGCCTCTTCCCAAGTGCTGGGATTAATGGTGTGCACCATCATGCCTGGTTTATGTGGTGCTGGGGCTCAGACCCGGGCTTCAGGCATGTCAGGCAAGCATTCGACCACATGAGCTGTGTCTGTTGTTTTATGTGCCCATAGGAGCCAACAGGGAGCATAGAGGTCTGTACTCCATCTTCAAAAGAGAAATTTGTGTTTTGGAAAAACTCAGATAACAATATAACAGCAGAAGAAATAGCGCCTCTGAACTGGCTCCTGCCTAATGGCCTCTCACACTCAGGGCCAGGGTTCTCATGCATCGCTCCAAGAAGGCACAGGAGGCCTCTCACCTGTGGTACATAGCATTGGTGGCTTCATATGTAGGGTTGATGGGGTCCTCATAGCCGATCTCCACAGCCCTGGCACGCTCTTGGTCCATGTATGCACCACGTACCAGCTTGGCCCCAAAACACCAGCCTTCACGGCGAGCCAGTTCCATGTCCATGGTCACATTGTCATAGGCATCCTGCAAGGCCAAGCCCCAGTCACAGGGAGCCCTGCTGGTGGCAGCACAGGGACTTCCTGTTCCATGTGCACATCAGCTTCAAGTGCCTAGGTCAGCCACTGCCTAAGAGACGGCCAAAGGGTGTAGGAGGAAAGTGTGCATAAAGCCAGGCCTCCAACCTCTGCCACCAACAGCCTCCTGTGCAGCCCGAGATGACCCTGTGGGTGGCCGGCCCAGGTGCCTGGAGTTACTGTGTATTTTGGAGTCACCTTGGCCAGTTAGGAGCAGGTTGCCACCTGTCTGGGGCTGCACCATATACATCATGTCCTCTTGGTACCTAACAAGATGTGTATCCCCATGAGACCCCCTCCCCCAGCAACTTAGCAAGCTTAGGCTGAGGGGCTAGGGTTGGGGGTTTTCTGGGTTCCCGGGGCTATCTCTTCAACCCTATCAAATCTTCCAGGGGGGTCTATTGCTTTTATTTGGATTCTTAAGAGGGTCCTGTGCTAAAAAATAATGGGCAGAGTCAGCTATGAAGTCTTCAGAAGAGCCTAGCACATCCTGAAAGAGCTCCTTGTCTTTGGGCCCCATACACTTTTATTTGCATTTTGTGTTATTACTTGGGGGCTGGGCATGCCGGGCACTGTCGTGCACAGGTGGAAGTCAGAGGCCCCTTGGAGGAGGAGTTGCCTCCATGGGATTTAGGCACCAAACTCGGATTGGTGGGCCTGCAGAGCAAGTGTTCTTATTGAGCCATCTTGCCAGACCACACATACACTCACGAGTGGGAGTGGCCACCGGGCAGGACCTGTCTCCTCGATAGTTGGACTCAGTATAGAGTTAATAGCCTGTTTGCTCTCTTACCTGTGTTGCTCTGGTCTCTGCATAAAGCAGGGCCAAACAGATACTGCATGGCTCCATAGGAAGGCACACCCCTGCAGGGTGGTAGGTCACACTGCCCGAGAAAGGGTCTGTAGCCAAGCGCCGGGGACAGGCAGGGAGATGGAGGCAGGAGGCGATGGCTATACCTTGAGGTAGCACTGGAACGTGTTGAAGATGAAAGGCTTATCCACATTGAACCTGCGCTGCATCTCCAGGGTCAGGCGGCTGATGGCTGGCTGGAAGTAGCTCTGCTCAGCGTCAATCATCAGCCGCACGCCTGCCTCTTTCGCTTTCTGAGAGGTTCATAGGGAGGAAGAATCCATGGCTCGAAGTTGATGATGCCCACCCTCTGCTCAGGGGCCAGGGCCCCTACTGCTCAGCACCCCACCCCACCCCCATACTCACACACGTAGGGCTGCTCACATCTCACCCAGCACATCCATCGTAAACACACACACACACACACACACACACACACACACACACACACACACACACGCACGCACACACACGGGGCTGCTCACACCTTGGCCAGTATGTCCATCCTCTGCAGCATCCTCTTCATCTGCTGCTCTTCCTCCTCAGTGAGCCATGGCAGCAGGGGCTCCAGCTGACCAGTCTGTGAGCACAGCGGAAGTCAGGCCGCCATGGGCCGCGCACGATGCTCCACCTTGAGGCCAGCATCGCCTTTCGGGAATGCTGTTTTCTGTCCACCCTCCTGCCCCCCATGGACCAGAGAGGACACTCCTCAGTATCTTGCCTTTAAACAAGTTAGATACGATGACAGAATGCCCCAAACTGAGCGCCAGCCAGCCCACTGTCCTACACGCGGGGAAAGCTGTCCCATATAAGCAGCACTAGGCCTACACCACCATGTTCTACGGCCTCCTAGGACCCGGAGTTTCACCACTGTAGGGAGCCATGCAAAGAAAGGCAGCCTAGATCCCCAGCCAGCCAGGCACTGCTTGGAATAATAAAGACTCCAGAGGAGGAGCCGTGGCTGTGGGGTACCCAACTTGCAGCACGGGACGCGGAGCCAGGTGGACTGTTTCCTCAGCAGCAGGGTACTGTTGATGAGAATTGGCAGGCTGCGCCTGCAAACCCCGTGCAGCGCAGAGCTCTCCCGCCTAGCCTGCAGCGAGCCCAGGATGCTCCTGCAATGCTAACGAGCCGTCACTCGTCAGCCTTGCCTCACTGACCACAAACACTGGTGCCAAAGTCTGTCGATGACCTCGGAGCAGTGATTTAATGAACACACTGCACCCTGGGGTTCCAGGATAGTGGCTCAAAGTTGGGGTGGGCCCTCAGTCTCGGGGGCTAGGAAGATTACAGAAGAAACATCTGTAGGACACTTTGCTCAGCTACAATTTCTGTTCTTCATAACATAGAGTGGGTGTGGTTCCACACAACCTCTTTCCCCCGAGCACAAGCCATACTAACAGCTCACTTTGCCCGACTGAACCTGGCATGACTCCTGATCCCAGGGGACACTTGCTTTGGGAATCCAGCCTCATGTTGGGGAGAAAGCCCATATGACAGCCAGCATCACCTTTAACACATGTGACCACCTGGCCCTGCCACCCTCTGAGTACAAGTGACCAGGAGACCCCAGAGAGGCACTGCCTAGCTGTACCCTGTTCGGCCCTAAAGACTTATGAGTTGACACACAAGACTAGGTGGGCTGGGGAAGACCCTCTCTCTAGACACCCACGCTCATGTGTAAAGGGCCACATGGACCCCCTGCCCTGCTGAGCACTGTGGACACTGGGTCTGTCTGTCTTTCTGAATGGTGCCTCAGTCACAGTGAGCCCCCTGGGGGGCAGACAGTGGGACTGGGGTGGTAGATACCTGCACATTGGGAGCCACCAGGTGCCTGGAGAGCTGGGTCCTGCTGTCCATGAGGCTGTTCCAGTCCAGCAAGTCCACAGTGCTAGGGATGAGGCACGTCAGCAGAGCAGGCCGCCAGAAATCCGGGGTCCAAGCACCCAGCTTTACCCACAGGTACTAGGGTGTTTGGGGGTCCTCAACAGTAGCCATACCTCAAAAGACTGTTCCCGAACTCAGCCTTCATGAACTATCCTAGGGTTTGATTCTAAGACTGAATGCTGCTCTCAGCTAACCAAAGAATGACCACTTTTGCAATGGGCCAGTAGCAATAAAAACACAAAGTATGCAGAGAATCATTCCATGGCCAGATCAGCCTTAAGGAAGAGCCAAAGATGCAGGGCTGACAGGATGCAGTCATTTCTCCAGGAGGCTGGAGAAGCCAACGTGCACGGCTAGCCAGGCCCATCTGCGAGCCAGAAGCTCTACCTCAAGTCCACATCCCTACTTGACTGGTGGCTACTGGTGACATCAGTCCCGGCCTCTGACCCTAAGGATGGGACATAGGGTGCTATCTTCATCTGCCAGTGTGGCTCTTAGGAAGATGCTCTGGGATCCGGGTCGTTTACTAAGAAGCCCGTGTCCAGGCTGCCTATACCTGGGGCGCCCAGCTCGCTTTCAGCTTCTGTTGATTAATTCGAGAAAGTAGTTCCCTCAGCAGTCGCCCACCCTTCCAGGGAAATGACCAGGAACAGAAGCCACTGAGGTTCAGCTGAGACCGTGACTACACCAGGGTAGATGTCAGCTCTTACCCAGACACTCCCAGCGTCTCTGGTGTGAACCACCCCTCGATCTCAGCCCTGGATGCGATGCCCATCTTTTCGATGCTCTCCTTGAGATGTGAGAAAGAGTCAGTACTGCCGTCTCTCACTGTCCACTGGCACTCACCCCACCATGAGCCTGTTTGACAGTATCACATCATCTATGACAGCAGGACTCATTCCAGGCCCCCATTTCTATCCCGGTGGGCAATGATTCCTTTTCCATCTTTGCTGTTTCCCACATCAGCCAGGGGAAGGGAAAGGGGAAGGGCCGCTCACCTGGAGCACCGCCACCTCCAGCTTCCTGTCAACAGCAGCGCGCCCAGCCTGTCCCTGCTCTGCAGCCATTTGATGGAAGAATTGTCTCCACCTGGTCAGCATGTCTGAGAACTGCAGCTGCCAGTGCAGGTGTGAGGCTCACTGCAGTGTGCGCCCAGCTCCTCCATCTAGCCCTGGTGCAGCCTCTGTGGCACCCCAGCTCACGGCTGCCCAGACCTGAGTGCATCTGCACTCTCTCAGCACATGGCAGAGCAAACGCGCCACCACTTACCAGAAACTGTGGTCTCCCCAGTGCAGTGAGCTTAATGGCTGAGAAACCACCGTCACTGGCTCCGCCTTTCAGAATCCAAAGAGAGAAGCATGAGTGGCAGGGAGAACCAGATGCCGCTTGGAGCTCCCTCATCTTCAAAAACAGCCCAATAGCTAGTTCCTCCCCATAGCCATACCCAGTCCCCTAAATGCCTTTCCACATGGCAAGGGCTGATAAAACAGCCTTTGTATGCAAGAAGACACCAAGCAAAGAAGCCAGAGACTTGCACATTGCTGGTGGACTCCTAATACCGTCAGCTCTACAGTCAACCATGTATGGGCCACAGAACACAGGATGCCAAGTGGAGCAGGGCTGGGGCATACCACTCCGGGGGAGCAGGTAGGGACACGCAGATGACCCTCACAAAGTGCCAGTGTGCTGTCTACACAAGCCCAAGGCTCTAGGGCTGGGGCATACCACTCCAGGGAGAGCAGGTAGGAACATGCAGGTGACCCTCACAAAGTGCCAGTGTGCTGTCTACACAAGCCCAAGCTCTGCCTAGCAGCTCGCCAAGCAGGGCCCCACCTGAGGCCTCTATGCACTGCAGTAAGTTCTCCATGTAGTTGTCACACTTGGCTTCATTGGCGTAGAAGTAGGTGCGTGCACTGATGACACCATCTCTGCGGTCTCCAAAGGCTGGGTGGACCTGATACTGCTTCTCCCTCTTATTTGCTCCTGGGAAGGTTGATGCATGGCCCTATTAGAGATGCTAGCCTGGTTCAGAGTTTCAACACCCTGCCCATCCCAGCGTATAACCCTCAAGATGGGCTCCAGATAGGCCTTGCTGCAGCTGCTCTCCTGATAGGCACTGCTGTTCTTTTCTCTTGGACCCCTCCCTCATCATAGGGCAAACCAGGCCAGGCAAATAGAGCCTCCAGCACAAAGGCCTGGACTGTGGCCTACTGAAGGCCAAAGACTGAGTCTGCCCGGACGAGCTCTTAAAAATACAGAGCCACAGGAAGAGCCTCCAGCCTCGTCCCTTGCCCAAAGGCTGGCACAGGTCCTAAGCCCAGACGTCTCCTGGGACACCAGACTGTGTGCTGGGGTGAGGAGAGCACTGGCTCTGAAACTCACCGCTGCCATCTCTCTCTGCTTCAGAGGTGCATGACCTGCAGGACGGAGGAGGCAAAGGTCAGTTATGCTACCTGAGGTCTCCAGGAGGCCGCTGAGCAATGGACCTGATAATGAGCTTGACAGAAGGAAGCAGACCAACTTGCACTAGCCCAGCCCTTCCTCAGGCCTGGCATGACCACCTGGGCCAGGGGAGCCACCCCTCACGAACCTCAGGCTTCCTGTGTATTAACTGACTGGGGAGGTCAGGCAAGGCGAGAAACGGGCAGGGCTTACTCCGTACAAAGGACTCCTCCAGACCAGCAACAGTGCCTCCTTGCTCTGGCCTCCACCCCTACACCTGTGGTCCCAGGACAGAGTCCCGTGTACCCTGGCTTCTTCCACCCAGCCCCTGCTAAGACTCTTCGGCTTGTTTTTGAAATAGCAACCAGGAATCTCCTTAGAATATCATCTAACTGAGAACCTCAAGCCAGGGAGTGGTGGTGCACGCCTTCAATCTTGGCACTTGGGAGGCAGAGGTAGGCAGAGCTCTATGAGTTCCAGGACAGCCAAGGCTACTCAGAGACCTTGTCTTGAGAAACAAAAACCAACAAAGAAGAAAAGAAAACCTCAGGTTCCCGCCACACTGGGAGCATCTAAGTCCTCACAAAGGCAGGGCAGGGTGTGAGGCCCACAGAAAGGAGCAGTGTTTCTTCCCCAGCACTCTTCAGAGCAAGACGTGGAGCAGGGTAGTAATTACACCGTCCAGGCCTTCCCATCAGTGAGCCTTGTCCACCAAGTAGCCTCATTCCCTATCATTAAGTCCGGGCTACCAAGCAACATGCCAAGAAGCCTTGTCCTGGCCCTCCGCTCCTGTACCAGGGCCTTATCTGAAGACTTTGAATCAGAAAGTATGGTGAGGCTTGGCCGTATCCTTGGGTGTCAGGGGCCTCCCACAAGCACCTCAGCCCGCAAGGCCACAGCCCAGGGGACAGAAGCTGAGCAGACAGCCGTTGTTCCATTGACCTCAGGCTAATAACATGTAGCAGGAAAAGAGGATCCAATGTCACTTGGTGAGGACATCCTGAGTCTGTAATAAGGAAGTAGGTAATCCCCGTGTGTCACCTTCCCTCAGACAGAGAGCCCAGGTCCCTGGAAGATAGGGTTGTTAGAGCAGTCTCAGGTATAACCACACACAAGTCCCCTGAGGGCGATCAGTGCAAGACCAGGCAGCCAGGTCCTCAACGACCAGGTGCAGGGTTGGTTGTCTACAGCCCACAGTGTAGATAACGTGTTTAACCTGCAGCGTGACTGCCAGGTCTGGCCTCATGCAGCCGTGCCTTCTTCCATTAGCTGGGAGTAGGCCTCAGTATCTGGTACGTCCCTGCAAGGGACCCTCAAGTGGCTGCCCACAAGGGTCTGTGGGGCTGGTCACTCCTGGTCAGGCACAGCCAGTGGGCTCTGTAAGGAGCCCTGTCTGGGAGGTGACATGGAGATTGCCAAGCATCGCTTTACAGACTCAGAACCTCATCACACAATGGCATTTCACCCTTTTCTAAGGCTATGGTGGAAGGCAGGCAGCCTCCTAAGGCACAGTCGTGCCTGCACCCTCACCACTTGCTTGTTGGCACTGGTGAGTGGGCACTCTTAGGTCCAGAAGGGTCTATTTCTGATGCTCAGAGCCCAAGCAGAGCTCCTGTGGGGCAAGCAGCCATGACAAGCTGAGCAGGTGACAGAAAGGCACAGCCGAGAGTAAATCCTGCGGGCGGGTGGGCGCGGGCAGGCCTGCCATCCATTCTCTCAGCACGGCAGTCCCGGGTGAGAACACTCAGTGCTCACCCAATCTGGACCGAGGCTGTGGAGTCCATTTGGTTATTCAACAGCAGCCTTTGGTAAAGGCCTGCAGCCAAACCCTCAAGGATCAGTCCGTGAGGATCACAAGGGGATGCTGGGGCTGGGTCACCCCGCCTTCAGAATGGCCAATCACAGAGCAGGGGCTGGGCTCCCCAGGCTGAGGCCAGGCTCGCACATTCTGTTCTCGGGGCCAGTGGCCTCACATGACTGCCAATCCCTCCTGTTAGTTACCTGGGGAGGAGCAGGGGCAAGCCAAAGGTCTCACATGGCCTGCCGAGTTGAACAGCTGCAGCCAGAGACCGGGACCCAAAACCTAAGCAAGGGCCTGTCAGGGAGGATCACAGGCAGCAGCACTTTGCAAAGAAAGGGCTGGTTTTGCCCAGGCCTCCAGTGAGTCGGCTACCGCCCCCGGGGGCAGAATGAGGCCACTCTGTCTAGTTGCCAAGAAGGCAGGTCCGTGAGCTGTGCTTTCTACTTGCTGCCTGGGGAAGGGCCTTGCAGCAAGTTGGTGCCAGCGGGAGGAAATCCCAGGCTGCCTGACCGAGGGTGCCCGGCTGAACCCGGCCAGCGAGGTGTTATGCCCTGCAGGCACAGCCATCTGCAGGTTAGGAAACTGTTTGAGGACTAGTTGGAGCCTGCAGGTCAGTCAGGACTCCCGAGAGGTAAACTAGCAGGAAGCTGGGACCATCAGATGCTTCCTGAGCGGAAGGCAGCACAGGTCCTCAGCCTTAAGATACAGTTACCACTGCCCTTGCAAACTGAAAAGGCAATTTGAATTTTATATAGTTTGTATAAAAATACAGGGCTTGTTTTGATACTTTTAAACCACTCAGAATTAAAGCAACAGCCTCAAGCTGCACAGGACTATGTAGGGAGCTGGGTAGGGCCAGGGCCTCAGTTAGCAGATCTGTCCTCGACCCTCCGCCCGGGCAGGCCCACAAGAGCAGTGCTCCTGCCTGCAGGGAGCCCACGGGGGCCGCTGGCCGTCCTGTCAGAGGCTCCCCCAGTCTCGGCCACCACCTCACTGAGGCTGGAACCCTGGCGCACTTGAGGGTCACACCTGCGCCTTGAGACACCAGAAAGGCAGGTCTTACTCCATGTCTTTGCGCTCTGCCTCCTCAGGGCTCAGGTCTTCCTCCACTCCATAGTCCAGGATAAAGCCGACGCCAAAGGCTTTGTTGTGCCGGATCAGAGGCCTGATAGACTCCTGGTCCTCGCCAGCCACAAAGTGGCCATAGAAGGTCATCTTCATTAGTCCCTCGAACATCCTCTGCCCCAGAAGCTTCCTGGCAACTTGGAACAACTGAAAGGCAAAGGGAAGCTGTGTGGCCACCTGTCTCCCCGCCTGCGCCACACCGCCCCTCGCGCTACACCTGTGCACAGCAAGTTCTATAGAGCAGGCCGCTTCCTGTCACACACAGCCGCTGCAAACTAGTCCTCCACCCAGGGCAGCATGGGAGGACCAAAGCACCACCTGCAAGCTGCTGGCTCCCCTTAAGACTCTTCCACCGGGGGCTGGCTCATGGATCACCCCAGGGCCAATCACCCCTTGGTGGGTAAAGGGGGATCCAGCCAGTCTCCCCAAGGACAGCATTTCTGTGACATTTAGTGGTCTCTTGGGGGTGGGGTGGGGGGAAGCACAGAGCTGATTCTCTAGAATGTTATCTTTCTCAATGATTTGTTCTCTCAGTCAAACACACCAGAACAGAGCTTGCTGTGAGGCCAGCCGTACACAGCTGCCGAACAGTGACCGCACAGAAGTTCAGACGGCAGGAGAGAGGTCTGTCTACTGGACACCGTGAAATGGGAGTCCACTTCACAGCCTTGTCCAGGATGACCAGCTCCCGTGCCAGATGTGCCCGGAAGAGGATGGCTGCATGCAGCTGGCCACCTTTCCCGTGTCACATCTCACTCCACCTCATGTTATGTAAGCATTCCTTAAACCCCAGGGAGAAACAAGACGCAGACACGGAGATGCGCCTGAAGAGACAACACATCGCTCCGCACATGATTAAGGCAGACTGGCAGGCAGGATGGTGGCCTGGGATGGGGGACATGTGCTAACCTAGGCTCAGCATGGCCAGAAGGGAAAGTGGAGATCAAGGGGCAGTAGAGAATGGCGGCCGGCACCCACATACGCACCGCAGAAACCCGTGCCCACTCCTGCCCACCCAACTCAGCTCCAGGAAAGGAAAAGCCTGGTGTTCCTCAAGCCCCACGAACACTGAGCCCTCTCGATGAGGGGCCCACTCTTTGTCTAAGTAGAAACATTCACAAGTCAGACGCCTTGGCCAGCGTGGCCCTGCCACAGGATGATGGGGCGCCATGGAGATGCCTCTCTACAACACTTATGTGCAGTCTGCATGCAGATCTGCAGTGTATGCGTTGTGTTCTTTGTCAAGAAATTATAATCACTGGTAAAAACCAAAGCAAACCCATCCTGACATTCTTTCCGTGGGAGGGACCACACGAGGGAATGGCCACCATTGAAAGTCACATGTCTCACCCCATCACCGAGAATGGTGGACACACACAGGCAGGGCTGGCAGCTTGAAAGTGGACTCCGGAGCCAAGCCACCACTTCAAATCCGTTTTGATGCCACTATGTGAGCTCAGGCCAGCACTGCCTCCTGTCCAGGTGAGGAGGTCCCTTGAAAATTTACAAATTTGCCCCAGTAATATAAACACCTATTTTTCACTGTAGAATCAAAACAAGTGTGGTGACACACCAGTAATTCAGCTTTGAGAGGCTGAACTACAGAGTATCACAAGTTCAAGGCTAGCCTAAGCTATCTAACAACACCTTATCTCACAAGGAAAGAGAGCTGGGGAGACGTCGCAGTTATAATGTGCTTGCCTTGAGTTTGGACCAGGAATGCAGACAAGGTGGTACACACTTGTCATTGCACGCAGCCCTAGGGAGGCAGAGACAGCTGAGTCCCTGAGGTCACTGGTCAGCCAGCCGAACCTCCTTGGCAAAACCCAAGCCAGTTTAAATAAATAACACAAACCCGTCTTAAAAGGGGCAGACATGATGGCGCACCCCTTTAATCCCAATACGCAGGAGGCAGAGAGAGGCAGGTCTCTGTCTGGCTTATGTAGTAAGTTCTAAGACAGCCAGGGCTGTCTGAGAAGCTAGCACACACTCTCTCCTCTGTCTCTCTAAAACACACACACACACACACACACACACACACACACAGCGAGAGAGGGGAGGGTGGAATAAATACTAAAGCAGGTAAAGCAGTGGGCCCGCGGCAGCACATACAAGTGTGTCCTTGAGCTCCCATATATGCACACGCATGCGCACACATCCACCAAAGAAAAGTCACAATGTCCAGAAAACATGATGGCGGTAAGATGAATTCTCTCCTCTGGCCCCATTTGCAACCAATCTGCTCTTTGGCTCTGGTTCACAATCACAAACAGGAGAGCCCAACTTCTCTCGATCCTGTCAAATGGGGTGCTTCATGGTCCCCAGTGGAGCTCCGCCCTGGGCAGAAGTTCCAATCTCAGTTCCGATGGTCTACAGCCCTTCAAACCAAGCCTGGTGACCCACTCTCCCAGCTAGAGCCACAGGCCCTCATGAGACCGGCGGCTCAGCAGGACAGTCTTCCTCTAGATGGAGAATACGGCCGCTCCCACCCTAGCCCACCAGTTCTCACCCTGTGATTCTTCACCCTTTTGGGGGTCAACCCTTTCAGAGGGGTCCCATATCAAATATCCACCATATCAGATTTACATGATGATTCATAACAGCAAAATTACAGTTATGAAGTAGCAATGAAAATAATGTTAGGATTGGGGGCCACCACAACATGAGGAGCTGTATTAGAGGGTCACACGMAGCATTAGGAAGGCTGAGACCCACTGCTCTAGGACCTGCTCAGTGGCTCTTTGGCTGGGGACCTGGCTTCTTGTTTTGTTTTGTTTTGTTTTTTTGAGACAGGGTTTCTCTGTGTAGCCCTGGCTGTCCTGGAACTCACTTTGTAGACCAGGCTGGCCTCGAACTCAGAAATCCGCCTGCCTCTGCCTCCCAAGTGCTGGGATTACAGGCGTGCACCACCACCGCCCGGCGGGACCTGGCTTCTGAATGCCATTTCCTTCAGCCCCAGGGACTGAGGCACTAGCAATGATCTCAGCACAGATCCCACAGAGGCTCCTGGGGCATGGGCTGGACAGATGGAGCCTTGGTGTTGCTGCTTCCTCCAAGAATCCAGCACTACCCAGAGCAGGCTCCAGAGAAACAGAGGAGGTGACACGTTCTTTCCCCCGGTCACTACACCGCCCTGATTGGTACAGAGGTGCAGCAAGCATCCCTTCCCCCCGTCACTACACCGCCCTGATTGGTACAGAGGTGCAGCAAGCATCCCTTAGACCCAAACCCCAGGCCCCAGGGACCCTGCTTCTCAGCTGGTGGCAAATGCAGGGTGAAACACAGACTGGTCCTACAGACTTTCTCTACCCCTTCCCTCCGTCCCCACTAGTGACTTCTGTGATGCTCATCCCGTCCTGAAGGCAAGAGCAGCCATCGATGACACCCAAGGGGGTGGTCCACATTGTCCCTCCAGGCTGAAGCGCCTGCAATGCCGCCCTTCTACAAAATCCTTGACAGCTGCTTTCCTGCTGGGTCTCCTTTACCTGAGCACCCTTCCTCCTGCTGGGCATAATTTCAGTGCATTACGACCCCACCTACTTACCACACCCATCCCTTGCCTCCCGGGGCCTCCCACACGCGGGTCACAGCCTCTCACCCACCACCCATCACTCCCAGGTTCCAAAGCTTACACCGCAGTCCTTCCAGGGGATACAGGCCAGCGCCTCATGTCCATCTCAACATGGTTCTGGATGTGGCCTCAGCTAAGTTCTAAGTGTGGCTCCAGCTCCTGCAGCCTCACCTGAGAAGTCACCACCCTCATCGCGATATCTTCCAGATCCGTATCCTCACAAACACCGAAGGCCTTTGAGATAACTCATCACTAACCCCTCACACCTGGCTGAAGTGGTGCTTGGTTCTGCCCAAACGCTCTCAAGTTGCCATGTTCCAGTTTAAAGTTGTATGCGTGCTAGTCTCTGAGAACCTGGCACTCCAGTCTGTGCTGGCCGCAGGCAGACAGACATAGGCTATGGTGCGGTCTGGATCACAGGTGGAGATGACTTGCTGTAATCAGAGTGCACTTGGATCAGAAGTTTCTGAATCCAGACTCTTCAGCTGTATTTATAATAAATGTGAACATAGGAGAAAACGAAGTTGGGAGTTTGTTCCTCACTTCCCAAAACTGTTCGGAGCAGCTGTGTTTGGGAATGGGTAGCCACACTTGTGGAATTCTGAGGTCCTAGCCTGGATAAGCACTTCAATCTTCACAAAGTTGGAGTTGCATGGAGGGTACCCGGTATCACAGGTGGCGGGGGTATTCCTACAAATAGTACATGTCTTAGACACCATAATTTGTTTCTAATTTGTAGTAATTATAAGTAGAAAACTTCACAAGGTCCGAAAAAGCACGCAGGAAACGGCCCCCTTCCTTGCCTGCCCAGCTTCAGACCATGCTTGAGTGGCCCTGCCCGACAGTTGCGACCTCCGTCACCCGCTGGCCGCGCTCACGTCCGCGCGCAGCTCCTGCCYACCTGGTCACCCACCCACCCGCGCACCTGCTCGTGGTGCGCTAGCAGCACCGGCGACGCACACAGCCGCAGCACTAGCAAGTTGCGCGCCAGCTCCCAGCTCCGCCGGCTGCGGTACGCCTCTTGTGTGTTGGTGAAGTCCACGGCTGGCACAGGCGGCCGCACAGCCTTGGACGCCCCACATCCCCGAACAGCCTCAGGACTCGCGGGAGGCTGCTCCTGGGCTTGCGGTTTGGTTGAGAGGGCAGCGACGCGTGGTGCCACCGACCGCAGCAGGAAGAAGCGCCTGAGAGCCATGGCGGAGCCGAAACGTGCGCTCAGGAGGCTTAAGTACTCCGGACTAGCCACGCCCCGATCACGCCCCATTCCCGGAAGCCCCTCCCACCACCCAGTGGCTCCGCTCCCATTTTAAGAAGCCTTGTCCTGCACAGAAAGTAGCTCCATCTCCTCCCCAGCCTTCCCTGGCGCTCTGCTTTGGCGTATTTCCCGTTGCTGACCACGCCTCTACAGCCCACACACTCCTCCAGAGCCCACCCCCAGCTCTGCCTTCCCGGACCCCCAAGACCCCGCCTCTTGGGAACAGGGCTTTTTAACTCTGGGATTTTCCTGCCCCCAAGCTGTCCAGGTGGGTCCAGAGTCCACCAGTCAATGCCGCGATACCCTGGCACATCCGGATTTTCGGTTCCAGAGCAGCGGGGCCTCGCAACTGAGGCTAGCCCTATGCGAATTCTGTCCCAAAAGGAGGCCCTCTCTCTCCATCATCACTCCAGCCCTGCCTGAAGTGTCCTTAAAGCTGCCTTGTCCTGTTGCTTTAGACCCGCCTTCTGCCCTCGGGGAAAGCAAGAGATCGCCGCTCCACCTTGAATTCTTGGAGCTCTAGCGGTTCCTCCCTTACTTGTCCACCTTCAGTGTCGCTTGTGAGGTCCATGTGCCCCCTCTGACATTCCCAGAGTTCTGCAGAGACCTAGTCTGGTTATGGGTGGCAACATGACCTCCAGTATCCCCCACAGGCCTGGCGCTGCCTTCCCTCCACCTCTGCAGAAAAGTTTTGGAGCCTTAAACTCCCCGGTCTATCTTAGACTATGGATGTTTAGAGCTATTGGTAGCTTTGTGGTGGGGAACGTTTATCACCATCTCTACACACACACTTGAAATAACCTAAAACATGTAAGTCCCACTTGTCTTGGCTGAAGACGACTTCCTAAGGCAGGATCTGGGTTTTTTTTTTTCTGCTGGAACCTAAGAAAAAAAGCAGAGCGTGTCCGGGCATTGAAGTTGAGAAGCAGAAGTCAGGAGTACCCCACAGCAGCTCAGAAGCTTAACTCATAGGAAGTAGGCTAGACTTGGAGACGTCCCGTCCTACTGCACTTTGAGGCTCGGGAGTCCCTGCCATCCTCCACAGCAGCCAAGACCCTCGTCCCTTTCGTTTGCTGGTCACTGCTGCACTCCGGCTACACTCACTGACACTTTATGTGGCTCTCTTGAGAGAAGGAGGGACAGAAGTGATACAGAATATCCTCTCGTGGATTCTAGGTAACTGGTTCATGCTCCTGGCCCTGCCCTAGCCTCGGAGTCTTCCTGGACCACCCCTGGCCCTCACCCTGCACCTGGAGGCCAAGTGGCTGATTTAGATAGCTGAGACCTTTGGGCGCAGCTAGGGCTGGAGCCCACTGGCTCCAAACAGCTGTGTTCCCATGTTGAACACGCCTTTGGTGCCGCATGTCCTCTAGCAGCCACAGTGGGTGCTCTGGGCCGCATTCCGGCT
Organism: Apodemus speciosus; assembly: GCA_002335545.1. NCBI lineage: Eukaryota > Metazoa > Chordata > Mammalia > Rodentia > Muridae > Apodemus > Apodemus speciosus. The sequence continues at coordinate 1,308,915 of BDUI01000013.1, forward strand.
CCTGCACCTGGTGACCAGCACTGGACCCCAAGTTTCCGAGCCCCACCTTTGCCAGATCACATTTGGCTGAAGAGATGCAGATACATAGCAGCTGATTAAGAGACTTACTCCCAGCAAAAGGAACACAATGTGAATGTACCCATTTGCAGTTGACCCTACTGGGCACCAGGAAGCCCGCTCTGATGAGCTGCTGTGAGTGTGGGGGAGGGGCCTTAGCCCTCTGGCTATGCAACCCCTCACTGCTCCTCACATACGGGGGAGACTGAGGCCTTTCCTCATTACATATACTTACGGTAGGATGAGACCAAGCCATGTGTTACCAGCAAGATGGGCAGGGCTTCTTCGTGGGAACCCCAGTTACAGCTTGCTGATCAAGCCCAAGACACCTACCACATGTTCGACCAGAGGGGGACATTTCAGAAAAGCTGCTGTCTTGATTTTKTGTGTGTGTGGGCTAAAATTTGGTATATTTCCAATGGTCATGCACAGTTTCTAAATATAAGGTCTGCAGCTGTTATTGTTATTATTGTCTGAGAAAGAGGCTCATGTATCCTAGGCTGATTCAGACTCTTCGAGTAACCAAAGATGACCGAGATCTTCCTACCGCCTCTTCCTCCCAAGTGCTAGAATTACAGATGTGTACCGCCGTCGCCATCTTGTTCTGTGTGGTGCTAGAAGTCAGATTCAGAGGTTTGTATATACTAGGCTAGCAGTCTGCCAACTGAGCCACATCCCTACTCTTCAAACAGTGTGTGTGGGGGGGGTGTACACACACACACGCACGCACACACACACATACACACACACACACACACTTCTGTTTTATGTTTGGCTTTATACCAAGGATAAAATATTAAGGAAACATTTGCACTTTCCTGAGCATCCACAGACTCATTGTCTTTATTCCCTAAACAATGCATCTAAACAGCTATAGCCATGGTATTTACACTGAATTTGGTATGATAAATATGCTGGTTTGAGTGAAAATGGCCCCCATAGACTCATATGTTTAAATTGTTTGGTTCACAGTTAGCAGAACTGTTTGAAGGGAAATAGAGGAATTAGGAGGGGTGGCCTTGCTGGAAAAGGTGTGTCACTGGAAGTGGGGTTTGAGGTTTCAAACACTCATGCCAGTCTCAGTCTTTATCTCTGTCTCTCTCCTTCTCCCTCCCCCCTCTGTCTCTCTCCCTCCCTTCCCCCTCTCTCTGTCTCTGTCTCTCTCCCTCCCTCTCCCTCTCTCTGTCTGTCTCTGTCTCTCTGTATCTCTCTCTGTGTGTGCACGCCTGTGTGTGCGTGCGTGTGTGTGTGTTCGCGTGTTCACTGTCTGTGGATCAGTAGATAATATTCTCAGCTTCTGCTCCAGGACTATGCCTGTCTGTTTCCTGCCATCATAATGATGGACTGACCCTCTAAAACTGTAACCCAGCCCCAATTAAGTGTTTCCATTATAGACTGGTCTTGGTCATGGTATCTCTTCACAGCAATAGAATAGTAAGTAAGAAAAATAATTTTTACAAATTAAAAAATAACGTTATGTGTATGGGTACACATATGCCTACATGTATACCAGTGTACCAGATACTTGCCTGGTGTCCACAAAGGTCAGAAGATGCTCTCAGGCTCCCTGAGGCTTGAGTTATGGGTGGTGGTGAGCCCCCATGTTTTGTGCTATAAATTGAACCTAGTCCTCTGGAAGATCAGCCAATGCTGTTAACTCTGGGCCATCTCAAGTCCCATGATGAGTACACTTGAAGCAAGTTGAAGTATATGGGAAAATGCTAATGGCCAGTTTTGGCATCCATGTGGTAGTTAAACTGAGGCAGACATCCATTGGGGGTCAGAGGTTACAGCTGCCAACAAGGGTAAATCCAGCTACCTACAAGGACTTTTTACTCAGCATACTTTTCTCTGAGGTAACAAAGCTTAATTTCCTGGGGCTGGCACTCCCTGTTGCCAGTGGAAAAACTATCAACTCTTTTAACTCTTTGGGGCTGGCAAAAAAGAAAAGGAAAGAGAAAATACACACACACACACACACACACACACATGCACACGCACACGCACACGCACACGCACACGCACATGCACACACACTGAGTGCATGAAACAAAAGGCAAAGTCCAATAACTTCATGCACATAAATACAGGCAGACAGACAGACAGACAGACAGACATATACATTCACACATAGAAGTTGGAACCAGGAGTGGGGTGTTGCTGTGATAGTCCTGACCATGCTTTTGTTTGGAGGAATGTGGATTTCAGGACTTTGGATTTGGAAAGCAGTGGAATGCTTTAAGCAGGGTTTAATGGGCCATCCTCATAGGAATATGGAAGGCTTTGTCGCTATGAGTGTTTTGAACTGTGCAGACCTGGCCCAAGAGGTTTCAGTGGAGAAGAATTTCAGTATGTGGCCTAGAGAAGACTGTTCTTGTGATATTTGGGTGAAGAATGTGGCTGCTTTTTGCTCTTGTCTGAAGAGTCTACCTGAGTCTAAGATAAAGAGATTTATATTAATTGCATTGACAAAGGAAGTTTCAAAAAAAACCCAACAGAGACTTTGTTCTCTGGATAAGTCTCATGAAGAGCATTTTGAATACGCATAGCGAGCTTAGAAAGGAAAAATATAAAACGTATGGTTCAAATAATAAAGGGGCACCAGGAAGTGAAATGGAGCTGAACCCTGTGTTCAAGGAGATAACAGATTAAAGGGGTGACTCTGTGGCAAGATCCCACCCAGCTAAGCTTATTGTTTGTGTTTGCCATTGAAAAAGGAATAATATTATATTAAGCATTATTATTACTTGGTTATTGTTTTCATTGGACTTTTAATCTGAAATGAACTTCAATCCAGAAATAAAAGGCACAGGCTTTGATGCAGATCTTGAGGAACAGTAGCCATGTAAAGTTTAGATTCAGGCATGGTGGTGCACACCTTTAATCCCAGGAGACAAAGCCAAGCAGATCTCTGGGTTCAAGGCCAGCCTGGGACAGAGCAAGTTCTAGATGAAGAAAGGCTTAAGTCCAGGGTTGGTGGTGCACAGCTTTAACCCAGCACTCAGTAGACAGTCATGCAAATCTCTGAGTTCAAAGTCAGTCTACAGAGCAAGTTTCAGGACAGCAAAGCTCAGGCAGTAAGGGAGTTATAAAACAGAAAGCTGGTGATAGAATAAGGAGGGCCGTGATCCAGCCCCAGCAAGCAGCAGAACATGGCAGCTTTAGCCATGTGGCTCTAGCTTTAGAGTCAACAATAAAAGGGATTGCTAGGACAATTGATGCTGGATAACTGGAGCTAAGAAATTAGCAGTGATTAAAAAAAGACCAGCATCACTGAGGTGAAATTTTCTGTGAAGTGTTTTCTGAGATCACAAAGAAGTTGTGTTCCAGAGACAGTCAAGGTTGTACCTCATGCTGCAGTTGGACTTGATAACGTGTAAGAGTCACCCAGGTGGTCCTGGTTTTGAAGCTATGAAAGGGTCATAGACAGCAGCTGAGGCTCGGCCCTGTGAGAGGCCATGGGAGGCCATTGGTGAAGGTGCAGCCTCAACTGCAGTTGGAAGCCCAGAACTGAAGGGGTCATGACAAGGAATCGAGGCTTGGCACCATGAAGAGAGCCTGAGAAGCCACTGCTGAAGCCTAATTGCAGCAGAAAACCCCAGCATGTTGGGGATGCCATACCATAGGATGACCACCAAGAACAGCAGCAGCAGTGGAGTGGATCAACCTGAGCTTAGAGTGCTACAGAGGGCAGAGCTGGAGAAGTGACCCAAACCCTTTTGAGGGTCCCAGAAGATAATGGGTAGATTTTAGACACTGAAATAAAATGTTGTAACATGGAAGTGGCCTTGGAGACCCCAAGATATTCAAGATGCCAGAGCCGTGGGTTACCTGCTGAGGAAAGCTGCTAACAGGGAGTGGAACCCGCCCAGGAGAAAGGAGAAAAGAGTTGGAGATCTGAAGACCACTGACATCGGCCATGGAGATGCAGAGTCTGGAGTTTGCCCAGCTGGTTTCCTGACTTGCTTTGGGGTTTACAGTGAAGTGACTGGATGGATCTCAGAAGAGACCTTGAACTTTGGACTTTTAACATTGTTGAGACTGCTGTAGGCTATGGGGACTTTGAAAGTTGCACTAAATGTATTTTTCATTATTCTATGTTTAGGTCCCATCGACTCATATGTTTGAAGAAACCTATGAAGGCTAGGGAGTGGAATGTGATGGTTTGAATATGCCTGGCCCATGGAGTGGCACTATTTGGAGGAAGTCTGTTACTGTGGGCATGGGCTATAAGACCCTTGTCCTAGCTCCCTGGAAGACAGTCTTCTCCTGGCAGCCTTCAGATGACGATGTAGAACTCTCAGCTCTGCCTGCACCATGCCTGCCTGGATGCTGCCATGCTCATGCTTTGATGATAATGAACTGAACCTCTGAACCTGTAAGCCAGTCCCACTTAAATGTTGTCCTTATAAGAGTTGCCTTGGTCATGGTGTCTGTTCACAGCAGTAAAACC
>BDUI01000013.1:1322006-1398480 GCA_002335545.1 Apodemus speciosus
AGGTGGATTTCTGAGTTCGAGGCCAGCCTGGTCTACAGAGTGAGTTCCAGGACAGCCAGGGCTAAACAGAGAAACCCTGTCTCTGAAAAGCCAAATCCAAAAAGCAAGCAAACAAACAAACAAACAAAAAACCCTTAAAAGATCTGTAAATAGAGAGAACCTTGCTTCAGCTGCTCCAATCACTGCTGTCTCCTTCTGGCTGTAAAGCAGCAGCAGGCTTTGGTGGACACTGACAAAGAGAAGAAGGAAGATAACATGGATGGCTGCTCTAGAAACTCAACACCATCAAGAAGTCAGAGAGTGGGCTCAGCGGTTAAGGGCTGTTCTTCCAGAGGTCCTGAGTTCAATTCCCAGCAACCACATGATGGTTCACAACCACCTGTAATGTGATCTGATGCCCTCTTCTGGCATGCAGGTGTACATGCAGATAGGACACTTTACATGTAAAAATAAGTCCTAAAAAGAAGAGGAACAAGAACAAGAAGAACAAAACCAAAAAGAAGCCAGGGAGAATGTCGGGCACATTTCTCCACGGTCTGTTTTCCTGAGCACACATACGCGCATGTCTGGGAGCACATAGGGAGGGCATATGTGTGAGTCATGTGTCCATCCCTCTCTAGGAAGAGACATGCACACACGACAGAGGGCACTGTCACTTCAGACCCTTCTGTATGACCCCAGTGTCACTATGCATGACCCCCGTGTCTGGTGCATTTGCCCGGGGCCTTACCTATCTGTCATCTGCCATGTCTCCTCCTTCCTTCCTTCTTTCCTTCCTCAGAATTCTCACTTGTCCTGTTTTTGTATCACCGGTGTTCCAAATCAGCATTCACCCATATTTCCACAGGGGCCTAAATATCCCAGAATAAGCCTGAGACAGCTCCACGTGCCAGAGGCAGGACAGGCTGTATCAGGAACAAGGTTTTCCATTTGCTGCGGGGCCCTGGGGCAAATTAGGAGACTTTAGCAGCCTTCTCCACAGGCCTGTGGGGATGGTGGGGCAGCAACAATTGGGTCAGGCTTGGGGAGCCTGTTTCTGTCCGGCAGGTCTGCTGGCCCACAGTGTCCTCCTCTGGTCCCTTTATGGCCTCCTGCCCATGAAGGAGAACCCATCCTCCACTCAGACCAGCCACTGCTCCGTGCAGACGGCAGAACGCTGTTAGGAGCAGCAGCAGTCTGGGCCGGGTGGACAGCCCTGCAAAGGGGGTCATCAGTCCCACAGAAACCGGGGGAGAATTGCACCCCTATTATTATGACAGTAGCCACCTCTCACTGCGTGCTTTGCCAGCATGGCATCAAGCTAGTCTCCAAAGAGGTCTCAGTTACGCGCTGTTCACAGCAGGGCCGAGCGTGGGGAATACAGGGCTTTCTCCAGGATACAATGGGCCACAGGAGGCCAGAGCACAAACAGGTCTACGCCAGATTCTTTGCTATCCTGATCTGCCAGGCTCCAGCTGCCCTAGGCCTCACGAGTCCTGCAGCCCCTCCCCCCCAGCCTTCCTACCCCAGCCTCCATGAACCCTGTGTCCTACCCTAAGTCCTTAACCCTCCCTCAACCCCCACCTCCCCACACCCCACTGCTGCTCTCGGCCTAACCTCCATGGATTCTCACTAATCCCAGCTCTAGGAGTGTCACATGTGTCCAGGGCCCCGGACCACAGCCTCGAGTAAGGGTTAGGCTCCAGCTCAGCCTGGCCACATTCCTGGTGTCGGCCCCACTTTAAGCACATCCCTGTGCCCTGCAGCTGGGGCTGTTCAACTTGTACTGAACGACAAGATGAATGGAATTCGTTTTTACGTCCAGAGGTCTCTGGCACACTGGTGAGCATGTTGTGAGAGGACCTCCCTCCAGCAGCTGAAGGGCCGGAGACAAGGAAGTGGGGGCTTGTCTCCAATATCACCTCAGATTCCTCAAGTACTACAATGGGAACCTCATTGCAGACTCGGTGGGGTTTCCTGTCTCCACAACGCACCATGCAGGGCACTGTCCTGCCTCAGTTGCTCCCTCCAGGGGCGGGAATAAAGCTCTTTCCCACCAACTGCTAACTTGGGTGGCAGCTGAGCTTCTGGCCCTCTCTCCTCTGCAGCCACTAGAGGCCACAGAGCTGCCCACCAGGCCCTTCTGGCTGGGCAGGGCTAACTACGGGCTCTTGAGGCCTTCAGGTACCATCAGATGGGTCCACCCTGTCGGACCTTTGCCTGATACTGGGCTTCCAACCCCACCGCTGAGCAGGCCTGAAGTGACAGAGACGGCCAGCAGAGGGCAGCAGTAAGCCATGGAACCGGCAGCTCCTGTATCGTCGCTGACCCTGGGGCTTGGTCCCAGGTCTAGGATGCCTTAGACCCTGGCCCAGCTGGTGCAGAGGAGTACCAAGCCTCACGTCCTAACACTGACTGCAGGACCAGCACCCTCTTGCTGCTTTCTGAACCTCTGGGTGGTTCAGAGCTCCGGGTGAGCTCTCCTGCACCCTTAGGTCACTTTAAGTACAGGTGAGCTCCAGGGCTCAGCCCCAACCTTCCCAAGCACACACCCCCCCATAGCGTGCAACAGGAGGCCTGGATGACACGTGACGTAACGTCTGTGCACTTCACAGCAGGGCTCCTCCAGAGTGGGGGTGGTGCGAGCCGTAAGCCACACACTGAACTCCAGACGCCCCCTTACACTCCCTCTGGGGCCCGAGAGGGGTGGGCACGCCCCCATGTGACCTTAGACTCGGGGTCATAGGGACTGTGGCCTCACCTGTGCTTAGTCTCTTGTTGTTATCCAGGGGTGAGGATCTCATTGACATACAAGGTTCCTTCCCATTAGCCTCCAGGATGAGGTCTCACAATTTGTCACTGAGACCTCCCTTAAGCCATTGTCCATTGTTCTGTGGTGACCTTATGTATAACAAAGCCTTGCTCCAGGCTGATCCGCACCTTAGCCCTGCTCCCTCACGCAGACCCACACACCCTGACTAGAGCACGCACACCCGACCCTCACCACTGGCCATACCCCCGCCCCTGTGTAGAACCCAGGCCAGGAAGGTTGCCCCCTTTCCCAATGACCTCCTGCCCTGAAGACCTTAACTGTCCCATCCCCAGACTTCTTTTCTCAGTTGGGGTTTCTGGTGCTGTGATGAGACAGCATGACCATGAGCAACTTAGGGAAGTGTTCATTTCACTTACACTTCTGTATCACAGTGCATTTTCAGAGGAAACCAGAGCAGGAACACGGAGGCAGGAGCAGAGGCAGAGGCCATGGAGGAGTGCTGCTTACCGGCTTGCTCTGTAAGCCTTGCTCAGTCTGCTCTCTTATACCATCCAGGACCATGGAGACCGCCCCAATGAACCATGCCTGCCAACATCAAATCAAAAATAAAAAAGAAACAAAGGAAGGAAGAAAGAGGAAAAGAAAGCAAAGCAAAATGTTCTGCCGGTTTGCCAACAGGCTGGTGAAGTGAGGACGTTTCCTCAGCTGAGGGTCCCCCTCTTCTCACACGTCTCTAGCTTTCGTCAAGTTGACCAGGACACTTCTGGAGCTCCGTGCTGCACCGAGAACCCTACCTGCTCCCTACTCTGCCTGGCTCCCTTGCCCACAGTGGCCAGTCCTGCCAGGGCCTGGAGAACTTGGTGCACAGGGTAGAACCCAGGCCAGGAAGGTTGCAGGCGATGGTGATATTGGAGCCAGGGCGGCTGATGGACAACTAGGGAAAAAGACAGTTGGGGGTCACCCAGAGATGTGCCTGACCCTGGGTATGGTCAAGGAAGAGCAGAGCTGAACCCTGAACAATGTGCTCCTGAATCCCACCCTGTGGGACTCCTCCCACGAGTTACCTCACTTAGTTCTGTTGCTTAGAGACACTGACGTGTCAAAGCCCATTTCCAGCCCCGGTTCACAGTGTCTTCCTGCTTCCATGGGGCACTGAGGTAACTTCCCAGACCTGCCGCCATTTTGTCTCAAGAATGCTCACACCCCCACCTAAGGGGCTCTGTTCCTACTCCCTGACACGCCCAACTCCAGACACGCCCTCTGCTGAACACAGGCCTCGTTCTTTTCAGTCTGGGAATTCTCGTTGGGCGATGCGGTCATCTGGGAAGGATTGCCTGCCGTGTCTTCTCGCCTCCCTCTGGCTGTCCCACTCCAGAGAGACCAAGGCTTGAAGCCAGAGCTTTATATCTCACCCTGCATCCTATTCCCAAGCTTCACCAGTCTCCTGACCCAGGGCTGGGAGGAGAGCTTCACACAGGGTTTGCCGCTCTGTGCCCATGCCCGCTCTGTGCCCATGCCCGCTCTGTGCCCATGCCCACTCTGTGCCCATGCTCGTTCTGTGCCCATGCCCGCTCTGTGCCCATGCCCGCTCTGTGCCCATGCCCGCTCTGTGCCCATGCCCGCTCTGTGCCCATGCCCGCTCTGTGCCCATGCCCGNCCCATGCCCGCTCTGTGCCCATGCCCGCTCTGTGCCCATGCCCGCTCTGTGCCCATGCCCGCTCTGTGCCCATGCCCGCTCTGTGCCCATGCCCGTTCTGTGCCCATGCACATTCTGTGCCCATGCCCATTCTGTGCCCATGCCCATTCTGTGCACATGCCCGCTCTGTGCCCATGCCCACTCTGTACCCATGCCCGCTCTGTGCCCATGCCCACTCTGTGCCCATGCCCGCTCTGTATCCATGCCCACTCTGTGCCCATGCCCTTCTGTGCCCATGCACATTCTGTGCCCATGCCCGCTCTGTGCCCATGCCCACTCTGTGCCCATGCCCATTCTGTGCCCATGCCCACTCTGTGCCCATGCCCACTCTGTGCCCATACCCACTCTGTGCCCATGCCCATTCTGTGCCCATGCCCACTCTGTGCCCATGCCTTTCTGTGCCCATGCCCGCTCTGTGCCCATGCCCATTCTGTGCCCATGCCTGTTCTGTGCCCATGCACATTCTGTGCCCATGCCTGTTCTGTGCCCATGCCTGTTCTGTGCCCATGCACATTCTGTGCCCATGCCTGCTCTGTGCCCATGCCCACTCTGTGCCCATGCACATTCTGTGCCCATGCCCGCTCTGTGCCCATGCCCACTCTGTGCCCATGCCCGTTCTGTGCCCATGCCCGCTCTGTGCCCATGCCCACTCTGTGCCCATGCCCGTTCTGTGCCCATGCCCATTCTGTGCCCATGCCCGTTCTGTGCCCATGCCCGTTCTGTGCCCATGCCCGTTCTGTGCCCATGCCCGCTCTGTGCCCATGCCCGCTCTGTGCCCATGCCTGCTCTGTGCCCATGCCCGTTCTGTGCCCATGCCTGCTCTGTGCCCATGCCCGCTCTGTGCCCATGCCCGTTCTGTGCCCATGCCCGTTCTGTGCCCATGCCTGTTCTGTGCCCATGCACATTCTGTGCCCATGCCTGCTCTGTGCCCATGCCCACTCTGTGCCCATGCCTGTTCTGTGCCCATGCCTGCTCTGTGCCCATGCCTGCTCTATGCCCATGCCCGCTCTGTGCCCATGCCCGTTCTGTGCCCGTGCCCATTCTGTGCCCATGCCCGCTCTGTGCCCATGCCTGCTCTGGCTCCTGTGTTCATCTCTCAGTCTTTCACACATCTGTGGTGTAAAGTGAGTTGTGGCAGTTCTGGGGCATCATGTAGGTGACCATGGCTAGCGGCATCCACGGTTTACGATAGATTTATTTTATATATGAGTGTTTTGCCTTCAGGTATGGCTGTGCTGTATGTGTGCCTGGTGCTTGTGGTAGTCAGAAGAGGGCATCAGAGCCCTTGTGAGCTGCTACGTTGGTTCTGGGAACCAAGCTATGTCCTTGGGAAGAGCAGTCAGTGCTCTTACTGATTGAAGTGCCATCTCCCAGCCCCAAGAAACACTTTTTGTTTTTCTTTTTCCTTGTGTGTTTGTTTGTTTGTTTGTTTGTTTGTCTTGCCTCATTCAGAGACAGCAGTCTGGGTTGTGGTACAGCCACTGCCCTGCCCTAGCAGGGCGAGGTACTGATATCACCTCTCCTGAGAAGGGCTGGCCTGGCACTTGCAGTAAACTTGTGGTAAAGTACCTTGTGGTTTTTGATAAAGGAAACAGCAGAAAAGGTGAGGAACCCAGAGCTCTCTTCGAAAGTCCTGGCTTCCCCCGATCCATTGCTAAGAAAAAGTCATCACTCACCAGACAGACAGTGGCACAAGGGGGCCCCAATTAAGCCACTCCATGGGGCTCCAAGTTTGTAGGTCCAAGTGTTGCAGAGGTGCCCCAGAGCTTGGCTCCAGTCAAAAGCTGTCTTTCCAATTATCTGCAATGCTTTTGCCTTGGGGATAATCGACTCCCTCAGCTCGGCTCAGCCATCGGCCACTGGAGGCAAGGCTGGCTGCACTAGAAATCTCGCTGAGCAGGGCTGAGCATCCCCAGCCTGTCCCCAGTGCCTGCAGTCCTCAGGGCCCCTTGTCTCAGCATTTAGGAGCCTGCACTGGCCGTCTACAGTTCCCTATGCCAGGGCGTACCAGGCAGGCTGGGTGAGGCCTGAGAGGCCCTGTGCCGCAATGGGAGGCATGCCAGGGAGCTGTGGTCTTAGGCGGGTTTCTGGTGACTTACAGAACCGCCCTGTTCGTGGTGGTTTGTGGTCTCCTTCACTCCTTCTGCATGGGCTGGGCTTCCTGCTCTCCGCTGTCCCAGAAGAGGTCCCATTGTACCCTCTTTCAAGTATAAGGCACTCTGGGGGGTCCCTGTCTGCTTCCTCTCTGGGCTATGCAGAGATTCACCACCTACATCCAAAGTTTGCTGTCTGGAGCAGGAAGCTGCAGGGAGGTGAGGGGCTCAGGGCGCTGGCACCACTGGGCACCACTACACTCACGGAGAAACCCCACAGGCTCCTGTCCGTGTAGTTCTGGGTCTGTGCCTGTACAGGGGGACAGTCTGTCCACAATGAGGGCACGGAAATCCTTGGTTACTCGGAGGGTTCCTGGTTATTTCCGTGGGCAAGCATGGTCTACATGACGATGTGTGTGTGTGTGTGTGTGTGTGTGTGTGTGTGTGTGTGTGTGTGCGCGTGCGCGCGTGCGCGCGCGCGCACAGCTCTCACCTGCTGTGTTCCCTGTCTGTTGTCTGCCTCTTCAGGTCCCTTCCTCTCAGCCCTCCCTGATCCTCTGAGCCTGGCCTCAGATCCCAAACCTTAGTGTATCAAAGACCAAAGTGATCCCAGCCCAGTAGCCGTAGAGAGAGGCATCCGCACCAGTGAAGCCAAGCATGGGGTGGGGGCAGTGCAGAGGCAGCCTGGGAGAGCTAAGACGCTTGGGGAGCATCTTTCAAGGCTCCCGAGCTCTGGCTGGGGAAGAAAGGGTGCCATATCTTCTATCAGCCCCCAGAGCTCCCGTGACTGGGCTTTTCACAAGTCTGAGGTCCCTGAGAGTGGGTCACCTCCAGCACCCGTCTCCCTCCTCAGAACACACAGAACAAGGCAGTGGCTCAGGACAGCGCTGGCTGTGACTCCCAGTGTGGTTGGTTCTCTCTCCCTCTCCCTCTCCCTCTCCCTCTCCCTCTCCCTCTCCCTCTCCCTCTCCCTCTCCCTCTCCCTCTCCCTCTCCCCCCYCTTCAGTCTGGAGTAGATTGGTTTAAAAACTGAAATGCCATTTCTACTCCAGGGTGGCAGTTCTCACTGCCTCCTGTATCGGGTCAGACCGGTGGTACCTGCTCCAGGAGTTGATATTTCCCACATTGTGGTGTTTCAGAGAATAGGATATGGGCCTTGAGGGGAGGATAATGGGGGGACAGTGAGGCCAAGACTTGGAAACAGGGGCGGGTCGTAGCCTCACTACGACAGAGGGGTTGCTGCAGCCAATGCTCAAGGTCCCCCGTGTGTCTTGCTAGGGCGGCATGAGGAGGCGAGGAAGCTCTGCTGGACCACCTCCGCCCTGGAGCCTCTCACTCCCAGCGTCTTCAGTACTCCCAGCTCTTGTCCCTCTGTGTCTCTGCATGCACAAGTGTCTCTTTCTGTCCATGTCTGGCTATTTCCAGTCTCTCTTTAAAATATTTTATTAATTTTTTGATAATTTCATGCATGCACACAGTGGTTTTTTCATTTATTATATCCACTCCCACTCATCCCTCTAACTCCTCCTGAATCCATCCCTCTCCCCTATATTGCTCTCTTGTTTTAGATTTTTTTCTTAGAGCCTTCTTTTTTAAAATTATTAGTTTTATTTGTGTGCGTGCTATGTGATTTTGAGTGTGTGTATGTTTGCACCTGAGTGTATGTGTGTGAGTGTTTATGTGTATATGTGTGTATATGTGCACCTGAGTATTTGTGTGTGTTTATGTGTATGTGTGTGACTGTATGCATGGTGTGTGTGTGTGTGTGTGTGTGCACCCATGCTTAGGTGCTAGTGTACTACATGTGCATAGGTGCTAACAGACCCAGAAGAGGTGTTGAGTCCCTGGAGATGGAATTTTAAGCCCCTATGATCCGCCCGATGTGTGCTGGGAGCCACACTCAGGTCCTTACTAGGTGCCATGGCTGCACCAGCCTGTGGTCGGGGAGGTCTCATCTCTTCACTGGCTAAGTAGGTAACGTCATGGCCCCTGGCCTGGTTCATGTGCATCGACATGGGTGTGGCGCCTTCATTTGGAGTAGCTGTCTGAGTACTACTGAGTACCAGGCCTGTTCTTCACCTGTCTATGTTCTGCCCTTGGGTCAGTGCTGTGCCTGGTGGACATCTGGCTCAGATCCCTGGCCTATAGGGTGGGGCTATAACCAAGAACAGGGCCAGAGCACGGCCCAGTTTCACACTGTCCCTTCCCATAGATAAGATTTTCTTCTTCTTCCCATCCTCACRCAGCCACTGCCTGCTCATTGGCCCAGCCCTTTGTACCATATGTTGTCATGGAGATGGGCCATTCACAAGCCTGGCACTTCAAGGCTTCCCACCTCTCCTGGTGGGCTAGGGAGTGAGAGCTGGGAGAGCCTGCGCTCCCAGCAGAAGCCAGCTTCCCTTTGTCCACTCGAATGCCCGCCTGCCTGCCAGGGCAAGTGGATCACACCCAGAAATGTTCACCCTGGTGTGGGTGGCTGACTCTGAGCCCTACCTTAGGAACAAATGGGCCTCTGGGCTCCAGGATGTGGCCCCAGGATCTTGATGTCCTTCCTCCAGGCCCTAGAACCAGACTGTTGACATGTGGAGGCTTTGGGGGTGAGCAGCAAACTCCATAGAGACACCTAACTTGGCAACAGAGCCAGTTGCTACCCCTCTCCATGTGTCTCTGAGTCACCCGTAGAGAGCCTAGCAGGGCCTTTGAGGCTCTTCCGCTCAGTCTTCCCATCCTGTATGCTGCTCACACCTTTTTATCTCCCCATGAGCCACCCTTTAATCATCTCAACTCTTGCCCCTAGAAAAAGTCTATAGCAGGATTTTCTGATTGCTGCTGGCTCCTCCGCCCTGCGCTAAGGTAGCAGGGGAAGAGGGGTGGGTTGCCTTCCCTCCTGTGGCTTTCAGGCCATGTCTGGGACCACCCAGCCTCAGTTTCCCTTCTTTGGCTGATGAAACTGATTCTGTCATCCTTCAGTCCATCCCTGTGGCTGTCTGGGGAGCTAAGCTCTGAGATTTGCCAAGAAACAGGGTGTTTCTTTAGTGATGTCTAACTCTCTTGCTCCAAGTCCCAAGGCTTGAGAAGCAGACATAGAAAGTCTGCTCGACCTAGAGAGATATGGCTGCACAGGCCTAGTGGTTGGGCTGGTGTTGTACACTAAACCCCCTAGTAGTTGTTCTCACTTGTGGAGGGACCCTGGAGATAGACTATTGTCCCTTTCTAGTAGATGGGCCTGTCACTGCAGGGCAGGGCTGTCAAAACCCCACAAGGAGCTACAGACTTGAGGAGATCTGAGCAAATGTATGGCCTCTGGTCAGACTCTGCTTTCTCTGCCAGGAGATACAATGTGTTGGTCACCCACTCCCCAGCTCTGTGGCATCCTTGGGGCCCCAAATTACAGGTCTGATTGTCTCTTGCTGTGTGAGACTCCAGCAGGCCTACATGGACCTGTCTGAGGGTCTGGAGGCTGGGACTTGCCGCCCCCCAAACCCTAACATGCTAATCCCTGAGGTCCAGCCCATAGCATTTCAGGACCGCGCCAGCCTCCCTGCCCTTCCACCCCGCACTTCCCCCAAACAAGCTCCCAGATGTTACCAGGGCCTGGGGTGGGAACCACTGCTGTCCATGGGGCCCTAGCTGGCCTCTCCTTGGGTCAGCATGACTGTGCGAGGCCTGTTACCCACGAGGCTGCCCGCACCTGTGAAGGTTTAGAGGGGCGACTACACTATTGAGGGAAGCCCCCACCTAGAGCAGCAATCCAGGCAGGGCTCCGGTTGGGCGAGGGGAGGGCTGAACTCAGCCCTTCTCATCTTCACACATCAGCCCTCTCTGTTGTGTGCCTTAGAAATGGAATGAAACCAGCGAGGCCGAAAGTTTACAACATAGCCACACCCACACGGCCCCGCGTGAGGTTGCCCACCCTAAAGCCCTTGACTCCCACGAGCTCGGGGCAGCTGAGGTCATGCATTCGCTGTCTGTGCTTAATGGGACCAACCTCAGCTAGGTTCCAGACACACGGGGACCAACAGCAGTGTGAAAGGCGTCTGACATGGAACCCAGCGAGACAGACAGACTCAACCCACCAGGTCTCTCCCCACCAAGGAGAGCACTTCAGGCTGGGATCATTGTCCCCCTGGAGGCGTACAGGACTCAGGAGGCAGTGGGCACAGACTACCCGAGCTGGGGGCAAGGACTGCCATGGACAGAGGCTGGCAGATTGTGCTTGGTATTGCTGATAAAGTCATCATTTTAAAACAAGCTTTTCTTTGAGAATAGGTCTAGATTTGCAGCAGAGACAGTACAGAAAGCTCCCATATGCCACATACCCAGTTTCCTGCTGTTAATACCAAACTCCTGCCATCACTGATGAGCCAACACGGAGAATCCTAGCAACAAAATCATCCTTCTCCACATTCTCTAAGTTCTGACCCAGTGTCTCTTTTTTTCTTTTCCACAATCTGACTGTTGGTCACAAACTCCCCAAGAACAGGGATAGACACATATTTGACTAGCTGGGCCTTCCACGGACACTCTGAAACTCTCCCCCTTCCCTGCCCTCCCCTCCCCCTCCCCTCCCCCCCCCCCCCCCCCCCCCCCCCCGCCCCGTGCTTTGCAAGGGGTCTTCTCTGGGAGCCAGGCCTGCTAAGGTGCTAAAGAAACCCACTTCACACCAGGACGCCTCCCTTTCTCCAGAGGGGCTGCAGACACCCTCCCAAGCTTGCTTCTTGAGTCTGGATTGCTGCTATGACACCACCACACGTGGCCCACCCGCACCCCACCTCCTTTCTTACTTGTGCTGTAATCATAGGGCAGGCTCTCCTTCCCAGGAACCTGAGGGGCACACAGTGTTGTCTCCTTTTCCTACATCCAGATAGGATGAGGTGGGGGGCAGAGCCTTCTCCCTCGGGGACGGCGTGGCTTCTAGAAGTGAGAGCCCTAATCCTCAAGCCCAGCTATCACCTCCTGTGCTCACAGCCATCCTCCTGCCTCCACATTAACCTCAGTTGAAGACATAGACTGGGCAAGGCCATGCGACTGACGGGTGTGGAAGAACAGCTTCACCTGCTAAGTCTCTGGGCTCAGCTCCAGCAGCTGCCCAGCGTTCAAGCCCAGCAGGCACCATATCTTCTACATAGATACTGAAGTCTCCGTGTGTATAAGGTCAGCCATGGGGCTCGGGGTGACCTCAGCCAGGTCCCAGTCACACAGGACCCTACCACTGTGGAAGGCATCTGACATGAGACCCAGCAAGATGGACATATGGATTAAGCTATGATGAGGTCGGTCCCACGCAGGGCAGACAAGTGACCTTGGTCACCATGGGTCAACTATCCCAACCAACGAGCATCTCTTAACCAATGCCGCAGTCTCAGCCCCCTGACCCCCTTCCCTTGACTCCCTCCTCGGGTCCTCTCCATTTTTAAGAGTCTCCTTCACAGGAAGTAGGTCTCACTCTATGGATTGACAACCACCTAGAAAGATTTCCTAGTCACCCGTGACTTTTTGTTTTGTGTGTGTGTGTGTGGGGGGGGTATCCTAGAGGGGATGGTATCACAGTGACACATGGCCTAACAAAAACTTTTGCTGTTCTTGTGTGAACTTCGTAGATGGCAGCATCACGTTGTGATGTTCATAAGCTAGACATGCCGTGGGATAGATTCACAGTGCCATACTACTGGGAGGCGGAAGGCATGGGGTGGGGCATGGTTAGAGGAAATACATCCTGGGACATGACCTTGTGGCTATATCTTGCCCTGCCTACTTCCTGTAGCTCCTACTTCTCTGTCTCCTGTCTTCATAAACTGACCCATCCTGTCTACCACTCCCTCCCTGACACGAAGGAGGAGACCCTGAGCCAAGACAACCCTTTCCTCCTTTTAAGTTCTGCTAGAGCTGGGGGTATAGCTCAGTGGTAGACATTTGATCAGCATGCAAGATCTGGGTTCAGATCCCAGCACCTGTACAACAAAAACAAAGACTATTTGTAGAGGCTGTGCATGGTCCGCTTGCCTGGTCCTCAAGATCCTTGTCCTTATTGAACTGGATCAGAGCCAGGCATGATGGTGCATGCCGAAATCTCAGCACTTGGGAGGCTGAGGCAGGAGGATTGCTAGGAGTACAATACCAGCACGGGCTACCAAGTGAGCTCTTGTCTCAACACACAACACACACACACACACACACACACACACACACACACACACACACACAAGTTTTGTTGGGTATCTTTGTGACAGTCTGCAAAAATAATACATCTCATTTCACTATCAGAGAAACCGAGGCTGGAAAGACAGAGATAGCACCCAGACCATGTCTCTGGGAGACACGTGGGGTATGAAGAGGAGTAACTGTGAGAAGCCTGTCAGAAACAGCAGGCCAGCTCCCCATGACCCAGAACGGGGGTGGGGGGGCGGGGGGGGCTCAAAGTGGAACTGAAACTTTCTATTCTGCCCAGGACTGCCTTGGGGAGGATAGGTAAGGAAATGGCCTAAACAGAACCACCCTGCCTAGGGCGAGGCCAGAGAGGGAAGGACAAAAAAAGACAAAGCCAGGAAATACCACAAATACCTCAGGGTGGGCAGGACAGGGCCAAATGGCAGAGACAACCATTCAAGTTGACCAATAATTTTAAATGTTGCTCAGGGTAACCAATCGCAGTGTCTAACTCAGGCGACCACTGGACTCCCCGCCAAAATGTCCATAAAAAGGTTGTGCTTTGTGAACTCAGGGTCTCCTCTTGCCTGCGTGCTGAGGGACCCCAGTGTACATCAGAACAATAAACCTCTTGCAGACTGCAGCGATTCCGGTCTCTGTGGCCTTATGGAGTGGGGGTCTTCCGACGGACTCTTACATAACTGGAGCATCCGGAAGGACAGAGGTGTTCAGTCTGGGCTGGGGCTGCTCCTGAGCAGGGACAAGAGCTAATTAATTAACACAGGCCACTGCTAACAGGGCGCTAATGAAGACAAAGAGGTTGAGCAGGCAGCTGTGAGTGCTTAGTATGGGCCTGTGAGCAGATGGGACAGCCGAGGGGTCCCCTGTCACTGCAGCTTCACTGGAGGTAGCACCAAGGGCCAAGTGTCTGTCTCCTGTTTCAATGTTTCCTGTTGTGGATGGGCACTCTCTCACAGCTTGCTCCAGCCGCCTCAGAGCCCGCCTCACCCACAGAAATCTCCCGGTCCGGCCCGGGATCTGCAGGCACCTCTCCCTTTGTAGATGCCCTCTCCAGCATCTCTCTAGCATCCCTAGCCAACCACTAGAGGGAGCAACCCAGCAGGATGAGCCCCGCCCTCACCTCCCCGTGTGCAAGGGGAGGGGCTAGCATCTAGAGCGATGCAAACTGCAGCTTATTGTATCATGAACGTGCATGCTTCTGTCTTAGTTCGGGTGAGGCTTGATGTATATTGATGGGCTTCTTTGATGTCTGTGCCCATTTTTCTCTGTATACCCCCAGAACAGTCCTTTGTGAAATGAATTGCTGATACTTTCCCATTTTATCGTGTATCTGTTGATTTGGTTTCTCCTGTGCAGCTACGTTTTATCTTTATGAGGTGGAATAAGCCTGTCTTTCACTTTACAGCTTCTAAGTTTTGTATAATTCCTAAGAGTGATTTAAAATTATAGGGTTTTTTATTTATGATTTGCTTGTTTGTTTGTTTGTATGAGACAGGGTCTCGCTATGTAGCTCTGGCTGTCCTGGAGCTAGATAGACCAGGCTAGCACAGAGATCCACTTACCTTTGCCTCCACACCACTACACCGGACATTGTGGTTTGTTTTACTGTTTTGTTTTTACTTCTTAAACCTCTGGTCCTTTGGGTATTTATAATATGAAGGACTGAGGCAGGGACCCAAACTTCCCAATTGGCTTTTTGAGTTGTTCCAAACCTCTGTATTGATTGTGTACTTAGTTTCTGAATAACTCCTCTCTTCCTGGGTTTTTCTTTTTCTCATACTTGTAGTTTAGCCTTTCCCCCTGGATTTTCTCTCTCATCATCTGGTGCTCATGAACTTAATCATTGTAGCCTTAAAATGCAACGTGCCCCATGCTTATGAAAGACCCCTGGAGAGGGGAGGCCCTCACTCAAATCGCGGGATAACGCAACCCCCAAGAACTCACAAAAGATCATCCTTGCTGCAATCGTACGAGGTTTATTCGTGAAACCAGTGCACTGGGGCCGAGCTCATATCCCACGCAGGGGTAGAGGAGTTCAACCCCAAGCAACTGAAGTGAGGGGTATTTAAAAGGGGAAATCACATGCACGGAATGGGTAAGTACAGAATGCGGTTACCTAGTTCCCGGAGCAGGATGTTCTAGCCCTGGGGCCAGGCCAAGGTCAGCCAATTCCCAGAACTAAGGGTCCAGTCAAGTGGGGCTTAGCCAAACATGTGATTCTGATTCTATTTCCGTCTCAGGCTCTAAGTTCGCTAGGGGTCTAATTTTCTCACGAGGGGCTTAAGTCTTTCACTTATAGATCAGAAATGCAGGAACAAAATATGGAACAGAGGCTGAAGGAAAGGCCATTCAGAAACTGCCCCACCTTGGGATCCTTCCCATCTGTAGACACCAAACCCTGACACTATTGCTGATGCCAGGAAGTGCTTGCAGACAGGAGACTGGTATAGCTGTCCTCTGGGAGGTTCTGCCAGCACCTAAGACAAATGCAGATGCTCACAGCCAACCATCAGACTGAGACCAGGGACCCCAACGGAAGGACTGAAGGAGCAGAAGGGGATTGCAACTACACAGGAAGAACAACAATATCAACTAACCGGACCCCACAGAGCTCCCAGGGACTAAACCACCAACCAAAGAGTACACATGGATGGGTCCATGGCCCCTGCTACATATGTAGAAGACGACTGCCTGATCTGGCATCAATGGGAGGGGAGATGCTTGGTCCTGTGGAGACTTGTTACCCCAGTGAAGGAGGATGCTGCAGCGGTGAGCGGGGAGTGGGTGGTTGGGTGAGCAACCTCTTAGAGGCAAAGGGGAAGGGTCATGGGGAGGGGAGTTTGGGAGGGAAGACTGTGAAGGGGGACAACATTTGAAGTGTAAATAAATAAAATAATTAATTTAAAAAGTGCAATGTGTTCCAGGTTTCAAAACATCCCATCTCTCCTCTCCTTCCCCCTTCCCTTCTCCYCTTCTTCTTCTTAACTTTTTTTCCCTTTTTAAAAAATTATTGTTATGTGTATCAGTGTTCAACCTGCATGTATGTCAGTGCGCCACATGCCTGGTGACCTCAGAGGCCAGAAGAAGGTGTCAGAGGCTGAGACTGGAGTTACAGATGATTGCGAGCTACAATGTGGGTGCTAGGAATTGAACCTGTGTCCTCTGGAAGACCAGTCAGTGCTTTTAATCACTGAGATGTCTCTCCAGGCCTTTCTTAAAACAAACAAAATAAAATTGTATTATAAAAAGTTGCAAATAAAAAATATCATAAGAAGGCTGGAGAGATGGCTCAGCAGTTAAGAGCACTGACTACTCTTCCAAAAGTCCTGAGTTCAAATCTCAGCAACAACATGGTGGCTCACAACCATCTGTAACAAGAGCTGACTCCCTCTTCTGGAGTGTCTGAAGACAGCGACAGTGTACTTACATATAATAAATAAATAAATCTAAAAAAATATCATAAGCATATGTCTGGCACACCTTTAATCCCAGCACTTGGGAGGCTGAGGCAGGAGGTAAGTTCAAGGCCAGCCTGGGCTACACTGTGAATTTCAGGACCACCAGGGCTATGTTGAGAGAGCCTGTCTCAAACAATGAAGCAAATAAAAAATCATGTGCTGTAATTAATCAATGAACTTCTGCACCATTAGAGTCGGAAAGTGGAACAGAAGCTGTGGAATCTGGTTGGATCTTACATTTTCACTATCAAATATATCTTCATTCAAAAATAAAAAATCCATGACAGTTAGAATAAAAAAATAACTTTATAACAATACTCTCCTATAACTCATGTTTGCTACCTTCATCCATCTCTCCCTGTGCCCATCTCTTCTATCTCTTCCCCCTGTGTCCTTCAGAATGGCTCTGATGGACACCCATGAATTCAAAGGACAAGCAATCAGGACTTAGTAAGCGGGCCCCAGGGCTGAGCTCTGTCCCATGGCTTCATCACCTTGGCATGGTGTGTCCAGAGCTAGACTCTGGTGAGAGAAGGGGCCTACGGAGCGGCCCAGCAGAGGATCTCCTCTCTGAAGTCTCCTAGGAAGAGGATGTCCCTGGCTAACACGGAAATCTCTGTGGGCTGAGGTTAGGCCTCTGTTGCATATATGCATGTGTCTGGGTACAGTCAACCTGGCCATGCCACACCTAGTTACCAGAGCAGTGGATGGCTCTGGATGACAGTGTCGCAGAAAGGATCCAAGCCAAGAAAAGACAGTTCCCGACGAGCTTTTCAGGACAAAGCAGCATTTCTGACATGTAGAAAACAGTAGCCTGTGGGCATTCCAACGAGCATGGAGTTCTAGAAACTTGACACTCAAGACTGGGTGGGTGGGAAGGGCAGACCCTGTATATCCAACACAAGCTGTGATACATGCATATAAGACCAACAGCAAAGCCTGGTCATCTTGAGCTGTCAACAGAATTCTGGCTAAAAGCACTCCAGACTCAGAAGCCTGTTTGCCGCTTCCACCTCTAAGAACTGCCTTCACACAGGAGCATCTGTGCCCCTGAGCTCCCTGACGGGGAACAGAGAGACCCTGGGCAGGAGCTGGGAGAAGTTTGGTTTTGGACAGTCTTGGCAGTGGGGCTGTCCCGTGGTTCTCAGGGTGCAGCACAGCTGTGAAAAGTGGAGCAGAATATGGGGGGCGTGGCTGGCCATGCCTTTAATCCCAGTACGCTAGAGGCAAAGGCAGGCAGATCGCTGAGTTTGAGGCCAGCCTGGTCTACAGAGTGAGTTCCAGGGCATCCAGGGCTACATAAAGAAACTCTGTCTGGAAAAAACAAAAAAACAAAACAAAAGAAAGAAAGAAGAAAGAGACTGTGAGGGTGCAGCTAGGGAAGGCCAGGCAGTCTGTCCTGTCCCTTTGAACTTCCAGTTGGCCACATGCTCTGGACAGACTCTTGGCTCTTTTTATCTGAGAAATTCAGAGCAAGACCTTTCTCCTTAGTCTCAGGTTCCTTGATGAGGAACCTGATGTTCCTTGATGAGGAAATCCCAGGGATGAAGGGCGAGAAGAGCCAAGACCCAGCAGAACTGTGAACTGACCTCCCAGAGTATCGAACGGCTAAACGCTGAGGGCAGTAAGGAAAAGAAGATGGTTCTCCTTGCACTTTGGTTGGGATCACTAGGCTCTGGACCAAGCCAGTTCGCCTGTGTCCTTCTCATCTGGAAAACAAGGCATATTTGCACTCTCTGTGGGCGACAGTAGCCTGAACAGGGGCAGGCCAACCTTTGGGCCCTGGGAGTGTGGGGAGTGCGGTGCTGAAGGTGGGAGCAGTGAGGTGGACCAGTAGACACCCTCCACTGAGGGCCTAAAAAGGCCCCCTAGGTGCCTTCCAGCCCTGGCACATATAGCCGCAAGCTCACGAGTCCGTTTAGACAGTGTTCTGACCCAGTTTTGACTGCCCTCTGGGCTCCTGGCCTGAGCAATAGCTCCCAGTTTAACTATTACTCTAGATGAATGGTTCTAGAGAAGAATCAACATTTCCCACAGGGGTTGAGAAGGGGCAGAAGCCACTGATGATGTGGGGTAGCCCTGGACTGTGTTTTCCTGGGACCCATGCCTATTCCAGACTTTGGACCCCTGGGACATATGATTCATATCCAACTCTTCAGTGGGCTAGCTGTGGCTACTTCAAGATCATCAGCTCAGCAGCATGCCCGAGGAGACACCCCTGAGACTCTGTCCTACAGCAACTATCATAGCGTCCTAAGCGTGTCCAAGATCTGGAAGTTCTGGGAACTCAGCCTTTATGGGAGCTGGAAAAAGGAATGGAGCCAACCTTGGGGCCCAAGTGTCAGCATGCCACCTGGCCTGAGGCTCCACCCCCTCCCTCTCATCCTAGAGACTTGTCACAGCGAGCACAGTGAGAACGGATCCTGCACTGCACAGGCCCTACAATGTCCCCAGCAGCCCTTAGGGCGGGGTGCACACATGATGTTTCAGGTGTGTTCAGCACAGCAGAGCCCAGGACCGTGCCCTGTAGGAGGTCCTGGCTCAGAGCTGAGTCCAGGAGTATGGGGAGATGGGCAGGCCCAGTGGGATTCTGGCACGTGCCAGGCCCCTTCCCTGCACCAGCCCCGGTTGCTGCTGTGTGTGTCTGTGTGTGCCTTTGATGAATAAGACATGAGGAAGCTGTTTAATTATGGCTTAATATGCACCAAAGTTGGACAGGGGACTGAGGGTTCCTCAAAGGTTCAGAGCTGATGAGGCCGAAGGTCTGAAACCCAAGGTGGAGGGTGGCAAGAAGCTTGCGTAGGAGCAGAGGTGGGCGATCCGAGAGGAGCTGCCAATGTTTGTCCGTCTAAACTCTCCAGCCCTGTTTTCCTGTCTGGAAAAATAGGCAGTGGTGTCGCCATCGCAGGACCAACAGCACCATGCATTTAGCAGGCCCTGCGCAGAGTCCTCTCGGGCCTCGGGCACGATGCCACCTTCTGTGGTGAGAGCAGATGGCCCCCAGCTTCCTGGCACTGAGATCTCATCGCCAGCCACCCACTCGGGTTGGTGGCCTTGGCACGCTAAGGCAGCAGGTGCAGGCATACAGCTTGACCTTCTCCCTCCTTCCCTAGCCCCTCCTCACACTGGCCCACAGTGGCCCAGAGCATGTACAGCACAAACCAAGTCCCCTTATTTCTCCCTCCATTCCTAGAGCGCCATCAGCCTGAGGGAGGGTGTGAGGGTGTCCTACAGGGACCCCCAGTAGGGCTTGTGCCCATAAGTCCTCAAGGACTTGCAACAGTGACCACCTTCCAAGGCTGCACCTCATCCCTGTCAGCCTGCTGGCCTCACACTGGATTCCGATTGGACCTGGAGGTTTGATCAGCCCTGTATTCCCTGCTAGGATCCCACATAGTTCTCTCAGGAGACAGAAGAGGCAGACACAGAAGGGAAAATGATCTGACCACACCCCAAAGCATCTATCCACAAAGAACTGGGCTGAAGTCACGCAGACAGATAGGGCACTCTCGTGCGACATACAGATCACTGAGCTGAATCTGGGGCCAGTGGAGGAAGGTGATCTGGGGCACTGCCGGGTCTGTCAGGCCTCACTGCAGGAGGCAGTGCCTGTGCAGGTGACCCATGGGGGAGGGGAGCAATTCAGACAGAGCTCCAGTCTGGTCCTACAAGCCCAGCCCAGGAGGAATGACTGATACATTCAAGACTAGAGAGAGCTGTCTTTCCCTAGTCTTGAATATACAGAGCAGATTTCATACCCTCTTTTGATTCCCAGGGCCATATGTGCACAAGGCTAGGAGAATTCGTGTCTGCCAGTCTGAATGGGCCGCCATCTCAGCGCCTCTGCTGGGGCTTCCTACAAACCAATCCTTGTAGACATCCTGAAAAGGACAGCCTGGCTTCCCTCACTGGGCCTCTTGACTCTCCCCCCAGGGACCAACTAAGGCTGTTTGTGTGTCTTGGCCTAACTTTAGCCCCCAGTAAGTCCTCTACTCATTCTCTGTCAGCTGCCCTCCCTCCCTCATCCTTGGGGCCCTGGGTAGTGATGGTGCTGTGCCTGCCCATTGGGAAAAGGGTCTGGTCCTCAAATTGCCCAACACCTGCCCACACCCTGATAAATCTGCCTCTCCAGACCTCCTACGTCTCCTGCCTCAGGAGAGAGCCATGCCCCCCAACCCCTACCCCAGGAGGCAGAATGACCAGCAAACAGCTCACTTTGCTCTGTCTCTGACCCCTTCAGAGCTGGCCTGGGCCTTAGTCTGCATCCAGGTGTCCTGCAGGCTCAGCCTCTAGAGAGGAGCACCAAAGTGGGGACTGGAGTGGGTATACAAATGACAGAATGGGTCTGCAGACCCCAGAAAACCTGCCTAAGACAACAGATGCCAGCTCACACTACAGCTCCTGCCCCGCCCTACCTCACAGACCTGTGAGCAGGTAGGGTGTATCTAGGCCCTACCCCAGAGTGTCAGGAACTCTGGATCGAGTATCCAATGTGTTTGAGCTGGGGAGAACTGTGTCACCTCTCTGGTAGCAATGGCTCTCCTTTCCCTTCCACACCTAAGCCATGGCCCAGCAATGGAAGGATTGGGTCACAGTCATCACCTCTCGGATGGGCAACCTGGCCATCGTTAAAAATGGTCAGTTGGGGAAGTGCCCTCTCTAAGCCTCTGTGCAAAGATGATAGCCCAGGACTCTAGCCTCTGCCTTAGATTTTCAGCCATGTCACACGACAAGAGGTGGTCTGAGCCACCACAGCCACTGGTGTGAGCCTTGCTGGATTCAAGGAGACTGACTGGGAGAAAGGTGTTGGTCTAGGCTATAGGCCATGGCCTTCTGCTGGCTCTTTGAAGTTGGCTTTGGGTTATCCATCTGTCATTGATGGTGGGGAGTGGAGATGAGAATTTACTGAGTCACATACAGGGTCAACCTGGTGGCACTCAGTGACCAGTGTCCAATGAAGAAGTGGCCATGAGTGACCACCATGCCTCAACCTCACCTCCCACATTTCAGTGACCTGAAAATCCAAGTCAAACGGACAAAGACAGCTGGGACAAGGCACACAGAGGCGTGGTTGAGGACAGCCAGGGTGGAACCGAGCAGTGTAGCTTCCATATCTAGCCAGAAGGCTGTTCCATTGCAGGCTCCTCAGTGGTCTCCACCCCTGAAGTTTATGCCTTACTTGGTGTTTGCTTTCCTACTGAGGCAGGAAGACCAGGGCCCTAACCAGTTCTCTGGCTGGATCATGTGCAGGACAGACACAGACAACGGCCTGGCAGCTAGCCCAAGCATCCCTACCACCATCTACCCAGAATGCACTTAAGAACTCCGGGTACAGCCTCCAAGCAGGAATGGGAGATGCGACATGTTGCGGGGTGGGGTGCCATTAGGAACCTTATATTGGTCTGGCTTGGTGAAGGTTGGGTCCAGAGAAGCCTTCGGACTTTGTAATCTCCATTGCAAAGAGGAAAGATTTAGGAGCTTGTGCAGAGGCAGGTGCAGACAAGGCCTGAATGCCCTTCTTGGGACAGGGAGGTAGAGAGGACTACGAAGCTGGAGAGGAGAGCACTGCTGCACTAGTGCACCTTGCCTCTCAGTTTTCTTACCGGGTCGCCTAGGATAGTTTCGAGCAAAGAGCTTTAAGGGGCAAGCAGGAGGCGGGCCATGCAAAGGCCTGCTACATCTCTCGGATGCCCAGGACTTCCTTCGGGACGCGGTTCGGCTGTGCCGCCACGCCCTCGAGCCCGCGCCCACGGCCGGTTCCGGGACGCGGTGCCCGCGGCCGCCTGCAGGGGCCGCCGCCTCTTCAGGAATGCGCCGCCTTTGTCTGGGACCGCGCGTGGCCCGTGCACCGGGTGGCTGAGTGCCTCCTGCCACCTGGACCGCGCTCCGGGCACCCTAGACTCCTCTCCCGTCGCCGGCCGACTAGCCCTGCACCCGGTACCCACCGGTCCGCGCCTGTGCCGCGCGCCCAGGTGAGCGCCCCGCCCGGCGCCAGGCCCCGCCCCGGCCCCGCCCCGCCCGGGCCGGCGGGGAGACCGGGCGGATTCCGCACGTCAAACCACATGATCCCATAAAACATTCATCCGCTCCCGGCCCGCGCTGCGAGCGCCCCGCCAGTCCGCGCCGCCGCCCTCACCCTGTGCGCCCGCAGCCCGCGAGCCCAGCCCGGCCCGGTAGAGCGGAGCGCCCGAGCCTCGTCCCGCGGCCGGGCCGGGACCGGGCCGGAGTGGCGGCGCCTGGATGCGGACCCGGCCGCGCGCAGACGGGCGCCCGCCCCGAAGCCGCTTCCAGTGCCCGACGCGCCCCGCTCGACCCCGAAGATGAAGAGGGCGTCCTCCGGAGGTGAGTGTCAGCGCTGCTCCGGAGCCGGGCTGCCGCGGGGCGGGGCGGGGCGGGGGGACGCAGGGCATGGCTCTGCCGGAGCTGGAGCCGGGTCGCCGGTCGCTCCCGAGGGCCACCGCAGTGCCACGCCGCGCGCTGGCCGCTAGCAACTGGGCCCTGGGAGGGCGGAGCCCGCGGCAGCCGCAAAAGTTGCGGCTTTGCGGGAAAGTTGATAGCGACGGCGGGGCCAGGGATGGCGGGTCCGAGGTTCCAGATGTTGGACCGGGCCGGGTGGAGACTGAGGGCTGGAAGGGCGGGGTCCCACCTGAGAGCGCAAAGGCGGCGAATGGGTTAATGAGCGGTTTTGCAGAAACGTGGGCACCGGACCAAGATGGGGTCTGCCCAGCGAACCCTGCTCAGAAGAAGCTGTTTCTTTGGGGTCAAACGGTGTAGGGATGAATAGGGGTGTCGGCAGCAGCAGAGGGCGTGGGGGACAGGGCGATCCCAGAGCTGTCCCTGGAGCAGGTAGAGAGGAGGACGCGCGCGCGCACGCACACACACACACACACACACACACACACACACACACACACACACACAAAGCAATGTCTCCTCCTTGGAGATCGGGAGGGCTCCTGAGAGTGAGAGGCTCCATTGAGGGGCGTTGGTGCTGGAACACCCCCTCCTTGGTAGCCCTGTGGGATTCCCTCCTCCCATCCGAATGTGAAGCCCCCACAGTAGGGGCAAGGGAATGGGCTTCGTGCAGGTTGGACATGCCTTACCTGGAGAATGTGGAGTGAGC
The DNA here is from genome assembly GCA_002335545.1 of Apodemus speciosus. Classification (NCBI taxonomy): domain Eukaryota; kingdom Metazoa; phylum Chordata; class Mammalia; order Rodentia; family Muridae; genus Apodemus; species Apodemus speciosus. The sequence goes on from BDUI01000013.1 coordinate 1,345,297, forward strand.
ACATTGGCTTCCCCAGGTGCCCACCCTATCTACCCTGCTGATGTCCATAGTGCCGCAGGCTGCACACACGTTTCTTTGCACGTGGCTATGTGGGCTACATACAGCCTTGCACACCTCCAGTGCACACTCATACCCAAATCTGTCCTAGTGTGCACATGCACATAACGCTATAGGCACATCCCTGTACTCCGGTGCATATCTCGGTTCTCACGCCTGCCTACACACCTATGACCATACGTGCAGCGATCTTCATGCTTAGCACATGCTGGGGCCCCTTAACAGGACCCACTCACATGGAAACATGCTTGAATTTTGAGTAGGGATGCTCTGGGCAGATGGAGCCACAGACAGAGGGGCAAGTCCTGGAGTCTCCTTCACAGTGCTTGGGTCTGTGTGTGCAAGTACGTGTGTGTAATATGGTATGTATCTGCACATATGTGATTGTGTGCATGACCATGAGTGCCTTTCAACATATCTTCATGTTTCCGTTTGTCTCAGAGTGTGGGTGCCCTTGTGTACACAGGCGGGCTAGGTCTACACCCTGCCCAAATCTGGACCAAAAGCCTTCAGAATGTATTTCGGGGTTTTATTCAGTGTCTCCAGCCCAAGCTGTGAGGAGCAGAGTCTGCCAGCTGCTCTCTCTCTCAAAAGCCAGGGCTGGGGCAGTGGTGCTCTATGATGGGCTGAATCTACCTGGGCAGGGAAGATCTACTTCCCAGCTTGCTGTCACCACCATGATAAAGGGTCTGACCCTGGGAACACTTGGCTGCCTCTGCAGTTCYACCAACTAGGGCATCCCACTCAGCATGGTCACTGAGAGGCCCTGCCTAAAGCACATTCGCTATCCCCCCCCCCGGGGGGGGGGTGACCTTCTGGCGAGCGGCTCACCGAGCTCAGGTGTTGTGTGGGGTCATACCTGGCCACTCCCTTCACTAAGCCCCAGGCCTGTCTTCCCATCTCTGACCCTGCATTGTCCCTGGTCCTACTGCAGTCCAGGGGAAGCAGGTGAGCTTCCAAGGCCAGACCTCAGCCGGGTGTGGGCTGCCAGGTCCCACCTGGCGAAGGGGAGCTCGCGGAGCCTGCTGCTGTGTTTTCTTAAAGAGCCATCTCCTGTCTCAGCCTTCCTCATCTGTGATTAGGCCAGCAGTCTGGAGTTGTTTGCAGCATTTCTAAGATGATGCCCAGTGGGGTCAGTCCAATTTTCCCAAGGAGGTGGCTCTGTTTGTTTTAATTTTCCATACAATATGTTCTGATTATATTCTTTCCCCTTTTCAACTCCTCCCAGATCCTCCTCCCTAACAACCAACTCCATGTTCTCTCTCTCAAACAAAATAAACCAAAGCCAAGAAAAATAGCAAAACCAAAAAAAAAAAAAAAAAAAAAAAAAAAAAAAAAACAAAATAAAAGAATAGAACAAATAGAACCATTTTGTGATAAATAGTGGGCTAGCCTACTCCTGGGCATGGGGCCCTCCTGGACCTCTCTGTGTGGAAGAGATGCTCTTGATCTCAGAGACCTGCACGAGTGCTGGGGTTAACCATGCCCGGCTCCCACGGGTTATTGTTTGTTTTAAGGCAGGTGTAACCACACAGCCCAGGTGGCCTTAAACTTGGGGTCCCACTTCAGCCTCCTGAGTATTGGAATCTCCTGTCTAAGCCACTACATTTTGCTTCCAAGGTTTGGCCCCTGAGCATTTCTGCTTTAAAAGTCCCCAAATGTACTTTTTCAGCTCCTAGTCAATAGGGGTTTTCCTGGGACTCCTGCCAAAGGAGGCCCTCCTTCCTCCTGGAAGGTATGTTGGGGTGGGTATTGAGGGAGGTGGTGAGCTGGGAGGGGGCAGAAGCAAGCCCATGGCTCTGCCCTGGACCAACGGCCCTGGTAGCCCCCTCTGTGCCTGTTTCCTTCAAGCAGGACTGACCTGTGGTTACGGAGTAAGAGTCGGCTAGTGGGGTCATCTAGTAAAAGGGCAGCAACCAAGAGGAGGAGAGCCCTCAAGGCTGACCCAAGCGCCCGCCCGGGCAAGGTGCTCACTAGCTTGTTATCTTGGAGGGCTAATGGCTGACTCTTGGCTGTGAAGAAGCCCAGGTTTGTCACTGTTGTTTGTTGCAAGTGGTAAGTTGTCTGTGAGGGCAGGGTCTGCGGGGTCACGCCTCCCTCCTGCCATCCAGGCGTGGCTCTAGCACCCTTTCCCTGCCAGGCCCCTGGCACCATGCCTTCCTTTGGAGAGAAAAGATTCAGCTGGGAGTGGAGGCAGAGGGAGCCCTTCTGCAGTCCTGGGCCCAAGGCCCAGAAAGTCTCCCAGAAATCTCAAGCTGTGCACTCAAGAAAGGGGTTTCTCTCTCTCTCTCTCTCTCTCTCTCTCTCTCTCTCTCTCTCTCTCTCTGTGTGTGTGGGGGGGGGAAGGAGTATGTGAGAAGGATCTGACCCTGTCATAGAGTTACAAAGCTCCTGGCCCTGGCTCATGCCTGGTCAGTGAGGTTGATGCTGTCCTGCCCCCATTCTGTGAGTTTTGACTTCCACCCCCAGGCAAGGCTTCCTGACTCTCAGCAGCCAGCCAGAGCCTGGACCCGCACATCCCTAAGAGCTGTGTTTGTGTCTCTTCAGGGCCTGGCATCCTCTGCAGCCTTCCATGTACCTGCCCTGTGGCCTGGCTACACCCAGCCAAGGTCACCTGTGCCAGCCACGTGGCTAAACCCCAGATGCTGTATTTGCTCACTACCCTCTGTCGCTCACCCGCTCCTTTGTGGCCTGCAGATCCTCCTCTGATCAGACGATGAAGGGGGTGAATGCTTGCCTCACTGGTTCCGGGGTTAAATGTATTGAGGGACAGGTGACTGGCCACGGCCATCAGTGGGAGCCTAGCAGTGGATGTAGGGGACAGGCCTCCCATCTCCCTGCCTGTCCCCAGAGTGCGTGGGCCTGGCTATGTCCCATCACACCCGGTGTTTGGTACTGCGGTTTCTTCTTTTGTCACTGTATTTTAAACACTTTGCACATCGAGAACTATTCTTGTGAATCATACTTAACTGGTGAGTGTGGAATCCCTTCCTGAGAAAGCACCAAGATGTACTTGTTTAAACCTATCTTGGCCTTTCGCATCGCCTTCAGCCATGCAACCCCCCCCCCCATATACATCCATCCTCACAAGTGCTCAGTGAAGGGCATCAGGCCAGGATGTGTACCCCTTCCTCAGGGCCAGGATGTGTACCCCTTCCTCAGGGCCAGGGTGTGTACCCCTTCCTTAGGGTCAGGGTGTGTACCCCTTCCTCAGGGCCAGGATGTGTACCCCTTCCTCAGGGCCAGGATGTGTACCCCTTCCTCAGGGCCAGGATGTGTACCCCTTCCTCAGGGCCAGGATGTGTGCCCCTTCCTCAGGGCCAGGATGTGTACCCCTTCCTCAGGGCCAGGATGTGTACCCCTTCCTCAGGGCCAGGGTGTGTACCCCTTCCTCAGGGTCAGGGTGTGTACCCCTTCCTCAGGGCCAGGGTGTGTACCCCTTCCTCAGGGCCAGGGTGTGTACCCCTTCCTCAGGGCCAGGGTGTGTACCCCTTCCAATTCCCTTGGGCCAGCTTCCAGCCAGGCCTACTGCTGCCCCGCCCCACCGCCAGCCGAGTCTTTTGATACACATCAGGTGGGTGACATGGTAAGTGGGCCAGGATTCCAGCTGTAAGGGGACAACTGTCCAACGGGCCCTTTGGGGCTCCTCTCTCCAGCCCTGTTCCCAGAGCTCCTGAGTACCTTTGCTGTGGATGGTTGGAGGCTGACGTGACTGAGGTGTCCCCATGGGGAGGCGCTGAGCAGGCAGTAAGGCTCACCCAGCGCCCTGCTGCATGGAGGCTGGCAGAGGCGGGACGCAGACTTCTCAGGAGCTCCCCAGCTCCCCAGCTCCCCAGCTCCACAGCTCCACAGCTCCACAGCTCCGCAGCTTCGCCAGGACAGGCTGCCCAGGGTGCTCTTTGGCCCTCCTCGGAATTGGAGTTTCATAGAATACAGTTGGATTTCTTTCCTTTCCTTTTCATTTTTCTCTGCTTCCTCTTCTTCTTCCTCCTCCTCACCCTCCACCTCTTCCTCCTCTTCTTTTTTCTTGTTTTTCGAGACAGGGTTTCTCTGTATAGCCCTGGCTGTCCTAGAACTCATTCTGTAGACCAGGCTGACCTCGAACTTAGAGATCTGCCTGCCTCTGCCTCCCGAGTACTGGGGATAAAGGTGTGTGCCACCACTGCCTGGCTATTGTTGGATATCAAACGAAGGTTTTATGATCAACTTTGGGGTAGGCTGGGTTAAGCTGCTGACACAGCATCTTTCCCCAAGGGCACCTCAGAGCCTTGGTTTCAGATGGGGCTGGCATCTCCAAACTATGCACCAAACTCCATGGCCTGGCGTACTTGCGATGCCATTTTGGGAAATAGTGATGAGGTGGAGGGTCGGGGGATGGGCAGGTCATCCCACACCAAGCAGCACCCATGGGGCACCTGGTGGATGGAGGGACAGGTTTCTCCTGGTGTTGTAAGGCAATGTGCAAATTTAACCTTTGGATTTATGACTCTATTTCTTTGCAGCAAATGTCACGGGAAATGTCAGGCAAAGGCTGAAGCTGGGTGAGGGGCCCACTGAGGTAGGGGGTGGGGCTGAACATGTTAGGGTGCCCAGGGTCTCAAACCAGAGTGAGGCTCTAGGGTGCTCACTGCCTCCTGGGAGCCCTCTCAGATTGTCCCTGTCCAGCCTGCAGTCCCCTACACAGTGTCCTCAATGTGTCCCAGCTATTATGACCTTGTTAAGAAGCTAGCTTTCTTCACCCTCCTGCCGGGGCCCAGATGGGGACAGCTTGGGAACCTGCCAGAAGTCCCCCTCCCCCGAGTCCAGCCAGCCACAGGATCAGCTCATGCAGTACTGACTTGCTGTGTGACCTTGGGCCTCACCAGCCTTTGCTGGTCACTGAACGTGTCATCTGTAATCCTGTTTACCTGTAATCCTGGGGCTTCTAGCTTAATGCCCTAAGAACCAGAAAAACACAGAGTTCTCAAGATTTGGGGTGCTGCTTTCTAGGAGAGATTATAGGGAACCATGCATGGCAACAGTGGGGTGCCTTTTGGCACATGAGCCCAGAACAGGCCTTGCACACTGTAGGTGCACAGGAAACACGGACGGAGCACAGAGGGCTCCACCCTTGAAGGATCCACACCCTGCCGGTTGCCCCCTTGTTGTGCCCAGCTCCACTGGGCCAGGCAGTAGTTAATGAACAATAACTGCCTCCCTGCCCAGTGCCAGGCTGCTGTGGCCAATGAGAGGTCTTTAGTTCCCAAGACCACCCGGCCTGCACCCGTCTTAGCCAGCTTGGCTACCCCTCGGGGTCACCAGCCTGAGCATCTGCCAGGTGACGCAGGGGTAGCAGACACCTGGCCACTGCTCACACCAGTGAAGTCTCTTGTCTTTGCTGATTCCCAGCCACTTCCCAACTGATACCACAGTTCCCCAGCTGTGTTCCAGCGAGCATCCTGCTTTCCCCAGATGGTACCATATCCTATGCATCCCTCATCTGAGTCTGGAGTCAGTGCCTCCCCCTCTCACCCCTGAAGAAAGTCCAGTGTCCATTCTGACCGCTTGGGTATCCCCTCTAGCCCTCCCTGCAAACCCGTCAGAGCTACCCGTCCCTGGCTTATAGGCACGGATGCCCTCCGGTCCACCCCAGGCTCTTGCCTGCTCTATCGTCTTCCCTGTTAGCCTCTGAGCCTGCCTGAAGTCCACCCTGGCTGCCCCTAGAGGAGTAAAGTCTTGCTCACTTTCTCTCAAGGTGGGCTAGAAGATCTGGTGTAGGAACGGTCCCTCCCACCCTTGATGGCAGAACCTCTTGCTCCCTGGGCTCCAGAGCCTCCCCATCTCTGCATCCTCCAAGCAGCCCCATCCTGGCATGGGGCATTAGGGAACATGAGCAACGGGCAGCCACAGCAGCAGATAGCTGCAGAGGGAGGCCCAGAAAGCGGCCGCATATTCACAGAGAGAGCCATTCTCCACCGCCACCCGCTTGCCCCTATATCTGTTGGGAAATACCCTCAGGACTAGCAGCCTGGGCAGCCTTGTTGGCCAAGATGGTGCAGGTGAGAGCTTTGGAACCCAAAGGCAGATGCTGGCTCCTGAGGTCCCTGTTGGCATGGATAGTGTGAAGGTGGACGTGCTGGTGGAAGCCAGCTGGCCGCAGGGAGCTTGATCTGGCCATGCTGGCCAGTTCCTGGTCATGATGAGACTCCTCCCAGCAGGCTATGGAAACTGAGGCTGGGACGGCTTTGGAGCCCTTGGTGGGAGACAGAGCCCCCAATTCCTGTACTTCCTCTAACTCTTAGTCAGTCTCACCTTCCATTGCCCTACCTCTGGACAGAAAATGGGTATAGGTGTGGGGACCTTCGAGGCGCCGAGGGCACAGGAAGAGCCCATGCTGGAGCTGCTCCGCTCTCCGGCAGCCTTTCTGCCGACAGAGTCCTTGCCAGCAGTCTTGGGTGGTCACTGGACTGAGAGGGCATGGGGGGTGAGGGAGGGTCCACTGGCTCCAGGCATGCCCGGCAGCTGGGGAATGCAGACAGGAAGCCAGGGTCTCCATACCTTAGAAATGCGAGGTGCAGCTTGACCCCGGGAAGGAGCCTGACCTTGTGAACTTGGCTGTCCTGAAAGCTTGGAGGCCGTTGTCGCTCTACTCGGCTTGCGGGGCCCTGGAAGCGGTTCAGACAGTGGGCCCTAAAACCTTAGCTGGAGACAATTCCAGAGAGACCGGGTAACCGCTGTCCTGAGCCTGGCCAGCCTCCAGAAGAGCAGTCCAGGGAGGGCTGCGGGCCAGCCAAGGTCGCCCAGAGTGTGCCGCCGGCAGTGCCCACGGCCGCTCCTGCCTCCGTGCTACCCCGCAGAGGCTCCTCCCATGGCGCTCTGCCCTGTTCCCGATAGGCTCTCGGTCTTCATCTGCCTTGGTTGAGACGTGTCCACAGAGTGTATGGAGTGGGTCTGAGGGTGGCATGGGAGCCTGGCAGGGCTGAGCCCCTAGGTCTCCTTGAGAGCTGTAGACACGAACCTTCAGCTCTGTCTGAGGGAGTAGCAGGACTGTTGGTGTTCCCCACTCAGTGTCCCTGGCCCTGCGTGTGCCCAGTCCTCTGGGAGGACCCACTGTGAGCAGGTCGGGCTTTGGGTGGGTTTCCCTTGCAGGAAGGCCTCAGGTGGCACTGGCTTCTCTCTCCTTCTTCCCAGCAGTCTTCCTGGTACCACCAGTTACAGGCCATTCCTGGGCAGTGGAGATCTTGAGATCTTAGTAACATCTTTTCTCCACAAGCCGTTTGGGGCTCCAAGGAGATGTCTTCAAGTCTCAAGACGGAATAGTGAGTGTGAGTGTCGACAGAGTGGCAAGAGGACCCCAAGACCAGTCCTTTTAGGCCCGCCCCCTCGAGGCCCGCCCCCTCTGTGGGGTTTCTCCCTCCCTAGCCAAACTGGCCTTTTGGCCAAGGGGAGGGACCCTGGCTGCTATGGTGTCAGAGCAGATGTCCCTCTGCTCCGTGGGAGCAGGGGCTCCAGGGCAGGCTGGCCTTTGGGCAGAGGGAGAAAGGAGTCAGGGGAGGAGCTCCCTGCGGGAGGCCCTGCATGATGCCCTCGTGGCTCTGTGTGTTCCCTGGCCTGACACGTGGTCTCTGCACACTGGGCCGTGTCGGGGCTGTCTTTCATCTCCCTGCCTCGGCCCCAATTTATGTCAGGCAAGGCTGACACGAGGACAGGTGTGACAAGTGTCTGGCTTCCTGTTCGAAAATTGGCAAAAGAAAAACTCTTCCCATAAAGATATTCCATTCCCATCCCTGCTGGATGTCAGTAGAGAGCCAGTCACAGCCGAGACAGATGGCGGCCCGAACGCACGCACGCACGCCATCCTTCCCCTGCTGCCGGAGCCACGGCCTGGCTACAAGGTGGCTCAAGGTGTCCTCCAGGTGGGTGGTGGCGGTGGGGCATCAGACCGCTTCAGAGCCCTCCCTACCACTGAAGACTACTTCGTTCCTAGCTCTTGCATGGGGCCTCAGTGACATCCAGCAACTCCACGAGCAGTGGCATATACACTTGAGTCCCTGGTGGCCCCAGCATCTCCTGCACACTCCCCCCTCCCAAGACAGCCCCAGACCCAAAGCCTCAGGGGATGAATTCCCAGGGATCCCCAGGCCCTCGGGTCATATGACTGTCTTTATCAGCTGTGACCGCAGCCTCGGGGAGGGCAGGGTTTGTTAATGTGATTCTGTATGGCAGATAGGGAGGGAAAGGCTCTCACCCCAGGGCCTCACTTAAGGCCTTGTGTGTGGATACTCATTGTCCTTGCTCACCTGGGAACAAGGTAGGGAAGACCTGATCTGCCCTCGCTGACCCTACAGCCCCGTGGGCAGAGCTAGTATGCATGGCCCCAGGAGGGACAGGAAGGGCAGTGCTGGGCTTTCTCCTCCACAGGGTGGGGGCGTTTCCTCGGGGAGAGGCTGAGTGCGCTGGCAGCTCTGAGCTGGTGGCCAGGACAGTTCTCATGCAGCATCGGCACAGCTGCCCCTCGAGAGCTGGGGTGAACCCCATCATGGCTCCTGATCCAGGTGAAAGAGTAAACTCAGGTTGGGGACCCCCAGTACTCCCAATACAAGTGGATCCAGGGCTCCCAACTCCTGATAGACATAGGGCTGCCCTACAAGGTGTGCAGGGACCTCAGGGCACAGGGCTGTTGATGCATTCTATCTGCCTGCTCTGGCATCATGGTGACACCAAACAGAACAAGCAGGAAACACTTTGGATTTTACCAGATCATATTCATGTCTGAAAACCTGAAAAGAATACTCCAAAGTTTTGAGAAGGAGGTTGTACTAGCTCACACTGCCGTAACAAAATACCGTGAACTGGGCATCACAAATAGCAGAAATTAATTTTCTCTCGGTTCTAGAGGCCAGAACTCCAGGATCAGAGTGCCAACACAGTCAGATTCCAGTGAGCTACTTGTTCCTGACGGGCAGATGGTTTTCTTGCTGTAGGAAATGGCCTCTCTGGCTTTCTTCTAGGCCCCGGGATTCATCTCAAAGCCTCACCCTTAAGACCTTATCCAACCCTAACCACCTCCCACGAACTCCCTTCAGATACCGTCATGTCAGGGGTAGGGTGTACTGATTACCTGACATTTGGGAGCCAAGGAAGAACGATCGACAGTTCCTGGCCTGGCTCAGCGGGTATGGACACAGGGTGCCCCTCCCGAAGGCCTCAGACTTGGTTCCCAGGACGCAGAACCCACATGATATCTTAGAACCTTCTGTAACTCTGGTCCTGGGGAATCTAGTGCCCCTTCTGGCTCTGGGGGAATGGTACCCACATGATATACAGGCAACATGACACCCATACACATAAACAGGAAAGTAAGATGAAGAGTCCTAGGCTAACTGTGCTCTCGCCTCACAGAGATGCGCCCAGGGCCCACATCGGGCACCGCTCGGGCCCTTCACGGCTCCCACCGGCGAGCTTCAGGAAGCTCTCTTCCTTCTTGGTCACAGTCTTAATGAGTCTGTAAAGCTGGCCCCACTGTCTTTCTTCCCTGAAGCCCAGTACAAGAGGGTTCTATAGAACTTTGAAGAGCCTCTGGTGCTTTACAAATGAATGAATGAGTGAATGAATGAATGAATGAGTAAATGAATCAATAAATAATAAAATCACCCTGGGGATCAGGACTTTGGGCATATGTTTTTTGGGGGGGGGTTAACATAGTGGCTCATGCTCTGCCCCTACTACCTGGCAGCTGAAACGGGCGTCCTCTAGAGTCTGAGGCCAGCCTAGGTTACATAGCAAATTCTAGCCTGGGGTGTCCTACAGTATAAGACATTGTCTCAAAAAAAAAAAAAAAAAAAAAAGGTAGTGGTGGGGAGGGACAGTACCAACACCCATCTATAACGGAAGCGAAGTCACTCTTGAGGGCCACTCACAGAAACTCAGAACTTGGGTGGGGGAGCCTCCCCCAAGCGGGAGAGAGTCAGTGGTACTCCAGCCCTGGGCATCCTCGGGAAGCCATCTCTACAGCCACACAGAGTCTGCCATTTGCCTAGAGTGGGCATGTCGCTGCATGTGACAAGCAGGCATTGAGCTCCACTGTATGCTTCTCAGGAGGCACCGTTCTGCCCCATGGTGCCCACAGCCCATGACAGAAGCAGGCAGCAGAGACGCTGGCTAGGCCTCTGTCCAGCCCCAGGGTGGGGCCGATGAGAGCCCCGGCACTGAGGGGCTCTGGGGTGTACTTCAAGTGTACCACCCTCTCCTGCCTCACAGCTAAGAAACCCAGGTCCCGGGGCATCAGCTCTGACGGAACTGCCCCGTATAGCTGGTCTTAAGGGTGACCCGCCTAATTTCTGGCTTCCAAATCCTCAAGGGTCACATGGGACTAACCCACAGGCCAACTCATGACCAGCCATGCCTGCAGCAGCCACCCAAAACAGCTGAGGAGTGGGTGGGGTCTGGTTGGAGGGAGGATCTGTTTGGCCTGCTGGATACAGGGTTTTAAATACCCATTCCCAAGAAGAGGTGCTAACTGACGTAGGACCTGGTTCCCGGGCCTTCACGTGTTGGAATAGGAGCACTGGAAACCTTCTTGCATTGGGCTTCAGGGAGGAGAGAAAACGTGTTTTGTGGAATCATTGAGACTATGACCAGGAAAGAGGAAGTGCCTTTTGAAGCCGGCCAGTGGGAGCCGCGAAGGGCCCGAGAGGTAAAAGTCAGGGCTCCCAGGTCCCCAAGAGCCACATGGGAGAGACAGATGCAGCCAGATCTAGGTATGGGCCCTGGCACTGCTGGCTGTGCCGTGGTCCCTGGAGAAGTCCTCAGTGGGGCCTAGGGCCTGTTAGGGAGGGGACCCACCGAGTCTGGTCCTTCCTCAGCGCAAAGGGAACCCAGGACCTTGCCTGGCAGTGGAGCTTCTCACCTTCCTTTTGAGACAGGGTCTCGCGCCACACCTAGAGCCTGCTAATTCGTGTAGCCTGGCTGACCAGCGAGCTCTCGGCTTCCTGGCCCTGTCCCTCCTCTGACTCCCCAGTCCTGAAGTGAGAGGTTCACACTTCCGGCAGCATCTGGCTCTTCTGTGGGTGCTGGGTGTCCTAGCTCAGGCCCTCACATTTGCACAGCAAGCACTTTCTCAACGGAGCTTTGCATTTTTTAGAGCTGCAAGTAGGGGCAGCGGGAAGGCTACAGAGAGGCTGAGGTACTGCCCAGAAGTGAGGTTAGAGGAACCTGGTCTTCCTGGCTTCACAGCCCCATGGCTCCCCCTCCCCATGCCCGCCATAGCATCCTAAATGCAGCAGCAGCAGCAGCAGGATTTAGCCAGAATACAGTGACCTCCTTTTCTGTATGAGGCAGTAGTGCCTGGCTTCCACCCGAGAAGGTGAGAAGCCACCAACAATTTCCATTCCAAATTGATTTCAAATAAGCAAGCGTTATCACACACAATCATATAGGAATAATTTATCACTCGTTAATAAAAGAGCAATTACTTATTCTCATTGCCCCTGCCTGTGTGCTGTGGGCTTTGTTGCAGGTTGGAGCCCCGAGAAACGGAAGCTGAGGCCCAGGGGCTGAGCCCCACCTCCATACAAGGTGGCCCTTACTGAGTCTCAACTGCTTCCCGACCCCCAAGACAACCTGAGATGAAGGCTGAAGCCGAAAGAGGGCGGTGGCGGTGGCGGTGGCAGCAACAGTGAGCAGAGAGTGGCCTGTGGGAAGCGTCGGGGTCAGGGCCAGTCGGGGCGATAGAACCAGACAAAGTGGATGTGAGGGCATCGGGGTCGGACGGACGGTGACGGCAGAGCAGGACCTGTGAGCATCCCTTCAAGGGTCTGAACTGCAGAAGCCCCATAGCAGGGAACGTAGAGTGGGTCGGGGTCCCAGGTCCATCGCCAGCCACCTCGGCTGGTCAGGGGCCGCCACAGAGACTTACATGCCCTGCTCAGGACGCGGCTTCCCAGTTCTCGGGAGGACTCACCCTCTCTTCTCTTTCTCCTTCCTTCATTTCTCCTCAGCTTACAGTTGACTGTAGAGTATTTCTTTCTCTTCTCGCCCCACCTCACGGGAGAGCATGCTCTTCACTGTGTCATCCCATTGTCCCCGGGTCCCATCCCAGGCCCTTGTCCTGCCGCCCTGGGATGTTCTCTTTCTTGGGATGCACACTAACTTCTGTGACTGTTTTTGTTTCAACTGAAGCGTCTGTGAGGACGGTACAGCGGAGCTCTGTCCGAGTCCTCCTGTGTTTACAAATGTGTTCGAGCCGGACTGGCTGGACCAGACTCCCGTATTTGAAAAGCCTTTCTGAGCCTTGCAGTGCTGCGGTTCCCTTACACGCAGGGGGGCTTGGGAGCTTCAGTACCACCTGGCACTGTTCGTGACCTGCTTTTCCTCCTGGAACCTCTCAGTCCCCAGGAGCCTGAAGTTTGCCGTGAATGCCTGTGATGGTCCCGGTCCTTGGCTCTAGGAGTGGCATTATTTCTTGAGTAATTTTTTACCTCCACTTTCTGTTTTCCCTTCATACAAATGCCCTAAACACAGCTGGCCTACATTTGCCCATTGAGTCTCATTCAGTTTTTCTTTTTGTTTTTCTTTCTGGAAGATTTCCTTGACCTTGTTTTCCAGCCCTTCTATTGATTCTTTTAATTTTAGCAATTCTATTTTTAATTTCTAGACACTCTTTCTTGTTCTTGACTCCTTGGTCATAGCACCCTGTTCTTGCGTTAAATCCACTTCTGTCCCTGGGTGGGCCAGTTAGCATCTGCCCCTAATTTCTGACTCTTCCTGACCCTTCACCTGCTACCTCTTGAATTCCTTTGTTGTCCACCCTGTGCCTTTCACAGCTGTGCTGGTTGCTGGTCACCTTTTCAGGGGAAGCAGGTTCAGGGTTCTGCTGGGATGGGACGTGTGAACTGGCAGGTTCCAAGCCATCAAGTAGGAGCTGCCCTGGGCTTTCCCCATATGCCAAGAACAGAGACCCTTTCTCTGCACACCTCTCTGCTCCCAACTCCCCACAGGGCATGCTCCTTGGCCACCATCATTTCAGAGGAGAGTGAACAGGGGTCTGTATGTAGTTCATAGAGTGTGATGTGGTGGTTGGGTGGAGCAGAACGAGCAGTTATGCCTGGTGATTACGTCGCTGCAGCTGACGCCGCCTGAGTTCAGGTCTCTTGCAGAGTGTGGCAGGCTGTGGTGTATAGCGTACCCACTCCCCACAGGCCAGCAAGACTGCTAAGACGGTTTTCAGGAAAGTAGCACACAGCTCTAAACATGCTAAAGGCACAGTCTAACTGCCACTGTCCTTTGGTACAGGCACAGCATTCTCTGCATAGAGCAGGGACCACAGTCAGGCCATGCCAGAGTGGCTTGTGATGGCTACAGCAAAGGGCTCTCGTGGCTCCTCTGTGTTGATCTGTACTTCATCTTCTCAACTCCTCATCTGCATCACAGTGACCAAGGTCAGGCTTGAAATACCTGCCAGGCTGGAAATACCAAGCCATAGGCTAACTTCTGGGGAAGCAAGATACTAACTCCAGCCCAGACCTGGCTAGGGACACTTCAGTGCGAATTCAAGGCTATAGGCAATCTATAGAGTCCCGGAGAGGTGATGCCAGGCCAGCGTGATCCTTATATTGCTGGTGTGGTGACAGGCTCAGGGGACCTGGCCTCTTCTCTAGCTACTCTAAAAGTGGGTGGAACTTACATTTGAGCCTCAGTCTCCAGCCAGCCAAAGGAAGAAGGCTTGGACCAAGAGTAAGGGCTGTGGGGGATCAAGGAGGCCAGAGTAGCTGTCTCTTCCTGCCCTGTGGTCCTTGGGAGCTTGGGTAAGCTTGTAGGGATCCTGGGGCCAAGGAGTGGGCCTTGTCTCCTCATCTCACTAGTATCTTATTGGGGTTTGGCCTCAGGGCCTTTATGTGTGGACTAGAAATAATGGGCACCTACTCACTGTGTAATGGGGTGTCTTGGTCACTGTGCTATTGCTGTGAAGAGACACCATGACCAAGGCAACTTGAATGGAAAAAAGTATTTAATTAGGACTGGCTTTCAGTTTCAGAGGCTTAGTCCATTATCATCACGACAGGGAGYGTGGTGGCAGGCAGGCATGGTGCTGGAGAGGAGCTGAGAGCCACACCCTGAGCCCCACACAGAGTGAGTGACTAGGCCTGGCGTGGGCTCACCTCAAAGCCCACCTCAGGTGACATACTTCCTCCAACAAGGCCGCACCATGGGCCCAAACCTCAAACCGTGATCCGAAAGGAACCTTTCCTCCCTAAAAAGCTGACTCAGATTTTGTCACAGTGACAGAAAGCTGACTAACATGTGACCGTGACTCTTAAGTGATGGTCGAGGTCCAGTAATGATGGTGATTATGACAGTGCTGATGCTAATGACAGCGACAGTGGTGACGGTGGCAGCCAGGGTGGTGGTGGTGGTGATGACAGCAATGATGATGGAGATACCACATGATAACGACAGCAGAAGATACCTGTTGCCCACTTTCGGTTTGTGATCCTGGCTGTGGGTCTGCATGAGTAGCTGGCTCTGAGGTCCTCAGAAGTGGTCCAGACCTTCCTGTTTACCAAAAAGTACTTCCTTTACCTTTCCTGGGCTATGTCTTCTCACCTGTTTCTTAACTGCGCATGTCTATTAGCCAAGGCTAGACTCTTGACGTCTTGGGAAGTTTATCAGTGCTGGCTTACTCCCATGTTCCGTGCTCCCATTCCCACCCAGACCAGGGCCTGGTGGCTGTGAGTCAGGGCCACTCCGTAGGGCCGGCCCAGAGCCTCTGAAGCAGTTTGCAGCAAACGGTCGTCAAGGCCCTGCAAAATCCTGGAGGTGATTCTGGCATAGCAGGACTAGCATCCAGCAGACCCCCACCTGAGCCGAGCACTACCAAACCCGCCTCTTCCACCTTCGTTTCCCTCTTAGGGCCCTTGTCCTTCCCTCCCAGAACAGGAGTGGCCCTTACTGCTTCCTCCTGATACCTGGGACAGCCGTTCATCTCTTTCTTAAAAATAGTTTCGGTCTTTTGGCTTGTTCTTTTAAGTCAAGTGTGTATGTGCGAGCCCTGTGCATGTCTTGCGCTCTCAGAGCTCAGAAGAGGACATGAGCTCCCCAAGACCTACACTTAAAAATCATTGTGAGCTGCTACGTGAGTGCTGGGAACCAGCGCGGCCTCTCTGGGAGGGCAGCGAGTGCTCAGTACTTCTGAGCCACCTCTTCTGAGCCTGATTTTGTTCTCGACCGGATGGCCTCAAACGCCTTTTCTCCCTGCCTCCACTCCCAATTTCAAGAGAAAAGTGTCCCCCACCACCCCCAGCTTGGTCCGGGGTTTTTGAGAAAGGTCTTGCTGTGATGACCGTCAGCTCCTGGGCCTCAGCGTCCCACTTCGATTTCCAGGTTCTCTTCTACTGGGCTTGCTTAGTTACACGCCTCCTGACAGTGTCCTTAGCAAGACCCTTGATTTCCCATAACCCGAACAGGGTTTCACTACCCACCACTTCCACGGGCTGCCTCCAGTCCCTCTGGATGATGGCCGTGCCCAGGGCTCCCCTATGCCAACCCTACACTAAGGTGAGAGGCCACTGTGCTCAGCCCACCCAGCCACGTGGACTTGGCAGGAGCAATGAGCAGTCTTCTCTGACTGCAGGGTTCCTTTTCCTTAGGCAGGAGGTTGAGTGCCCTTGGCTGAGCCCTTGTGAGTGTGAAGATAGCCACACTGCACACAGCAGGTGTTCAGTCACAAAGCAGGTCGGCAAACTTCCTGTAAGAGGGCCCAGCATTGTGGGCCACGCCATGTGTGGCGCCAGCGTCACTGCGCCGAAAGCAGCCTGGATCGTGGGTGAGCACATAGATGTGGCTACACGCCAAGGAAACAGCTTACTGCTAATGGAACAGCCCGCTCTCGGGCTCGCGAGTGCTGGGGCCCCTCAGCCCTTCTTCCAGCGCCGCCGTAGGCTCAGTGCTTTGGCCTTGGAGGGTGATTCAACGGGCACATCTAGCTGAAGAGGATTCTTTACTCCCTCTTGGACCCCTCTTCCCACTGGCACTCCCTGCCTGTCCTGCCGCCACCACTGGCTCTGTGACAGAAGTCTCTGGAGGCTGGGGCGGCCCAGCTTAGGAGGGCGTGCTGAGGCCTCATCAACTGGCCGTCTCTAGTGGAGTCCTGTCTGCTGTCTTTTGTCCTGAGGAGTGGCCGAGAGGCCCAGTCAGTGGGTCCCAGAGGGTGGGGGCCAGAGGGTGCAGGATGTCGACAGCCTCAAGGCCTGCGTTGCTTTTTTTATAGCAGAACACGTCCAGCCTGGGCAGCGGCCACCTGCCTGCCTGGTTGATCACGTTCTACAAATGCAAGAACCGTGGAGAGGCGTCCCGACCTCCTCCCACCTCAGGGTAGCAGACCCTCCTCGGGGTCATCTGTACCAGCCCACGCCCCTGTGCCAAGGGTTACTGGCTTCTATGAGACTGTCACTCTGTTTTGTATACTGCAAATGGCATATTGACAACACAGTCCTGTGTCTGCCCTCCCTCCCCACCCCAATTGCTTGTCCCCTCGTCCATGTTCTCATCTCCCCGTCGAGGCCTAGCGCATACAAGTAGCAGTGCACCCCAAGACAGTACTTACTGTGTTGACACTCAGGGCCTCATGAGCCAACAACAGATTCAGGGACAGGGTGGGTGATCCAGGGCTCTGTCTAGGATACTTGTCCCAGACGATTTGAGGCACAGAAGGCAGAATCTAGTACTATAGATCCCGCCAGGCAGAGCTCGCCATCCTGGACAGCATCAGGGCAGCAAGAGTGGGGGGGCATTTGTGTGGCAGTCCGGGGCTTGGGCTTCTTAGGCCTATGGGAGGGATATGCCAGTCATTGCTTAGTTCCACATTAGTGTCCCTGGGGCTGAAGCAGACACTGGAAGATAGATTGAATTAGCAGCAGGACCACAGAGGAGGCCTRGGGGCGAGAGGCAGGTAATTAGGCAGCAGGTGTTTGTTGGCTAGCAGCTGCCTGTCAGGGACGGGGGACACTGAGTTAGATGGGCTTCAGCCAGGCAGAACCTCCAGGACCTCCACCACAGGCCCACAGAGCAGGGATCTCAGGGTGGGGCCCAGGAGGTGAGTACGCTGGTGAGGCTCAGGAGCCCCTTAAGTAAGCAGTGGACAGGGACAGAAAATGGTTTCTAGGAGAGACAGACACTCGTAATCCCAGCTACTCGGGAGGCTGAGATAGGAGCACTGCGAGTTAAAGGCCAGCGTGGGCACCCTCATGCCCCTCTGTGACATTAAGAAATGAAAGAGCTGATCATGGTGGTGCGTGCCTTTGATTATAGCACTCGAGAGGCAGAGGAGGTGGGCTTCTGTGGGTTCTCTGAGGACAGGAGGATGACCTGACGTAGTCAAAAGCCACTTTCAAGAGCTCTGCTCCAGTGGCAGTACGTCAAGCAGCCAGAACACATACCAGGCCTCAGTTTCCCCACTGCTAGGTCTGGGCCCAAGGCACGTCGGCATGGGTCTCCGGGCAAGTGACCCTGCCCGTTACCGACCTGGCCCGTTCTGCCCCATAGTCAGGATGGATAAGGAACAAGGCCTCAAGGGGTCAGTCCTGGGCAGCAGAGGCTGGTGACCACGCCCTCGGGAGACACAGGGTGGGCTGTCCTCTGGAAGCTGCTGCTACCTTCCTGCCCCCCTTACTGCGCTCTGGGGAGGGCCCAGGAAGCACGGTGTGGACACAAACTGTCACTGTGCGTGTCTATAGTCGATGATGGATGGAGGTGGGCAGCATGTGTGTGAGAAGGGAGTGAATGTGGGGCGCAGATGGGGTGGGGTCAGCAGAGACGCGCTGGACCCGGGGAAGGAGGTCTCTGCTCTGCAGTGTGGGGATGACTCGCTCTGGCCAACCTCTCCTGGAGCTATTTCTGGTCTTGTATGCTGAAATGTTCTGCCTTGTGACTGTGGTCTCTTCAGAACTGCTTCAGCCCAGCCCCTTCTCCAGCCTCCTGAGCCCAGCTTTGTCTATCCACGGGGATAGCCTCAGATAGCCTCCCAGCCAGAGACGGCACGGGAGATCCCCATGCCCCCGTGCCTATCCGACAGACCAGCAGTCTAGCACCCTTGGCTGGCCTGGCCATGTGGAAATTGTCCTTCATGAACTGGCTAGATTCTCCTTGACAGCACGTCAGGTAGCACGCGCCCTGTCTCCCACTCCCGCTCCCTCTTAAAGTGCCTCAGTGTGTGACAGGGCTTCACTTCCCATGCCTTGGTTTCCTGCTCTGTGAAACAGACTGCTGCTGATGAATGAATTCCTTTGTTGCACTAAGGCTTTTATACCTCAAGTAGTGTATCTGGTAGGCTCCTCCAAAGTCCATGGGGTAGAGATTTGTACTCTGAGACACCCATCGGCCCGGAGGGCACCCAGCTGGCAGAAGGATGAAAGCCAGCGCCCGGGGTCTGTGAGCCTGTGAGCTTGCACTGCTTCTTGGTCTCATCAGGTGAGGACAAGAGGACATCCCATGGGATGTCAGGCTTGGCTAGGGTGGCGGGCAGAGTGTACTCAAGACCACAGTGGGATAGGAAGATGCTAAAGAAGGCAGTCTCAGCTCGGCAGCTCACTAGGCTGCTGAGGTGAGCTGCTGACCTCAGCAGTGCCTGCCCGCTGGCTCAAATGGCTGCTGGGCGAAGCCCCAGAAGCCTCTCGCCCTACCTGGCCCCTCCCCTCCCTTTCTCCCTGCTCACACCCCCTGTTCCCTGGCTTTCTTCCTCTGCCCTGCCCTCTTCCTGCCTGTTTCCTCTCCCTTCCTCTTTCCTCCTCTTCCATCTTCCATCCCTACTCTCCTGTCCCCCCATCCCTCTTTTCCTCCCTCCCCCCATTCCCACATCAATGAATGTGAAGATGGGTTCTTGACTCAAAAGAGCCGCGGGTGCTAGATGCACAGCCCAGTGACTGTGTCCTGCCTGATAGGGCTGCCCCAGGTGGAGAAGGAGAATGGAGTCTGTACCCAGTTATTGTCCTCCCTGGGGAATCCCAGAGCCACGTGCACTAGGAAGCCAGCCCTTTCGCACTATCACCTGCATGTCCCTGTGGCTACCTCGATGACCTGAGCTGAGCCAGAAGCCACTGGCCATGACCTAGTTCCAACGGCCAGTTAGTTCCCCATGGAAAAGCCCCGGAGGACACCCACACACAGGTCTGATGAAAACTGACTTAAGTATAGCTAGAGAAATATAAAAGGCTATATGATAGCTTCCAAGGCTGGCTCAGGTGGATGGAGGGTTCTGACTGAGTCTCTGCGTGGATGCCGTGTGAGAGAGGTGGGCCTCCCAGGACCACTTTCTGCCCATGTGCGCATGCCAGGTGCTTTCTGGGAACGGGCACGTGAATGAGACTGGTTGGGAGTCTTGGGTGGAGGTTGCAGGAGGCCGGAGGGCTACGCTGCTCTGCAGAAGGAAGGCCCCGCCCACGAGACTTGGTGGGCAGGTTTGCGAATGGAAAAAAAAATGGGAATGGAAGGTCCAGACCTGAAGTTCAG
This sequence comes from Apodemus speciosus, assembly GCA_002335545.1. Lineage (NCBI taxonomy): Eukaryota > Metazoa > Chordata > Mammalia > Rodentia > Muridae > Apodemus > Apodemus speciosus. Next base: position 1,364,836 of record BDUI01000013.1, read on the forward strand.
AAACCTTGCGGCTCAGGGCACTGCAGAAAGCACAGAATGAGCCAGCAAGGCCTGCAAGGTGGCAGACAGAGAGAGACTGAACAGGGCAGCCCAGGGGTGGGGTCAGGGGACATTCTCACAACGCCTGGGTATTTCCCCAAACCCCTGCTGTGAGCACATACAATGCTGCAAAGTTGGGTTTGATTAGCTCATAAAAAGATGCCCCCTCATGCTTGCTCAGCGCAGCAGTTGCCATGGAGACCAGCGGGCAGGCCCCAAGGGGGGCCAGGCTGGAGCCAATTACTGTGGCTATGGCAGAAGAGCCTACCCCAGCCCCTGTACTGACAGGGTAGGTGAGAAGGGCCGCCTCTCAGAAGTTGATTTCCAACAGAAACACGGCTGTGTCTTTTACCTTCCGCCTGGCAAGGCTGAGCACCGCACAGCAGCTCCTCTGGTTGTCCACCTTCCTCTGTGGCTCAGCCCTGGGGACCCTGACCACAGCTGAGTTAGCACTGGGCTACCTCAGGACCGGGGGCTGCAGCCTGTCTCAGCGATGTGGTGGGTGGCACAGAGAGACTGTGCGGCTTTGAGTGTATGTGAGGTCCAGTTAGCACGGCATTGTAGGTGGCCGGCAGCCTTTAGCACAACTGGGCTGACAAAATGACCTACCTGTCACCCGTGGCAGTACAGTCTCCAGCCTGGCCATGGGGACATGAAAGCCCCCCACTTACCCAGTCTTGGGTCCTGAGTTCAAGACCAGGAAATGCTGTACACATGGTGTAGCAGATAGGGCATCATGGGGTGCTGACACAGCCAGGCCCCACTGTCCCAGGAAGGACATGTAAGAAGAGAACGTAAGAGGAAGCTAGCTGCTTAGACAGAGCCGCGGACCCATGTGCAGCTCACACATGGCCCGTCCAGGGAGGGACATCCATGCACTGGGGGCTTCTGGGCCTGGTTTGCCCCCATGGCTGCCAACAAAATGACTCGGAGCCCAGCAAACCCAAGCTCTCCAAAGAAAGCCACTGAGAAGTGAGGGTCCCAGGGCCCGGAAGCTCGCCCGGCTGGTCGGCTGGCCTGGCCTGTGGGGCTCAGGATTTAGAGCAACAGCGGCGCACTCTCAAGAGGACCCTTTATGGTAAGGGGTCCAGTGAGAAGTCCCCAGGAGCTAAGGCTTGGTGAGGAAAGCTAGCTCCTGGCCTGCCCCTTCTCCCTCTTGCCGGCGACTCCAAGCAGTTAGCCAGCCTTGGCCTCCTGTCTGCAGAATCCTGCTCTTAGCTAGCTGCCAACACAGGTGTTAGCTGTCAATGGAGGTGTTAGCTGATAAGCCATAACCCTCCCGGGGGGATTCACATTTTAATAGACTCACTCCCGAAAGAGCCTTCGCATTCAGAAGGATGGGGCTCTAGTGACAGGCCAAGGAGCTTTTTCCTAGGGATGCGGCACCCCACCCCTAGCTGCAGTCTGCCACAGCTTATATAGGTCCGTGGCCACACCCAGGTATATCTGGCCCAGAGACTAGGATGGGGCGCAGTGCCTTGGGACCACTAAGAGAAGTGGGGTGGCAACAGGGACGGGGCGGGAAGGCTGACAAGGGCTAGGGCTGCAAATGAGGCCGGGGAGGAGGCTACGGAAGGTGCTCACAGCCAAGTCAGGAAGTGCTTAAAAGGGAGGCTGTGTGGAGGAGGAGCAGCCTGCCCTGGGGGCCTGGGAGAGGCTCCTGGGGGAGGCTCCTGTGCCCTCCCTCCCTCCCCGCCTTCTCCAGGCTCCTCTTGGTTAGTGGAGGTGCTAGTGAGAAGACCTACCCTGGCCTCAGGAGACCTCTACAGGGAAAGGGAGCCCTTCGGGGGCTGCGAATTCTCCGTGCGAGCATATCTCCTACTTGGCATGAGGGTGTCCCTAGAATCACAATTGCCAGAGGTCCTCAGGAGCTGTATGCGACTGGGCTGGGCATGGATGGTGAGCCTCGGCCCCTCCGCTGCAGCCTGGGCCAAGGGACATGGCCGGTCTCGGGATGCATGTCTCAGGCCGCCCCTACAGTGTCTTCCCAATAGCTAGACTCCCCTCTTCCATTTTAGCCTGCAGCCTGGTGGAGTTGATTTGGGCAGACCAAGGAAAAATCAAGCTAAGAGCAGTGGAGGCAAACAGCAGCCAGGCCTGGGGCTCTTTGGTGTGTTGCAGTCCTGAGCTGGTGTACGCGGTGCCCCAGAAGGCCTTCAGATGGTCCATTGGGCTAGCCCTGTGAGGTAAAGCGACAGCCATGTCAGCAGGTGTATGAGGTAGGGTGGGAAGGGGGTTGGGGGTTCAGGCACGATCGCCAGTGTGGAGTGTGCCCAGGATTGTCTGTATGGAGTGGAAGGCAGAGCTCCTCCTTCCCAGTCCCAGGGCTGGCAGCCTTGGGACTCTGCCCAGGGCCCTGGAGACCCTGCTCAAGGAGAATTGCTTCCAGCATCGGCTCTCACCTCTTAGTGCTTCTGTCTGATCACCTTTTCCTCTGCCCACAGGAAGCCGGCTGCTGGCTTGGGTGTTATGGCTACAGGCCTGGAGAGTAGCAACACCCTGCCCTGGTGCTTGTGTGTGCTACAATGAGCCCAAGGTAACAACAAGCTGCCCCCAGCAGGGCCTGCAGGCTGTGCCCACGGGCATCCCAGCCTCTAGCCAGCGAATCTTCCTGCATGGCAACCGAATCGCTCACGTGCCAGCTGCTACCTTCCAGTCATGCCGAAATCTCACTATCCTGTGGCTGCACTCTAATGCACTGGCCCGGATCGACGCCTCTGCCTTCACGGGTCTGACCCTCCTGGAGCAACTGGATCTTAGTGATAATGCACAGCTTCGTGTCGTGGACCCTACGACATTCCGCGGCCTGGGCCACCTGCACACACTGCACCTGGACCGATGCGGTCTGCAGGAGCTGGGTCCCGGCCTCTTCCGTGGACTAGCAGCGCTGCAGTACCTCTACCTACAAGACAACAATCTGCAGGCGCTCCCCGACAACACCTTCCGAGACCTGGGCAACCTCACGCATCTCTTTCTGCATGGCAACCGTATCCCCAGCGTGCCCGAGCACGCTCTCCGTGGCCTGCACAGTCTTGACCGCCTCCTCTTGCACCAGAACCACGTGGCTCGTGTGCACCCACATGCCTTCCGGGACCTTGGCCGCCTCATGACCCTCTACCTGTTTGCCAACAACCTCTCCATGCTGCCTGCAGAGGTCCTGCTGCCCCTGAGGTCTCTGCAGTACCTGCGACTCAATGACAACCCCTGGGTATGTGACTGCCGGGCACGTCCACTCTGGGTCTGGCTGCAGAAGTTTCGAGGGTCGTCATCAGAGGTGCCCTGCCACCTGCCCCCACGCCTGGCAGGCCGTGATCTCAAGCGCCTCGTCGCCAGTGACCTAGAGGGTTGTGCTGTGGCTTCAGGGCCCTTCCATCCCATCCAGACCAGTCAGCTCACTGATGAGGAGCTGCTGGGCCTCCCCAAGTGCTGCCAGCCGGACGCTGCAGACAAAGCCTCAGTACTGGAACCCGGGAGGCCAGCTTCTGCTGGGAACGCCCTCAAGGGACGCGTGCCTCCTGGTGACACTCCTCCGGGCAATGGCTCAGGCCCTCGGCACATCAATGACTCTCCATTTGGGACTTTGCCCAGCTCTGCAGAGCCCCCACTGACTGCCCTGCGGCCTGGGGGTTCTGAACCACCAGGACTGCCCACCACTGGTCCCCGCAGGAGGCCAGGCTGTTCTCGGAAGAATCGCACCCGCAGCCACTGCCGTCTGGGCCAGGCAGGAGGTGGGAGCAGTGGAACCGGGGATGCAGAGGGTTCAGGGGCCCTGCCTGCTCTGGCCTGCGGCCTTGCTCCTCTGGGCCTTGCACTGGTACTTTGGACAGTGCTTGGGCCCTGCTGACCAGCCACCAGCCACCAGGTGTGTGTACATATGGGGTCTCCCTCCACGCCGCCAGCCAGAGCCAGGAACGGGCTCTGAGGGGCAGGCCAGGCCCTCCCTGACAGATGCCTCCCCACCAGCCCACCCCCATCTCCACCCCATCATGTTTACAGGGTTCCGGGGGTGGCGTTTGTTCCAGAACGCCGCCTCCCACCCGGATCGCGGTATATAGAGATATGAATTTTATTTTACTTGTGTAAAATATCGGATGACGTGGAATAAAGAGCTCTTTTCTTAAGCTGTGGCCTCTTGGGCTGCGGTACTGTGGGTGGTGAGAAACGAGGGTGGGTCCCAGCATAGCATCTCCTTCAGACACTGGCACAGAAGGCCTGAGAGGAGATAGAACTACCCCCCCTCTTTGGTAGGGCAGTTTGGGCTGAAAGGGGGGATGATGTGGGGGTGGGGCTCACATATGGGAGTGAGGTGACATTCTCACCACCCTCCAGCTGCACCAATGCGCTTGCCCCATAGCTGACTTCCATGAGCTCAGCCAACTTCTCTGTGAGCCGGGCTGACTATAAGCTCAGCAATATATGGTTCTAAACAAGCTCGGTTTTGTGAGGACATCTTCTCTGGGGTTGTCCGGCCCGGGGGGCGGGAGGGAATGAGGGAGGGAACAGCCTGTGTGCACCCTCATTCCCTGCCGGGTCACAGCCTGCGTGCACCCTCATTCCCTGCCGGGTCACAGCCTGCGTGCACCCTCATTCCCTGCCGGGTCACAGCCTGTGTGCACCCTCATTCCCTGCCCCGGTCACAGCCTGCGTGCACCCTCATTCCCTGCCGGGTCACAGCCTGTGTGCACCCTCATTCCCTGCCGGGTCACAGCCTGCGTGCACCCTCATTCCCTGCCGGGTCACAGCCTGTGTGCACCCTCATTCCCTGTTGGGTCACAGCCTGTGTGTACCCTCATTCCCTGCCGGGTCACAGCCTGTGTACACCCTCATTTCCTGCCGGGTCACAGCCTGTGTACACCCTCATTCCCTGCCGGGTCACAGCCTGTGTACACCCTCATTCCCTGCCGGGTCACAGCCTGTGTGCACCCTCATTCCCTGCCGGGTCACAGCCTGTGTACACCCTCATTCCCTGCCGGGTCACAGCCTGTGTTCACCCTCATGCCCTGCCAGGTCACAGCCCTCATGCCTAGGGGCCTCACATCACCCCACAGCGCTTGAGGAATCATGTGGCCACGAATACACGTGAGCACAGAGCAGACACGCGTTGCAGAGCAGGAGCCACACAGACAACACATGTGTGTGCACGTGCTTAAAACAGCACGGGCAAGAAGATGCGTGTGTGAGTCTCTGAGGCCTGGGCTCCAACGGCCTCCAGCACAGAGGGAAAGAACCACTTGGCCAGAAGCGAGTGAGGAAGTGGTCGTGAGGGGAACAGCCAGGGGTCTGCCTCCCCCACCAGGGCAAAAGCTGGGAGAATGGGAAAGATGCAGGGACGTGGGGGAGGGAACTGGGGGAGCCAGATGGCAGTGGGGGCGGCCAGGGATCCAGAAGCTCAGGGGGAGGCTGGGTGGAGCAGTGTGCTCAGTAACCACGGAGGAGGGACCCGGGTGAAGGTGTAGTCTGCGGTCCTGGTCCGGGCTTCTCTTCCTCACCAGGGAACCTCTTCCAGGAAACCTCTGGGCTTGCACCTGGGCCTGGGCCTGGGCCTGCTGGTGCTCCCACACATACCCACACGGCTCCCACACTTACACCTGCAGTTTGCTCCTCTGCAGAGTGGACTCTAGGCTGTGCTCCAGGCCGGGGCAGCATTGCTTGTCCCGAATCTGGGGATGCTGCGATTGGAGCAGGTCTCATGGGTGTGCCCAGCCCTGTTCCCTTAGAAGCCATTCCCCAACACCCTGTTCACCCTCCTAGTCCTAGCTGAGGAAGTGTGGTGTACCGCCCGGGAAGAAGCCAGCCTACCACAGCATCCTGGGAGGCTGCTGGCTTGCAGGTGGACAGGACAGGGGTCTCCATCGACCACTAACAGCAAGGAGCTCCTGCCTATTTGGGAAGACCAAGGCAGCCTGCAGAGTCTGTGGGAGGGGCAGTGCTGAGAGGTAAGTCTAGAGTTTCCCAAATATAAGTCAGGACCAAAAAGGCCCTGAGCTGGCCATCTGCAGCAGATATTGGCGCTTCTGGTGGCTTACAGGGCAGAGGGTCCTATCTTAGTCCACATGCCTTCAGAACAGGGTCCTCTATCTGTGCTGAGCTTGCTCCTCACAGACAGGCACTGTCTGGCCTCAGGCCACTTTCTGTTTCTGTTACCAACGGGTAACATGGGTGAGGAGGGGAAATCAGCCTCTGGTGATGGCAAAGAAGGCTTCTGGGCCACATGCTGTCTTGTAACCAGGCTAACAGCCTAAGCTGCATACCTTGGGTCCTACAGACCCTGCCCTGTCCCTTGAGGCTCTACACACTCCCCTCTCCAGAGAGAGAAGTCTGGGGACATGTTCCAGAGTGGAGGTGCTGGTCTAGCCAGGCTGCCAGAGAAGGCGGTGTAGAAGCTAAGGGGGCAGGGGGCAGACACAGTGGCCAGAGGTATGTGTGTGAGAGAGCGGACATCTTTTTAGACTTTGTCTCAAGGGGTGGGCAGGGTCTAATTTTCAGAGACGGCTCTTCTGGCAGTGGTGCACAGTGTGGGGTCTGCACGCAGGCAGGGACTGTGGGATGGCCACTTTCTGGCCAGACCTTAGGGGTGGCAGATCCAGAAGGCAGGGGTGTGTTTCAAGTTGGACTTGACAAGATGGTTGGAGGCGGTGGGCAGGGCTCCCAGGCGTCTGCCCTAAGCAGCCGGCAAGGGGCGCCTGTCCCCAAGGAGGGGGTGCCAGGAGGAGCGGCTTGTTGAGGCCCAGGAGACATCTGGGCGGGGGTGTCGCGTGGGCTGTGCAGGCTGAGCTTGGGAGAGGGGCCCGGCTGGAGGACACATTTGGGAGTCGTGAGCATTTGGGTGATATTTACAGCCCAGAAATGGATGAGATCACCGGCCGGTGTTGGGGAGGGACCTGGAAGGAGTGGGGGTTGGGCCAAAGCCTCAGGACTCCACTCTGGCCCACCCTAGCCCCTCTTTATCTCTACCCACCTGTTTTTGGCTCAGCAGGCTCCCTTAGGTCAGGCTCTGGACATCAGTTTGGCCTCTGGCTAGTGTCCAGCCCAGGTCTCTGGGACCCTGAGACTGTGCAGGAAGCTAATTAAAGCCATGCAAAGCACTGTGGAGTATGTCAGCGCCCCCCTTGGGTGTCCACTGCTGGTTTGCCATGGACACACCTGGCTCCCTTCCAAGGATTCTAGGCCAACCACAGGCTCCCTGTGACATAATCCTTCCCTGTTCTCAGGCCTGTCCCAGTATCCCAAGTCCTGCCAAGGCCACACCATTGAGCATAATTTCTGGAGACTGACGGCTGGGACCTGACTCACAGTGGGGAGGTACCCTGGGAAACAAGTCTGGAGCAAGCACCCCTTGAGGCACTGGCTCAGAGCTGGCCTCTCCTAAGGTCACTCAGGACCCCTTGCAGGTCCTCATGTCTCAGAAGCTGCTTCAGGCTTCACCTCAGGGCTGACAGGAACATCTGCCCCATTTATCTTGCTGGTGGGACTTTGCACAGTAATTGGGCAAATTATTTTTTTAATCCTTATTAGCTCTAAAATAATAGAAGCAGCAGAATGTCCGGCAGTAGATGTCTAGTGAGACCAAGAACATGCCAGAAACATGTCTGCAGAGAAGTGAGAAGCTTATTTCAGATGGGTGCAGAGGACACTCAGAGCTGTAAGAAGGTGGGGGGCCTCCTCACAGTGGGAGAGGCGTGCCTTAGCCACGAGCCGTGCCCCAGACCTCAGATCCTCAGCATGGGGTGGGCCTTACATCCAAGGGCCCACTGGACACTACTGATGTCCCCGATGTGGGGAAGAGACTTGTCTGAACTGGGAGGGACCTGAGGTCACACCTGTTTACATAACTAGCTATGCGCTGAGGCTTGCCTGGGATTCCCTGGAACACAGGAATTCCCTGTCACGGGATTCTCGATATGGACCTCTCTCCCGGGCCAGGCAGCCTGGGATGTCATCCGGGAGGGAAGACAACACTAGGCCATGGTAAATGTGTGAACACTGAGATTAGTTGTCTGGTCAGAGGGTCCCAAGTCATATCCAGCCACTGTAGATTCTTCTATCTCATGGTGCCTGAGCCCTCTCTCCCAAGCCATACACACACCAAGACCATCTACAAGGCCCATCTTCTTGACCCTCACACTCTAGGTTTGAGTAGGACAAGGGATCCCCAGCGTCATGTAGCGAATGGATGAAGGGAACTGGACTGAACTGCATTTCTGGGGGCACACCAACAAAGCAATCCACTTGACATTGTGAGACACACACATATACACACGTGGGGAGGGGGACAAGCTACACCTCCCTCCTTCCCTCCTCCATCCCTCCTCCATCCCTCCCTCGCTCCCTCTCTCCCTCCCTACCTCCCTGGCTCAAATAGCATACTACCCATGATGGCTGGCAGGCCGAAGGTACCAGCAGGAAGTCGGCTCCCCTGGACCCTGCCCTCAGGGCCAGCTGTGTGGGCTGGAGAGATGCTTCAAGCCCCAGCACAGGTAGGAGAGGCAGGCCCCGCCCATCTGCCGCGTGCAGCCGTTGGGTACCTGCTGTGTTCCAGCAGAAGGCACAGAAAGGAACATTTCCTAAGGGCTGAACGCCACTGCTAGAAGGCGGCCCAGACAGGCCTGGCCTGAGCCTGAGCTGGTGCCGAGCTGCATGGGCAGGAGCAGAGCACATCGCAGGGCCCATCACGGTCCCCGCATAGACGGATGTCTGCAGGAGGTGATATATGATTCCCTCATGTGGACCAACTTCAATTCCCCCAAACAAAGCAAGAGGTCAGACCCTGCTTCTGTGCAGATTCAGCTCTCTTGAAGACCTAGCATGGCGTGGCCTGCCCCTCAACTTTCCAGAGCTGCTCCTGTGAGTGCTGAGGCCTAATTAAACCCACAGCCTACCAGCCCAATAAACACAAGGGACTAGCAGGCCTCCGATTTGTCTTTACAGAGTCTATGCAGAGATTTATGGGCAATAAAGGAACATCCATCTCTGGGCGGGCAGAGAAGCGGCAGCCAGGCAGCCCCCTCCTCACACCAGAGTGCTAGAGTTGCATTAATGATGCCGCCAAGGCTTGCAGCTCTGCTGACAAAGGAGAGACGTGAGTGTGGACAATTAGAGAAGGATGAAGAACTCGCATGGCAAACTCTGCTCGGAGCCACCAGGCAGGCCACCCTGTGAGGATCTGGGGCCCAGGCTCTGGGGCAAGGTTCAGCCAATGTCTGATACAGCTGCCTCACAATTATTTCTGAAAAATGTTGGGGGATGGAAAGAAGGAGGGGGGAGAGGGAGGGAGAGATAAGAGGGTGGAACTTGTGCCTCTGGTCAGACTGTGGGATTCTGGGTAGCAGTCTGAGTGCTGCTAGGCAGAGTGAGCTTTGGGCAGCAAATGCGTAGAGGACCCTTCTTACGTGTCATCTCTGGGGTGGCTTTACCAGACCTATCCCTTGAGGCTTCTGGCCAGTCCTCCCTGGCTCCCAGCCATCCCTCTACCCAGGATCCCACTGCTATCACCTGTCAGCCGAGGTGCAGCTGAGCACTGCCTCTGCTCCCCCTGACTAGCATGTGGAAGCTGGTGACCTGTCCTCTGCCTACCTGCCACCCACTCCATTCACTAGGCCTTTCCTGTTTCTCCCTCAAAGGCTCTGCTCTCGTGAAGCAACCATAACCTTCCTTCTGCCTCATCCTTAGCCAATACCTTCCAGGACTCTGTCCTACCCAGTTCCACCCAAGAACCCCCCCAGACCTGCAGAGGAACAAGTTGGCCATGAGTCCTTTCCCACAGTAGGGAGTCCAGCCTAGACACTTGTCCTGTGGTCCCTACTGCCACCCTCCAAAATCCTATAACGTTAGTTCCCTGACTCCCTCTTGACTTCACATTTGGGTCTAGCCTGTTCGTGGGCCCAAGTGAGGCAAATGTTAGCCCACCTGCGCAGGCGGGAGAGGGCAGCTGTGCTTGGGGGATGGGCGAGAGGAGAAAAGCTGAGCCCATCCCATTCCCGAATTCAGGTCAGCAGCTGTCACCACCACAGTGGGTTTACTCTGAACAGGCTAGTCCCAGGGAGCAAACACCTCAGAGCTCAGCACTACACAGTAGCAGGCCACACAGTGTGCCCACCGCTTCCTACTGAGACAGCCCTGAGCCTCGGCCAGCGTGGAAGAGTCAAACACACACCACCAGATTCACCACCCCCACCTCCATCAAGGGCCTGAAGGCCTTCGCTTACCTACCCACAGGCCCTCCTAGAGGGTCTGAAACAGCAGAGGGACAGAAGCCGCTGGCTCAGAGGCTACAGGAACAGACAGTAAGAAATGTGAGGGACAACAGACTGGCAAAGCCCCTTCCTCAAGCTGTCCACTTTGCTGACGCAGACTCCCGCTCCCCGCCCTCGGGCTGGTGAAGAGTCATGGCCGCCCCAGTCCACTCAGTTGTGTCAAAGCTGAAGCCTGAAAGCAAGGCTCACCAGGTGCTCTTTGTGTCCTGGCCAGCATTGGCGTTGGGGAGGCTCCAAGAGGCAGGTTTGGCAGAGGATTTTCTGCATCCTAGGAGAGCTGGTGGTGACACCATTTACCCTCAGTGGGCTCTTGGTGACAGAGGACTCGAGGCATGTGCGGAGCCAGTGGAAAGGCGGGAACTTGCATGCCCATGGTTCAGGGTTATCATGCCACAGAAGATCCTTGCCCAGCAGCTGTGCCAGACACCATAGCACCTTCTCTGCCTCCCACCTCCCCTGGCTCCCCATATATGAAGAAGGAGCAGCTCTGAGATGTAGGATTGTCCTTACAAAGTCGGTGGGAAACAGTGGTACTAATGATGACCTATAGGAACCCTGGGGAACAACCTGGGGCTGGCCAGTATAAAGCGGAGCGAAGGGGGCAGGGCTCAGAGACCCCGATCCCATCACCCTGGTCCACAGTCCTTCCCCACTGACCATGAGAGGACACAGCGGTGTGAGGCCTCTGGCCCCAACAAGAAAGGGAGCCCAGTCCCCGTGTGTCAGTCCCGTAGCTTTAGGAGGAGTAGCTTTAGGAGGAGTGGCCAGAGCCATCCGGAGAGCTCCGCCCACACCGCCATTCCCCAGCACCATCTTTCTTCCATCCTCTCCTACCTTGGCTGTCCCTCACTCCAGGGACTCCACGCGTTGCTGCTGCCAGTCTTCAGCTCTAAGGAAAGATGTGCCCCTCATCTCCCTCGGGCTGCCCAAGCCCCAGAGCTATCTGGGGACTCTGGACTAGGAGGAGCTGAGCTTATTCTGGAGAGGGGTGGCCCCAGGGTGGCATGKAGGGGAAGGGTGCTACATCAGGAGTGGAGCAAGCTCAGTTCAGTGGACAGACCCTGCAACAGGGCAGAGCCAGGAGTGAGGGCCTGCCCTTCCGAAGCCTGTGGAGGTGACACCCCGTGGCTGGCATCTTCTCTATGTGGGGCTGTCTACTGTGAGGACCTCCTTGATGGACCCCACAACCCATGAAGTCTCAGGTCTGAACCGCCCTCTTTCTTCCTTCCGTTTCCTCTTGTCTGAATCTCATTGCCAGCAGCGCCTAGCAGTGTCCTGCCTCTGCTTCCTCCTGGAGAGCACAGCCCAGGCCGGAGGCTGTGACCAGCTGTCCGCGGAGGCAGGAAGCCCCAGGTTCTGGCTCTGCGATATCAGACAGATGACCTGAGGGTAAGCTTCACACTTCCCAAGTGCTGCTGACTGCGGGTTCGCTCCCACACACCTGCCCTCTGATTCAGGGCAGCAGAAGCCTCTGTTCCGTAGACGCACTGTCCACATGTCAACGCTGGCCCTAGTCTCTGCCCATTATCACTGCCTCTCTGTAGCTGGCACCAATCTAGATGTGCGCAGGCATGCAGCTGCCTGTTAGAACCGCTCCATGTGGAACCTTTACATATAGCCACTTGTAGGATTGGCCATGTCCTCCAGGGACGCACGACCCGGCTGTGTGCTAGCACCCAGGCCAGATGTTAATCCCTATGGAAGAGGCGGCCCACAGGGCCCTGTGGTCTGTTCTGTTTCTTGAGGCCCCACAGCCTGCTTCCGGGGACCCACGCCAGATCTTCAGACCCTAGGGACCAGCTCTGGCAGGGAAATGTGGAGTCTGGGGTCAGACAATGTCTGTGTAGCTTTCTTCCCCCACCTCACTACTCTGCCTCTCCAGATAGTTCTAGAGAACTGAACTAGCAGAAGGGGAGCGTAGTCGCTGAGAGATCTGCTTCGTCTCCCTTCTAGGTCCCAAGCTGCAGGCTACGCAGTCTCTCCTCGGCACACTCAGCCTGGAAAGAGAATGAAATGAACCTATAATTGGGGCGTGTGAGTGGAGGGGCTCCCAGGCCTCACCCAGGGCAACATGCACATCATCAACCCTGAATCTCTGTGGTTTACTTGTGCCCTAGAACCCCACGGTTACCTGGTCTGTGGCCGAGTCTGTCAAACTCCACAGCTGTGTGGATCTTCACTAACAGGCACCCATGTGCTTCTCCTCAGAACCCAAGGTGAGGCGCAGCCGCCAGTGTGCACAGCTGGTGACTCTGATGTTGCTGGCTGCAAGCTCGCTCTCTATGCGCTGAGTTCTGCATCCAGTGTGCCTGCAGGTAAACCTCCTGGGTCACTGTCATCGTAGTGCAGGGCTGTGGAACCCAGGTGCTGCAGCCAGTGGCTGATGGCTGTGTGGAAACTTCCTGGACCCAAGCCCTCCCTGTGTCATAGGCCCGGTGTGCCCTCCCCCACAGCTACCCTCCTAATTGGGCCTTCTCCCTGACAGTACCATGAGGCTGTCTTGCTCTCATTCTCATTCTGTTGACGTTGGCACAATCTTCTCTTTGAATCCTAGTGGTTACAGAGAGGCTGGAGCAGCTGGAATAGCTCCCAGCCCTTGGGAGCCCTCCAGTAGGTACAGTAAGGACTGCTCCTAGGCAGATCAGATGGCAGATGGATACGGCCTCACTAGCTCAGGCTAACACTTGGCCAGACTCTGCAATTCCCCTGGCTCAGAGTCTAGCTAGTCAACATGGGACCAAGTCGGTGTATGTTGTCAGCGTGGACTGGGACAGCCCGGGTGGCAGGATTCAAGGGACCCACATCACCTACCTTTGCAAGTTGTAGAACTCTGCAAGGTTTCTTGCTCCGGAAGTGCCTCCTCCCAACCCCACCCACCTGGTCCACTCAGTCTGGTTTCCTGTTAGCACATGAGTCCAGCCTACTTTGTTAGAGGTCTGATGGAAAGCCAGTGGCCTGGGTGGCTCCTAGGCTGGGTACAATTGGACATGGTCAGTATTACTCAGAGACTATCAAGGCCAAGAGGAGAGGTGCAGCCCAGTGCACGAGTGCCTCTGGCTGGCCACCCTCTTAACACGAGGTAATAGTGACAGTCTCGGTGAAGCCCCAAGGACAGAGCCCTGAGGTTGAGAAGTTCATATACTAGCTGAGACCCACAGTGCCGGGAAACTGGGCTCTAGTCACAATCCATAAAGGGGAGGGCCAGGGCCAGGGCCAGGGCCAGGCACGCCGTGCTCGGGCGACCCTAGCACCGGCCTCCGTACTGCCAAGCCTCTCATCTCTGGAGGCTGAGATTTCATCATAGTTTTAAAGATTTAGTGTGTGTGTGTGTGTGTGTGTGTGTGTGTGTGTGTGTGTGTGTGTGTACATATGAATACAGGTGGCCAAAGATGCCAGAAGCTATAGGTGATTGTAAGCCACACGATGTGGATGGGTGGATCAAACCTATGTTCTCTGGACAGCAGTACACACACTTACTAAGCCAGCTCTTTTTCTTTTCTTTTTTTTTTTTTTTTTTTTTTTTTTTTTTTTTTTTTTTTGGATTTGGTTTTTCCGAGACAGGGTTTCTCTGTATAGCCCTGGCTGTCCTGGAACTCGCTCTGTAGACCAGGCTGGCCTTGAACTCAGAAATCTGCCTGCCTCTGCCTCCCAGAGTGCTGGGATTACAGACGTGTGCCACCATCGCCCAGCTTTACTAAGCCATCCTACCAGCCCAGTTTCAACATATTTTGGGTTTTCCCCCAGCATGTGTCCCCTGGCCAGACTTCATTCTCATGCCAAGAAGTCTGTACTAAACCCAGGATGCTCACTTAGGCATAAGTCCTTGCCCCTGGGATCCCTATGATGTGTCCCAGTTTTAGGACCTCAGCTTCTTTTGTGGTACCTAGCAGTGTGAGAAGGCATTCCTGACATGACAGTTCCAGAAAGCCACCTTACATCAGAGTGTATGAATTGTTCTCTCCACACACTGCTGCTCCTCACCTCTGTAAGGATGGGACACATCCTGCGTTTGCAGCCTCTCACCTCCAGGGCCGTGGGTGAGTTTCGTCCTAGCATCCTGCTACGGTCTTGAAGAAGCAGTGACTGCAGCCATCTTTCCCGGCCGTGGGGTCCCAATAATCAGAAGGCTCAGGCAGCAGAGCCCCTGCAGCCCCAGGCTCAAACATCATTTCCTCCGTGTGACAGTCTGTTTGGCAAATCCCAATCTACTGGACAGTTCCTTCCTCGGGCTGTGGGCTTTAGAGGAGTGCAGCCTGGCCTGGAGGAAGCCAGATGGAAGCAGACTTGGGGAGTTGTCAGTGACCCCATGCTGGCCCCACAACACAATGACAAGGAACCTAGAAACAAGGTTCCTGCCCAAAGGGGGACCCTGCTGGGATTAGGGACAAAACCATCCAGAAATAGCCAACCTGGAGATGGCCACCTTGTGATGTAGCAGGAAGGGACAAGCTGTGGCCATGAGGATCCACAGGATATCTAGGACTCAGATGTGCTACAAGGGACCCACAGAAGCCTGGCTGTCCTCCTTCTGACCCCTCCTTGGGATGAGACACATGTGCACAGAGGAGAATGCCAGGTCAGAGGTCCACAGCTGTCCTTCCTGGCAGTTTCTAGGTCTCCCATTCAAAGCAAGGACCTGACTTCTTTCTACCAGAAAGGTGGATCTTGGTGCAACAAGTAGATGAAAGGCCTGGCTTCCATCACTCCGCTCTCCAGGCTCAGGCCCGGGGACATTTTTAAGTCAGCACAGTAGCCTGGCCGGACGGCTAGGTGATAGGCTGGCTAGGAGAAAGTAGCTGCATTCTCAAGGGTGGGACTTTGAAGAGAATCTCTGACTGGTCCTGGCCACACTCCAGTCTTCCTGACCTTAAAGAATCTTTGGATATCCTGGCATGAGCCACCCAGCCCACCCCTCCCTGGATGACCCCCAAGCCAAATCTCGCTCCCTGACTTTGGCCTCCTCTGAAATCCAGGAATTTTGAGGGTATAGAGACCAGTTAATCAAAGACCAGTCACATTCAGTTGGAGTTCTGTTGCAGGCTGGGGACTTTGGATCTCAGAGGCATCCTGAAGCAGGTTTCTTTCCCTCTGCCCGTACTCTTGGGATCTTTGAGCTCCACCTTAGAAATCCCTCCTTCTGTGCTGGGAGACCACCCCGCAGCCGGGAAAACGGCAGGAGAGTCCCCTGTGTGCATGACCTGGGCTTCAGTGTTCTGGGTTCTACTGCACCGTACATTGTTGTTCTGTGCGCGTGCTCTCTCTCTCTCTCTCTCCCCAYCCCCGCACGACACAGTGTATGTGTGGAGGACAACTTGAAATAGTTGCTTCTCTTTTGCCGCCATGTGGGTCTTGGGGCACAAACTCAGGTTGTCAGCCTTAGGAACAATGCTGTTGTCAGCTGAGCCAACTTGCAGACCCCAGCAACATTTTCCAAATTGAGCAAGTGTTTAGTGCTTACTGTATATGCATTCAGCTAAGGGAGACTTTATGCTGCCTTCCTGGAACAGATCTGAGCAGGGCGCCTGAGCCTGTGTCCATTGATCTTCAGCACCCACTCTGGGCCTCTTCCCTTTCTCCCTGCTCCCTCAGTCCATGCCCACGAGGTCTCCTCAGCATCTTCCACTCCCTCCGTACATGGTCCTCACCCTGCCACCCTGCGCACTCTGCTGCAGCCTCCTAAGATGCCATCATATTTTGCAAATTTCTGTTCTCTCCCAGTGGCAGCGATAGAGGCTGAGGGGACACAGATGTGGCTAGGAAGATTGTGGTCCTGCCCCAGTGGCCTGCTCTGCCTGCCCTATGCTGACCCTTCCTCACTGGCAACCACAGGCTGGCTCTGTCCATCCACCCAGAGGCAGCTCCCAAGCCGACCGTAAAGAGCAAAGTCGTTTCCCTCCTCGCACAGCTAGAGGCTGCACGCCAGCAGCTCCCACCCCATGCTAGAGGGCTGGAAGCCCTTCCAGCCTGGACAGCTGTAGAAACGACAAGCTGTAGACATAAAGTCTTGAAATAAAGCATCACATTGAAATAGGAGGGGTTTTCCTCCAGGGCATGGCAGGTCCCACTGAATCCAGTGAGGGTACTGGAGCCCCTCAGATGCCTGGAGTGCTTAAGCCCACATTCTACTCACAGCTCAAGAATCTGGACCCATGTCTCATCACTGTGGGAAGTCGGGGCCCTTTCAGAGTCTGGGCTCACCCTGCCAAACTGAGGCCCACACTGCAGAGCCCCATTGTGTCCCGCACCTCCTGCCAACCACATATTGGGTAGGGGACCTCACAGATCCCTTCCCAGAGCCAGGGACTAGCAGCCACCTTGTAGCTCTAGAGAAGATAAGTCAGGTCCAGCCATCAGGAACCAGACTGTTAGCATTCCATACCCAGCCCTACCTGTCTAATGATTCCGCTGCAGCTCCACACTGTGTTCTACGCATGCATGTGTCTGGAGTGTGTTCACTGTGGAGTGCACGCACATGCTCTGGCATGTCTGTGAGCAAGCTGATTTTATATACATATGTATTACATATGTATCTATTTACACTGCTTTGATGCTTATGGGCACATGTGTCTATGAGGACACATTTGTGTGCAAATGAGTACGAGTGAATGCATGTGAGCATGTGTGTGCACACCTGCCTGCCATTCCATGTGTCTACCTTTCTGAGCTCACATCTGGCCCTCATCTCCACACTGGCCTGCGGTCCAGGCTTTCCCCTTCTGTCCAGCATCTTCCCCCCTCCCGCCTAGAGAGTCACAGAGCTGTGTTCATCTAACTCAGCACTAGTGGAAGACATGGAAGCAGCGAATGCATCTCTGTCATCTGGCTGGAGGACCACTGAGTGAGACCACTTGTGCCTGACACAGCAGCTGAGCTCAGAAGCTGAGTTCCTATCACTCTGGCCTTGAAAGGGGCTCTGAGGTGGTGCGGGTCAGTCCTCTCCTCTTCTGGAGGCGCTCCTAGTTTGTGGTGAAGGGTGGGGTCTGTGCCAGACAATACACATGCCGTAGAGCAGAGCACACCCTCCTGTGCCCAGGAGTCAGGTGACAGCCAGGAAGAGGAGGACCCAGAAGGGTCCATGAAGCCTCCACCCTCACTCAGCACTGGCCAATACTCTGGTTCCTTTGCCTGGCTGGTGCAGCTGCCTCAGCATGACAAGAAATCCACACACCAGGCCAAGGGAAGCTTCCCGCCAGGTCAGACCTGCTAGTGGGGGGAGGGGAGAAGGGAGCTTAAGCAGTGGTTAGACCCACATATCTTCCGAGTGAGCCTCGCTGGGCCAGCACACGCCCAGGCTCCTCCTGGCTCCTTTCACTCCCAAGAGACATCTGGCACGGAATCATGAGCTCGGATCCTGGCCGGAGCTGGAAGAAATTCAGCTCTATCCACATCCTGGCATGCATTAGCACAGCTGGCCATAGCGAGGGACCCTTCACTAACGAAGGAGAAGCTCCCCCCTGTGGCCCCTGCCCAGGGTCGTCCCCCCCTACCCCTCACCGGTGCCACAAGCAGACGGGGCTTCAAAGGCCCCTTCCAGGGGCCCTTCCCGGCTGCTGCTGCCTGAGGGCACAGCTCATCTTCTTCCCAGGGGATCCGTTGCCCTGGATACCACATGCACCCCCACCCTTGGCTGTCAGTACAGATCAGAGAGGCTTCCTCTGGCTCCCCAGACCCCTGAGCTGAGGATGACTGATAGGCTCAGCATCTTTCCTCCCTCCCCAGGAGACCCGCTTGCCAGAGTACATCTAGGGTGTTGGGGAATGTTTGTAAACGAATGGGTGTAGAAATAAGTGAATGAATGAATGAATGAATGAATGAATGAATGAAAAACAAATGTCCCAAGCCTGCACACAGCCTAGAACTGCCCCAGGCACGAGATGAAGAGGTTTAGCATCTTGTGGACAGTAGCCCTGCAGCCCTAGCCCCAGCCGTGCAGACAGGATGACAGAGCACCAGGTTAGGATGCCTGTGGGGCACCTCCTCGTGGTGGGCCAGGGATGCTGTAAGGTCTGAGGAGAGGGGACCAGAGGGTCACAGAAACACCTGCTGCTGCTGCTGCTGCTCTCCAAGCTCTAAGGCTGCCCTGCCAGCCCTCTGAGACAGCACATGTGTGTGTGTATAGTTTGGGTCTTAGGGTTGGGAGAGTGGGGCATTCCATGTGAGAGCTACAGGCTCCTTCCACGTCGGACCTAGTAGATTCTAGAATCTCTAGGAATCTAGTGACACAGAACCAACACAGCCGAGTTAGTCTGGGACCTTTCTCTGTTGCTTGAAAGCCCTGGTTTGGAGGTGTCTCATGCAGGAGATGTCAATAAACACAGAAATGGAGCCAGAGAAAGCGTGCAGGGATACTAGGAGGATTCTCAGGCGGAAAAGCCTGTGGGGGTCAGTTACCTGAGCTGGGGTCAGCCAGCTTCTGAAGACTTGAGCCCCATAAAAGTGAGGCTAAAAAGTAACTGCTCAGGTGAGGCCAGCAAGCCCTCAGGACTTTGGGCCACACGGCTGAGAGGACATGGCCATCGCAGATGTGCACTGAGCTGTCCCCATACTGAAAAGTCTGGTCAGATCAAAAGCTTTTGTCCCTTTTCTGACCTGTCTGGTGACCAGTGTCCAGTGCTACTCTTGCACAGCAGGCTAGCTCCTTCACCCCTGCTGGACCCAAGGCTCCAAACCAGCCCCTCATCAGAACACCCGCCTCATGGCGGCCCCGGCACCCACGCCCATGGAGTAGACACAAGGAGGGCAAGGTGGTTGCTCCTGCCTCACCCAAAGGACACTGGAAGTCAAAGCCACCTACTACTTCCCTGGGTCCTGCCACACAGAGACCCCCTCACCCAAGTTCCTTGACCATTTCCCAAGCCAGCCTTCCCAGGACCCCTTAAGGCCCCCATGCCGTCGGAGTACAGGGAGCCTGCCACCTGCAAAGGCGTGTTTTCATTAGTGAGAGATGAATAATTAATGCCATGGGGCCTTTGAAAACTGTTTTGGTTTTTATTTTAAACATTTTTTCTATGTATAGAAGCAGCACTTCCGTTAGGCACAGAATTTATATTTTAATAAGCGTGGCAGTTATTTCCTCGGTCCCAGGTGCTCCCCCGGGTGGGCTGCTATGGGGCACCTAGGTGCTGCCATCGGGCCTCACTGACTACCAGCCTGGGCACCGATGCCCACGGCAAGCACAGAGCGCGGGGAGCAGGACAGGCCCACTCCAAACCCTGGCGCAGGCGTAAAGGGACGAAGGTGCGGAGAGCCGCCCGGGCGTTCCGACCTCCCTCATGCCAGGCAGGCCTGAGGTGGGAGGATAGGCGAGCCCAGGGCATGCACAGGTTTGAGGAGGAGGCTGAGAGCCCCTCACAGGGCCACCAAAGGCAAGGAGTGGCAGGGCTACCTGTGTCTGAAGTGCAGACTGAGCACAGATCACCCACAGCCTCACAAAGCTCATGTCTGAGAGCTGTGGAGCGCTGATTTCTTGGCTCTTCGAGCACATTCACAAATCAGATTGCCTGGTGCTTTCTCAAAGATTAAGTCAGAAACACTTATTCTAAAATTGCAAGCCACAGAGAGTTTGAAGAAGAAAATATGGTGGTGTTCTCCAAGGCCTCTCCTAGGCTGCAGCCAAGGGGCTGGCAGGGAGCCAGGTCCCAGAGCCCTGCAGCTCATCGGAGGCCAACAGCAACCGCGTGGGTGTCCTTTTGCCCAGCTTATTTCCTGGGCCTGGGCAAGAGACTAAACAAAAGAATTAGGGTGTTTATTCTTTTTCTTGMAAAAAAAAAAAGGCATTAATTTTTTAAAGTGTGCAATATCGTCCTCAACAAAACACATTAAAAAATGAGTTGTCTGTTCCTAATAAATATTTTCTAGATTAAGTATTTGTAATGCTATCAATTATTTATCTCTATATATGGGGAATGCATAATTTGTAATAAAATGCAGAAAGGATTTTAATTTTTCTACACAATATATGAAATCGACTTTTTGACTAATACATGAATAAATTGACTCTAATCCCGTCCTGTCACCATGTATGGCATTGTTTTAGATATAAATTTCTTATTTTATAGATGTTTTCAAAAAATTAATCTCCAATATTTAAGGAAGGGCATAAATCTCCGTAACGGGGCATTTCAGAGAGTCCTCTCGACGCTCGGGGCGTCTTCTCCTTGTGTGGCCCTGAATCACCAGCTCTGCAGGCCGCAGTCACCCAGGCTGCATCAGGCATGCTGGTAATTCACATCAACAGCGTTGACTTTGGGAAGGCATCACCCACCTAGCCCTTCCCCTGGCCAAAGGGGTGGTCCCGGGCATGTCCTGTGGGCTGAAGGCTCCGGAAGACAGGAGTGTGGGAGGAATTCAGAGCCACCTACCTGGCTGCACCCTGACCAGGTCTACAATATTGGAGACCACCAGTATCACTTCATATCAAATGCTTGATAATTGGAGAACCAGAGATTAAAGTGAGCTTTTGGAAACCGAGAAGTGAGCTCTCAGAATTAAAAGCAGGGCATCTACTTTATGAGCCACGGCTACAGAACACAGAGGGCCCAAACGTCACGCAGCAGAAAGGTAGATGAGGGGTGAAATAGGCCAGGCACAAAAGGACAAAGGCTGTATGATCTCACCTTCCCAGCCGGGCAGAGTGGCGGTTGCCAGAGGCAGGAGCAGATGTTTGAAGGGCACAAGGTTTTGGTTTGAGAAGATGAAAAGACCGACAGATGATAGAGACAACTACACAATAACGCAGGGACACACAACACTGAACGGCACACTTTAAAGGGGTTAGGATGACAAGTTTGGCATTAAGACCATTTTACCACACTAAAGAATGGATAACCTCCAAAGTTCATTGCAGTCTTCATGCCATTACATATTCTAGAATATAAAGAAACTATTTTCTTTGTTTCATGCTATTACTTATGACACAGGCTTACCCGCCGGGTGGATGGCCTGAATACGCAGCCTTTAGCACAATAAATGGATCATTTTAGTTAAAAGGGGGGAAACACCCAAGAAGGAGATGAGCATAAAATGGGGCACTCAAAACCAAAGGGCTGACGCAGGACTTGGCCGCAGTCCCGTTTGGATGAAAGGTTTCCGATCACCCTGTAGAAGACAGATGCCACAGCCCAGTCAAAGCACTGAGAGGCCTCTGAGAGGCCTGACTGGAAACCAAGACCAGGCCAGAGTGCCGAGTAAGGCCGGCAGGGAGGCAGACAGGGAACACGCTCCTTTCTTTCCTGTACTGAGGGGCCTCTCCATGCTGGGCTTGTGCTGGGCCTGTGGATACAGTGGCTCCTGGAGAGGGCTTGGTGTTCTCAAAAGGCCGTAGCCACACACAGGAAACAGGAGTCACAAAGAAAAGTACTGGTGTCAAAGAAGCCCTTCCTGGCCAGGAGCTCCATCACCCTGGGACAGTCTGCCCCGTCCACTGAAGAGTGAGGCACTGCAGGCAGGTTCAGCCAGGGGTTACACGCAGGTAGGGATCCAGCCGCTCAGGGAACAGGGGTTGGTGACTATCAGGTCCGTCTGTGGGTGCGAGAGCTGTGCATTTTGGATGCCTTTTCTTATATTTCTGAGTTCTCCAAACAACTGTGGTAAAGAAAAGACACAAGAACCACAAGCCACATGGAGCTAGGTCTGGGGTAGGGACAGGAGACCTGTTGGGGATCTGGCCACCCCGCCCCCAGTAATTCTCAGTGCCTTGGGGATTTCCACTGGCCACAGGCCTTCAAGAGCAGGCCTCAGAGCTGCCCCGCCACATGGAGCCCTGCCGGGGCGGTGCCCCATCCCCTTCCACAAGGAGCAACTAGCAGCGGAACGGTCCTTTCCTTGTCTGTTTCTGACACTGCCAGACTGTGGCTGTGCTGAACACTTGGGTTGACATTAAGGGGCTCATTGGAAACACTTCCTGAATGTGTAAATTACCTGACCCAGAACCCACAAGCAACCGACCCTCTTTCTTCATCAGGTTCTCACACACCCCAGGCCACCGGACCCTGCCTGATCATGCCAGAGCCAAGCACTTAGCAACTAGGAACAGGTCCTGGGCCACAAGCCTGGGGCAATTCCTCAAGCCCCTCCCCCCACCCCATCTCTTCCATTGCTGCTAACACATGGTACAATAAAGGTTGTCGCCCATGTTTCCCCTTGTCCCCTCTGCCTCCAGACTGGGTCTAACACCGTCCATGTGCCCGTGGTGTGTGCGCCCCTCTTGGGAACTGTGAGTAATGAACGATTTTTTCAAGGGCAGTTGTCTTCTGATCTGTCGCCCTCCTCCTACCTGAATAACAATAAAATCTATTTTAAAACAGGCAACCTCATCACCCGCTCCGAGTGCCCAGGATGACACCACAGAGCAGCAAGAGGCTGATGAAGCACCTCAGGGTCGTGCTGCTGGCCAGGCACAGGGCTGGGCAGACGGGCCAGAAGCCTCCCATCTTGCGGGCCCTGCTACCCAAACTCTTTATCACCTAGGGGTGGTCAGGAAGAGAATGGCCTCAGACCGGCTGCAGTGGTCAGGGATCAAGCTTCTGCCTCAGACTGCTAGGCTTCCTGGAGACTTCCTGTGTCGTGGTGTGACGCTGGGCCCGGGACTTCTGCAACCTCAGCCCCAGGTGGACCGTGGGCCAATAATGCCCCTTCTCGGGGTACATCTGCCCAGCTGACAGGCGCTGTCTCCAAGGCCCAGCATGCTGGTAGACTGAAAAGAGTGATCACCAGCCAGACAATAGCTACAGCCTCAATTTCCCCAGGGATCACCCCGACATGGGCTTAACAAATGGGAGAATCTGTCTCTGCACAGAAGATGGGCAGAAGGGTAGCTGCAACCAGCTGGTACCAACAGGCAGGTGACCATCAGACTGGCTACACCGCCCGGATGTCCAGAGAGCAAGCTAGGAGGCTGGGCTGCAGGCAGGGAGCAGACAGGTGGGACAGAGAGTGTACACGAGACTGGCTTAGGACTGGGCAAGGCATGGGGTGGGGCAAGCGTGCCTCTGGCTGCACCAGTGGGGTCCAAATCCAAAGAGGATGAAGACCGGCAGCAAGGCCGAGGCCAGCAGCAAGACATGCGTGTGTGCAGCTCATTTGAGGATGCGCCAGCTGGGCAGTGGTAGCCCCGCCGTGCTCCCGTCCCGTGGCTCCTCAGAGGGTTTTTGGTACTCAGTCCTCAGTAGAGGGGTATTTCCAGCAAGTGGGGCATTTGAAATCAGCCCCACATGTGGGAGGAGCCCAGCCAGGAAGGCAGAGCCTGGGATAG
This sequence comes from Apodemus speciosus, assembly GCA_002335545.1. Classification (NCBI taxonomy): domain Eukaryota; kingdom Metazoa; phylum Chordata; class Mammalia; order Rodentia; family Muridae; genus Apodemus; species Apodemus speciosus. The sequence goes on from BDUI01000013.1 coordinate 1,388,380, forward strand.
CTCTTGGGGACACGGACTGAGTCTGGGTAGATATCAGCAAGGTATTGAGGGAGCTAGCGTGGTCCTAGCTTAGAATCCCATGCAGGACCAACTCCTAGATGGACCTAAAGCCCGAGGCCTGAACCCGTGTTCAGAAGCACTGGGGGCTCTAACTGCGGTCATCAACTGCCGAGGATGTAATCATCACAGGCAAGGCTTACCTAGTAATGCACGTGGACTTCTGCCCAGCCCCCATAGTGGTACAACACAGGCAGGACTTCAGGATGCTTTCAGTGGGTTGGTACCCCTCCTCCGTGACCACTGTAGTCCAGGGAGTGGCACTAGATGTCACTCAGATCCCTGACTCAGATCTAGATCCCATGTCTCCAGAGAGCACCCATGGGTGCTGAAACGGCTTGAGCCTCAGCTAAGGTTTCCCACCAGCCCCGCCTGCCCTCAGGGCACTGTCGTACGTGGGTGTACCCATGTGTACAGCTGTACATGCATTCATGTGTGTACATGCACATGACACATTTGTGTTTGGTGTATGTGTGCTGCATATGTGTGTGTGTGTGAAGCATGGCTGTGCACATGCAGTTCCGCCTGGAGATGGCAGTTCCCCCAGGTATGGACTGAAGAAGGACGCTGTGCTTGACGCTCTTGTGTCCCCTTTTACCGGGGACGTCATGAGAGCTGAGCCAAGTGAGCAGGGCCCAGGTTCACGCTCCGCCGGATCTGCGCAGAGTAGGTCTCAGGAAGACCAAAACCAGGCAATGCCCCAAGACCAGGCACAAAGGATGTGGCCTTTGCTTTGTGAGCAGCAGTGAGAGCCAGGATCCCCCAGGACAGAACCTGGCTTTAGAGCCACCAGCCCAGCAGAGAAGCTTAGCCAGAGAAGCACGTGGCTGCCAAGACCTCAGACAGTCGGCAGGCCTGGGCGTGGGGAGCAGATGCGCCTCCCGCCCCAGCTGGAGGGGTGCTCCATTCAACCAGGGGGAACTGAGGCTTGTCTCTGGAAGATGGACTTTGTGGCTACAGAGGGACTGCTGACTCCAAGTCTCCAGTGAGGGCCAGTGGGCCTGGAGGACTCTGGCCTACAGCAGTGTTTTAGGCATGAGGCTTGTTCCCCATGAAGATGAGCAGGGAGACACTGAAGGGGGTTTTATGGGGAGAAATCCAAGTGTGGCGTGTGGTACGGCCCTGGCGGGGTCCTGTCTCCCCTTGCCCCTTTCATGTGAGACTTCAGCCACTCCGTGTGGGAGGTCCTGTCGTGTTTGTCTCCATCTCTTCTGTCCCTGCCTCTTCACACTCCTCTTGTGAATGAAGAGATGAGCTCCTGTCACCTAGGCCCACGTGGGAAAGGACAAGCTGCCAGTCCCTTGATCCCTGTCATGTGTCTTGTTCGCCTCTTGTACTTCTGGGGCTCTCTGGGGAAGAAAATATCCTTCTGGTGGAGAAGGGTCAGGTGAGGAAGGAGGGGTCCACCAAAGCAGAAGGCTCACACAGTGATAGAGGCTGCCATCGGGAAGAGCGTGGGCGCCCTACCACAGCTGGGCCCAGGGAGAACAGGGGCATGAGAAACCAAGACAGAGAGGGCGCGTGCATCAGGTGTAGAGGGGCTCTGAGAAGGTGCAACTTGTGCCCAGTTCCCACCATCCAGGCCTCATGAGAGGATATCACAGTCCACACAAGGCCCAGGCCTCCTCTGTGCCTTATCGTGTGTCAGGGTCCACAGGTCACGCTGTGGCCACGTCTATAGTGTCCTCACCGTTGGCCATCCACCCAGAGTCTGGGCCCCAGGGATATGTCATGGGAGACTGTTAGGGCTCAAGTCATGTGATCCTCCAACGGCCGAGCCCATAGTACATGCCTACCCTAGGCACTATGTGCCTCAGTTTACCCCCCTTCTCTTAGAGCCCGCGAACAAATGGACAAGAGATTATCTAATCCAGAATTTGCTCCACTCTTCTGGGACTGGGGGAACCCTTCCCATAAGGCTGTTGCTGGGCATTGCCATCCCCAACAGCAGTGCGCCCCCTGGTGGTGATGTGATGCGCCAACCGGCATCCTGTTCCTTCAAGGTGTTTGAGGAGTCTCAGTCTTGCTGCCCAAGCGTTCCTGTTGTGTTCTCTGTAGATTGCTGTGGGCGTTCTTGCTGTCCTTCCGTTCGTTCTCCCGAGGTTTGGGAGCAGAGCTGCACAAGTGATGGTTTGTGACCATGTTGGATGTCAAGCTGCCGGGCCTGCACTGCACTGTGCAATACGAGTTTCTTTCCAAGGAAGCCTGACTCATGCATTCTGCAGACCAGTCCTGAGAGCAAAGTTGGGTGACAATGGACACTGTCCTCTCCCCCCAGCCTTGGGATGTCCTTTGAGTGCACTTGGCAGCAGAATCACCATGAGTACACCCATGCCAGAAGTGCTGTCCTCTTTCCAGCCCTAGGGACGGTCTACTACTGGTTCTACACAAAGAAGAGTGCGGGGAGTCGGACTTACCTGGGCTAATGCCTAGTCTGGAACCCAGTGCACATGTTTTAGGTCCCGCAGACAAAAGCCCTGTCCTGTAGTCACAGACCCGCCCAGCTGGACCTGGGATGGGCTATTAGGAGATTCCGACAGAAGTTCTGATTCCCCTGGAGACCCTGCTCTTTCCCGTCCCAGGCTAGAGGTGGCTCTCTGAGTGACAGCAATTAGTGCCATGGCTGGCAACGAGGAGCCTGCACACACCCCCAAAGCACCTGACATCGCACAGCTCTGGGGGCTGGGGGAGGGCGCTGCGCTCTGGCTGCGGCTAAGGCGCCTGGAATCATCTTCTTTTTGCTGTAAAAATGGAAACATCCCCTATGTGAGACACAAGCTGGCGAGGAGGACGCCACTGTGAAATCACACCCACAGCAGGGCGGGAGGTGGCTGGGGTGCTGGGCCTGCCAGGAAAGGAGGGCCTCGTGTACAAGGTGGGGAGGGGTGCAGGGGTGAGGTGCAGTCCCTCAGCCAGACAGCCCCACCAGAACATGGGCCAGGCCCTCCCTGCCTTGATCCCCTCTTTTCCAAAAACAGCAACAGAGTTGGCTGCATCCGGCTTCCCACTCCCACCCAGAGCTGCTGGAATAGCTGTGAGGGAGGTGGACTGGGGTACAGTGGGGGCTGTCTAAATCAGAGAGACAGGAGCTCTCCTCAATGGAAAGACATCAGGGGCATAGCTAGGTGGGCCCAGGCTTCTGCTGTCAGGGAGGGTAAGATGTATCTCTAGGAGTTACGATCCTCTCTGCCCTCTAGCCCCTGTCCCTGCGTTCTTTCAGGCTGCGTGGCAGATGCTGCAGACCCAAACATCTAAGCCACACGCACTCAGCATCCTGACGTGTCATCCACCTCTCCCAACAATCAAACCAGCTCAGGACTGCCCATCCTCGCTGGAGGTCAAACTTGCCCTGTTTTCCTGGCTGGGACCCTTCTAGGCACTGCTCAGCCGCAGCTTAGCACATTGGATCTGAAATCTTCATGGAACCGCAAACAGCCCTGCACACCCACGGGTGTGAGGAACACGTGCCGTGCATGTGAAACACCAGCATCCTGTGATCTGTTCTCACCTCCGAGCTCACAAGGACACAGCACAGCACCACGTGCCGTGGCTAGCAGTGGACACTGGCCAGCAGAGGTCAGGGCCTGCAGAAGGAGGTTATGGTTGCAAATTCTGTGGGGCGCATTCCATAAGCAACGTGTAATTTTCACTCCGGTTGCTGTTTGAGTAAAGTCGCAGGCTACCGTGAGGTATCTCGTCCTCTACCCCCAGAGCTCGAGTCTAGTGCCTGAGCTAGTAATCACCTTTCCAGGATGTCCAAGATTCCAGTCTGAGGACCTAGGCCGACTGTTCAGGCTGTGGGAACAGACGACGGCTCCCGCGTTAAGACTGCCCTGGATAGAGGTGGATATATATATATATACACACACACACACACACAAAGAAAAGGAGGCCATGAATTTGAGAAAGAAGGTGGGATACATGGCGAAGCAGAAGGGAGGAGGAAATGATGTAATTATATCATAATTTCAAAAATTAAAAAAAAAATGCCCTGGGTTCAGCAAGCACTTCCAGGCCGATTGCTACTGAACTGATGCCAGAGCTTCCTGGCTGCTAAGCCCACACCTTCGCAAATGCAAACATTCAAATATCTCCACACACACACACACACACACACACACACACACACGACACTCAGATACATGCACACATGCGCACAAGCATTCAGCATATGCTCATGCAGTTGCGTGATCATACACACTTGTGTGTCCATCGAAGTATGTATCTCGTAACACACTCTCATAGACACACTTAGAATTTCACCCTGGTACACTCATGACACACTGCTCCCTCACGTGCTCTCCTGGCATCTCACATTCGTTCACATGACCACTCACATATTACATGCTTTCACATGGCTGCCCCAGCTTCTCACACAGTCACATATGTACCAGCACCAACGCTCACACATATGCACACTCACAATTCTCACACTCACACACACTTGCACGTTCTGCTTTATCATTTGCACAGATCCGTCCACTGACATTCAGAGCCTACGCCCTTGCCTGTCCCTGGTGCCAACTGCCTCCTCCTACGGGTCAGACCACTGACCTGGACCCTCCCCTGCACCCCATGATACGAATCTGCGTCATCATCTAAAGTATCCTGGAGTCGATCCAGGAACAGGAGGAGGATGACTGACCAGCGTTCTGCTCTGCTGCCGATTTGCTTGAGGTTGCATCGACTGGGCCCCGAGGAGCTGGACCCTCACCTCAGCAGCCCTCCCTTCTTGGGGCCCAGTGGACATGGAGTGTGAGGTCATGGAGAACAGCCACACAGCGATGGGAACCAGAGCCTGGGGGTCTGGCTGCTCCTGAGCCCATTTCTGGTGCAGGAGGATAACAAGACACAAGTTAGAAAGGTTCCAAGGTGGGGTGCCACTGGGGGAGGAGAGAAATAAATCAGCAGTAGTCAGCAATGTCCCCTCCCACAGGAAACGCATCCCTGACATTTCCACAGGCCTGGAACGTGTGCAGAGGCCACCTCATTAGGAGTGGCTTCATGGAGCAGCCCAGGCCAGGCATCCCGATGGGCAGGGGCTGATGTAGATGGAGGATATGGGCTGGGCCCTCTGAAAACTTCTCTCTGGAGATCCCTCTCCCAACCTCTGGCCCCCAGATGGCAAAACCGAATACCCCGATCTGTGATCGGTCCCTGGGACCCCAACACCAGAGCCAGACCAAGGGGTTCACCGAGCGGGCTTCCCTGGTCATCCAGTGGAGGGACCTGCAGGCCTTCCCAGACTTCAGGCATCATGAGAATGCCCAGTGAGCCCAGGCAGGGGGGACTGTCCATCCTCACCCTCTGCCTCATCGGCCTCGCAGGCAGCTCAGGAGCGTGTCTGTGAAGGGCAGTAAGGGAGAGAAGTGTCTGAGCCATAGGCCAGTGCATTCACAAATGCCCACTGACTAGACGGCTGGCACTGCTGGCTGCCAGCTTCATGCGACCTGGAGGGCTGCTGGACCCAGGCCCTCTCGAGGGAGGCGTAAGCATGCCGGCCCTAAGCTGGCTGGCAGAAGGTCCTGACCACAAGCAGAGGCTCAGCCTTAAGGTTTTTCTCCTTTGCCAGGGTAGCCCAGCCTCTCCTTGCACCAGGCCAGACTTCTGGGCAGAGAAACCTTTAGTGGGCAGGGACAGGAAGACGGGGACAGATGGTCTGCAGAAAGCAAGCAGGGGAAGAGAGCAGAGACAAGCCAAGAAGTTCCTGTCCCCACCTCATCGTAGAATGATCAGAGCAACAGCTGTGGGATTCAGCTGGGCCCGGGGAAAAAGCATCTGGACAAGCCGGCTGCAGCGCTGGGGGTACCTCAACCTATCCTCTACTGGATACACCCCTTCCTGGGGTAGTTCACTCCAGGCCCAAGCCCAGCCCCTGCCGCCTCCAGGCCTGTAGATCCTTAGCTAGGCAGGAGAGGCCAAGATCGATTAGCAGAGCAAACAGGCATATTTACAAAGTTTGTGCTGTGTTTGCTCAGCCTCGGGGCCTCTCGGCCCATCTTCCCGCACCGAGCCCCCCAGGCCCCCATGGCCACCTCAGCCAGAGGATTTCAGGACATGGCCAGTGCTGGGGGCCGTCCTCCACCTAGACTGAAGCCCAGGGTCTCACGAAGCTGAGACAAGGGTCTCAGCTTTCCGGAACAGAGGGCACGGCACCCAGACACTACCCTCACCCTCACTCACAAAACAATGAGGAAGGCAGGGGTGTAGGTCAGCAGTAGAGGGACTGCCTGGTTCATTCAAAGCCCTGAGGTAAGCTCCCTCCATCACTGGGCACGGGAGCACATGTCTAGATGCCCAGCAACTCTCTCTCTCTCTCTCTCTCTCTCTCTCTCTCTCTCTCTCTCTCTCTCTCTCTCTCNCTCCTCCCCCCCCCCCAGACATCAGTGCTCAGAGCCCATGTGACAGGAGGCTCATGTAAAGACGGGCTATGCCTGGACCACCGTCAGTTCCCAGCTGACCCTGTCTGGCCTGCCTTGAGTGGACATGGGAGGTGAGTACTCTTCTCCGCTGCCCAGGGCTACAGCTCCTAGCAGCTGCTTCAGGCCCCAGCCCTCTGGTGCCCTCCGCTTCTCCAGCTCAGCCCTTCCATGTCCAATCAGAAATGACCAGGGGGCCACCGTGAACCTGGAACGCCCTGCTACAGTAGAGACCACCACTGGGTCAAGTTGAACGCATCCTTCGGCAGAGACTGGGCTTGGTACTGGCGAACCTGCTCTTCCTTGCATATCTCCTACTGAAGCAAAGTGTCACTGAGACAGACTTGAAGGGGCGCACAGTAGGACTACAGCCTGGCTGCCTAGGAGCTGCTGTGCACCGCTCACAGCCAGGGACCGCAATGCCCAGGGAACCCCTGGAACATCCGTGGACACGATGTTGGAGCTAGTCAGTCCTCAGCAGACCTCGGACCACAATAAGACGGAGGGCACAGCAGGGCAGGCTGAGCGGGTGTGGCCCTGCAGAATGACTCTACAAGGGTCCTGCACACACTAGCCTCAGAACTCCTGTAGGAAGAAGTGAGACTGCCGCCCTACATGTGAGTTTGGATCGCCCCCATACCTGCCTGTTGCCTCCCTTTATTGCAGTGTCTGCCACACGAAGGAACGGACGAATGAATGCACCACTAGGCTTTCCTGCTCCTAGGAGTATATCAAAGCTACTGAGAAGGGTAGGTAGTCTGCTGTCCCACAGCTGGGGGTGGGGTGGGGCGGGGAAAGGGCCAGCCTTTGGTTCCAGGCCAGAGGGGACAAAGCTTCTGTAGTGATGTTCCCTCTGCCAAAGGCTGGGAAGCTTGTGATTGTCCCCAACACCACCCAGCTCACCCTTCTTGTCTTCTGCCATAGCCACCTCCTTGTTCCTCTGCATTGTCACATAGCCGTCCTATCATACTCTCCCTGTCTGCCCCTCCCTCTCCCTGTCCCTGCCACCCTGAGATCTGACAAAGAGCAGTAGTTAAGTGCTCATGGGGAAAAATCAATTCACCCGGTTCCACCTTAATCCATCAGTTCCATTTCTGATAAATGCCCTGATCCCTGCTCTGAGGTCACCATGTGGCAGCAATGTCCAACAGACACTAATAGCTAGGTCAGTAAGGCAGATGACTGGCCACCGTCTTCTGGCCAAGGATGGCCCCAGGTCCTCAGCAAAGGGTGTGTGTCCTCACACCCCTCCACACCCAGTGTCCTGGCCCACTCCAGGGTCACCCAAGCCCCAGACTCTGTCCATCAGAGTGCTTGTCAGTTTACCCTTGACCTGAGGACCAAATGTCCAGGCCTCAGAGACACAAAGAGCCCTTTACGGGCAGAGTCGAGGGTCGGATGAAGGCACGGGGAGCCTCCTGAGAGACGGGACAGAAGGCGCCTGGAACACATGCTAGAGCTGTGTGCCCCGAGCTCCCTGGCATCTGTCTTGCTAAAGGGCTTTGTATCAGCTCCATCCCATCATGACAGCGACACTGAGGCTCACACACAAGCCAGCACCCTAGCCAGGCTGCTGCTCCAGCTACATGGACCTGCACACTCTGGACACAGACAGGATTTGGTGCCACTCGGCTACCAGGCATGCTTGATGCTCAGATGGCAGAAGTACCCACCCTGGTTGGCCCACGGGCCCCTTACACCCCCATTGCTTTCCATGGAGGTCAGCGGCCAATCTGGACACAGAAGTCAGAGCCCAGCACTGCCCCTTACTCCATGGCTGTGATAAGCCAGGGCCCCTCCCTGGGAATCAGGAACATCAGGCAGGATTAAACGGAATGTGCAGCGGCTACACAGAACCCACAGAGGACTGAGCCGGCGTTAGAGGACGAGTGGATTAGACTCAGGGTCAATATTTGTGGAACTGAATTGAATCTGTCAACTGGGAGCTGTGCAGGTTCAGGGTAGCTTTCAGGCTCCTCCATCAGGCAGGCAGAACTCAGCACACAGGCCTCTTGCAGGTCACAGAGAACAACTCTGGTATAAGAAGCTCACTGGCTCTGTACCCCTGCAAACAAAGCAGGCAAGGCAGGGGCAGAGCCATGGGTTGGCTATGGGTTTCTGAAATGGACATGAAGGCCCCACCCTACTCCTGGAACCCACCTGGTCCTGTAGAAAATAGAGTTGAGGACCAAAGAGACTCTGTCTCAACCCCCAGGGTCAAATCACACACTGTACTGGTTGTCACACAGAGATGTGAGATGGGGGGGGGGGAGGTCAGGGACACAACAGAGCAGATTGGGCTGGATCCAAGGGACAGAATACTCCATGACTGCAGCCAGAGTCCTCGTTTAAAAGGGTCCTGGCCACCGCTCTCCACCCACAGGATGCTCTGGTCAAATAAGGAGCAGACACCATGGCCACACCCACTAGACCAATTCTGGCTGCCCAGTGCTCCAGCCCATAGTCGGAGAAGCAGAGGGATCCTAGCTTACCTGCTGCCCAAGGCTGCCCTCCGCCCAGCCCTTGAGCACAATTGGATTAGCTGTGTTTAGAAAGCAGCAAATCTGCTTATATTTGAGCAAGGGCTCAGCAGATCACACGGGCCAAGAGGGGCCCTGCCTGAAAGCAGGGAGATTTGGGGAGGAGAAACTTTGCTAAACAAGTGTTAATTGAAAACAAACTCTATATGATCTGCCTGGGTACCCTGGCCAAGCAAATGCCTCTCCTACAAGGGACAGTGGGGAAAACAATCAGGGTCAGCCGCCAAGCCCCCAGACTAAGGTCATGATGGGAGCCAGGGAGGACTGTGAGTAACGACCCCTGTGGGAATATGGGCCCCAACAGAACCCCCCCTCTGCCCCAACAGAACCCCCCCTCTGCACCTCCATGACCCTCAAAAGCTCGTGGCATGAGCGGTGGGAAGTGCTGTGCCTGAGTATTTTCTTGTCTCTCCTGTCCAGCAACTAGGAACACCTCAGAGGCGGCGGGCATGCAAGTCGGACCTTCCCCAACAGCGGGGGAGTCCTGGAAGAGAGACCAAGGCAGGCTGAGCTGGAATCTGCTGCGTCTCTCAGGAGTGGGTCGTGTGGCTAATATTGCTCCCATCGGTGGTTGTCAGGAAGGACTCTGTCCATTCTTGCCAGTCCTGTCCTGACACCAAGCACTGTACATCAGACCTTGTGATGCTCCCAAAGCCAGCAAGGGAGAATGGCAACTTATTTGTTCATAAAAATGCAAGCAAACGGGGCCCCGTGCCGGAGAGAAACCCACTGGCTTGAGCAGGGGGCACAGGCTTGTGAGCAAGACCTCTTCCGGGCTGGAGAGATGGCTCAGTGGATAAGAGCACTGACCGCTCTTCTAGAGGTCCTGAGTTCAAATCCCAGCAACCACACGGTGGCTCACAACCATCTGTAATGAGATCTGATTCCCTCTTCTGTAGTGTCTGAAGACAGCTACAGTGCACTTACATATAATAAGTAAATAAATCTTTTTTAAAAAAAAAATAGCTGGGCAATGGTGGTGCACGCCTTTAATCCCAGCGCTTGGGAGGCAGAGGCAGGCAGATTTCTGAGTTCGAGGCCAGCCTGGTCTACAGAGTGAGTTCCAGGACAGCCAGGGCTACACA
>BDUI01000013.1:1407913-1424908 GCA_002335545.1 Apodemus speciosus
TAGGTAGGGTCTGTGTTAGGTAGGGTCTGTGTTAGGTAGGGTCTGTGTTAGGTAGACCCTGTGTTAGGTAGGGTCTGTGTTAGGTAGGGTCTGTGTTAGGTAGACCCTGTGTTAGGTAGGGTCTGTGTTAGGTAGACCCTGTGTTAGGTAGACCCTGTGTTATGTAGGATCATGTATTAACTGCTTTTCTCTTTGTTCTGATAAAATTACCTGACCAAGTCTGGCAGTGGTGGCTCACACCTTTGTTCTCTGATCTTGGGAGGCAGAGACAGGTGGATCTTCTAAAAAGAGGCCAGCCTAGTCTACAGATGGAGTTCCAAGATAGCCAAGGCTACTCCAAGAACCCCTTTTCTTGAAAAACAAAACAAAATATTACTGGATGAGAGAAACTTCGTGAAGGAAGGGTTTGTTTTGGCTCACAGTTTGAGAGCATAATCTATCGTGCTGGAAAGGCGTGGTGTCTGGAGGACTCAGTGACTGACTGCTAATGGGGTTTGGGTCTTGGCAATCAGGAAGCAGAGAGAAATGGACACTCCAGCTCCTGCTCCTCATACTCACAGTGAGTATTCCCTCATTTGTTGCCCAGAAGTTGTCTCCTAGATGTTAAGTTGACAGTAGCTGTGGTGTTTTGAATATGCTTGGCCCAGGGGAAGCAGCACTATTATGGGGTGTAGCCTTGTTAGAGTAGGTGTGACCTTTGTCTTAGTTTGGGTTTTACTGCTGTGAACAGACACCATGACTAAGGCAACTCTTATCAGGGACAACATTTAATTGGGTCTGGCTTACAGTTTTAGAGGTTCAGTCCATTTTCATCACAGCAGGAAGCATGGCAGCCTGCTAGTCAGACATTGTCTTAGTTAGGGTTTCTACTCATGCACAAACAACATGACCAAGAAGCAAGTTGGGGAGGAAAGGGTTTATTCAGCTTACACTTCCACGTTGCTGTTCATCTCCAAAGGAAGTCAGGACTGGGACTCAAGCAGGTCAGGAAGCAGGAGCTGATGCAGAGGCCATGGAGGGATGTTACTTACTGGCTTGCTTCCCCCGGCTTGCTCAGCCTGCTCTCTTATAGAACCCAAGACCACCAGCCCAGGAATGGTACCACCCACAAGGGGCCCTCCCCCCCTTGATCACTAATTGAGAAAATGTCCCACAGCTGGATCTCATGGAGGCATTTCCTCAACTGAAGCTCCTTTCTCTGTGATAATTCCAGCCTGTGTCAAGTNGGGCCCTCCCCCCCTTGATCACTAATTGAGAAAATGTCCCACAGCTGGATCTCATGGAGGCATTTCCTCAACTGAAGCTCCTTTCTCTGTGATAATTCCAGCCTGTGTCAAGTTGACACACAAAACCAGCCAGTACAGACATGCTGGAGAAGGAGCTGAGAGTTCTGCATCTTGATCAGAAAGCTGCTAGGAGAAGACTGACTTCCAGACAGTTAGGAGGAGGGTCTCAAAGCCCACGCCCACAGTGACACACTTCCTCCCAACAAGGCCACACCTACTCCAACAAGGAGTGCCATTCCCTGGGCCAAGCACACACAAACCACAACCTTGTTGGAGGAGTTGGGGGTGGGCTTTGAGGTCCTGTGCTCAGGGAAGAAGGGTCCCCTCCTGGCTACCTTGATCCAGGATCAAAATGTAGAACTCTCACCCCCTCCAGCACCACGTCTGCCTGCACGCTGCCATGCTTCCCGCCATGATGATAATGGACTGAACCTCTGAACTGAAAGCCGGCCCAATTAAATGTTGTCCTGATAAGAGTTGCCTTGGTCACAGAGTCTCTCCACAGCAATAAAACCCTAAGACACAGTCCTTTCTAACTTCCTGTGGACTCAAGCACCAGACAGTCCCTTGTCTGTCAGAGCTCCCTTCAGGGACTAGCTGTGAGTGCCCTCAGCAAGCACGCAAAATCCACCCCAGAAGCTCCCATGCCCTCCCTGGCTGAGGGGAACCCTTTACCCCTCAAACTCTGTGAGGGTGACATGGAGAGTGGTCAGGAAAAAAGGGTGGATCTTCCAGCCATGAGATGTTATAGACCGAACAGGGTGTGGGCAGAGCTCTCTGATGGAAAATGTGTTCCTGTGGTGGTTTGAATATGCTTGGCCCATCGGGAGAGCATTATTAAGTGTGGCATTGTTGGAATAGGTGTGGCCTTGTTGGAGGAAGTGTGTCACTGTGTAGGTGGGCTTTGAGGATTCCTAGTGCTCAGGTCCTGCCTAGTGCAGAAGACACAGTCTCTTCTGGCTGCAGTCAAATCAAGATGACTCTCAGCTCCTTCTCCAGCTCCATGTCTGCCTGCATGCTGCCATGCTTCCTGCCATGATGATAATGGACTGACCTTCTGTACCTGTAAGCCAGCCCCAATTAAATGCCAATCCTTATAAGAGTTGCCTTGGTCATGGTGTCTTGTCACAGAAATGGAAACCCTAACTAAGACAGTGCCCTTGATGCAAAGGTGCCTATTCCAGTAAATTCTAAGATTTTTAACTGGAGTCGCTGCTCTCAGAGGACTAGAAACCTAAATGATCAGTTCTCACTCACCAGATCTGGCTCCAGCACATGGTGACCTCCAGAAAAAAAACCCTGTCACTGCTGCTTCCATCTAAAACAAGAGTCTGGGTCTTGGGCATAAGTCATCTCAGAGCCTTAGAAGAGGCTGAGGATATAGAACACAGGAGTCCAGAGAAGAATTTTCAAGATCAAGAACCCACTATGACCCCAACCCTGACTCCAGCCTCCCTGCAGCACTTTGGGGGCCTCTCTAGAAGATTCAGGAATTAGAACTCCTTATTAGACAGAGTTCCCGGGATTCAGGAATTAGAACTCTTTATTAGAGTTCTCTTCTCTAAAGAGGAGTCTGATTTACTGGCTGGTGGCATCCATATGCTTCTGGAAAGGCCCCTGTTTGTGGGTGGGAGGCAGATGGGCCTGCACCACAGCCAACTCCAGAGGCTCTGCCACCAAGGTCAACTTCCATCAGCCACGCATCCTGAGCTTGGGGTCTCAGACCTGTCCCCATCATACATGTTCATGACAGATCCAGTCCCTAGGTTCACACAGCACAGAGTAGACTAGCCAATGACATGGCCTTGGGAGCCACTGGAAGAAGCAGCAGCCATGGCCTCCTCAGCACCTGAACAGAGGAGCAGCAGTGGCCACTCAAGGCTCTGTGGCCGGGCATCAGCTCCTGTCTTCACTGTTCATGTGAATGGACAGTACCGGGCTGCGTCAGGGTAGAGAAGACAGGCAAGTGTATGCTGAGCCTCCAATCAAGCCCACATAGAGCCATGAGACAAGAAAAAGCCCAGGCTAGACAGGCCACTGCCATGGAGGTCCTGGTCGCCCACGCCCAGCTTCTTTCTTCCACACCCCTTCCTCACCACGCCTACCACACCATGCCTACCACACCACATCTACCACACCACGCCTACCACACCATGCCTACCACACCACATCTACTACACCACATCTACCACACCACATCTACCACACCACATCTACCACACCACATCTACCACACCACGCCCACCACACCACATCTACCACACCACGCCTACCAGACCACATCTACCACGCCACGCCTACCACACCACATCTACCACACCACGTCCACCACACCATGCCCACCACACCACATCTACCATACCACGCCTACCAGACCACATCTACCATGACACGCCTACCACGCCTACCACGCCACGCCTACCAAGCCACGCCTACCACACTACGCCTATTACACCACACCTACCACACCACACCTACCACGCTGGGCGAAGACCCATGTTCTGCCCCACCCCACCTCTGCCCACCCACCCACCCACCTCACTGCTGTTTACTTGAGGGGTTTCAAATGGATTTTCACTTAAGTGATTACAGCTTGAAAAGAAATCTTACAGCAGCAATGAAAATGGAAGACAAGCACCGAGGATGGCAAATAGGAGGGGCCACACACACAGGACAAAAACAAAACATGCTGTGAGAGCCCAGAGAGGCCACACCCAGCAGCCCAGGTCCACTCAGGCCAGTCACCTCAGTGACACAGGACCTCAGTCAGACCCTGGGGTGCTGGGGACACTGGATTCTGGCTCTAGTCACACCTTGATTCCAGATGTATCTGGAGTCCTAGACATGCCTTGATTCGGGATCCTAGATATGCCTTGATTCTGGGTTCAGTCACAACTTCAATCCTAGGAGTTATGGGTCCTGTTCAAATTTGTTTTCTGAGTCTTATTCTACCTTGATTCTGGGTCCAGTCACAGCATTAATCTACTCAGATCTGGGACCTGAGCCCTGGTTATCCCTCCATTCCAGATTGACACCTGACATTCTGGATCACAGTTACATCTGGTTTCTGGGTCATGTGGTCATATCTGGTTTCTGGGTCCACCTGGACTCTGGGYGTTTTTCACAAGTTGGTTCTGGGGGCCACCGGACTATACCTGGATTTTACCTTGGCTACATTTTGGAGGAAGAGGAGGAGGGGGAGGACCTGCCTCAAAGTTTCATTTACAAGGACAGCACCTTACACAATACCGAGAACATCTTTCCTGTGCTCAGGACAGCATTACAGAAGTGAGTGCTCTTATATGTGGACGTGAAATAACTGAATCTTGACCACAGTTCAGATGTGTCATGAAATCCCTGAGGTCCCAGCTGCTGCTCGTTGAAGCCCGTGCCCAGCAGCCCAGATCCACTGAGAACAGGAGGAAAGACAAGGTCCTATCACACCCGTCTTAGACCCTAGCTGTACTTCTTAGTGCTTGTCATACTGAGTTCTGGGCTCTTGTCTGGGGACAGAGACCCCTACCCACACTGTCTACCCTGGCCCCAGGGTCCCAGGCAGCCTGTCCTCCTGGTGCAGCACAGGAGCAAGAGACAGCTTAGCTTAGCACCACTCACCCACACTGCCTGCCTCTCCCTTAGGCTCACCTATACCAACTTACCACAAGCGCCGAAAGGCTTCTTTAGCTCAGGCTTTTCTGGTGATTTCTCATCCGTCCACATCGGTGAGCAGGCCTCAATCCCAGCTTCACTTCAGCAGCAAGATGACTCCCACCCAAATGACAGCTGGCAATTTTCCTGTTGTTTTCAGCAAAGCCATAGGACATCCAGCCTGCCCACTGGCCTGAGCAGGAGAGAGAGTGTCCACGTGACTCAGCCCGTAAACAGTGCAGGCCTTATCAGTGCCTTGGTTGATGTCTCAAGCTCAGACTCAGCAACCAGGAGAAGGCGCTCAGGATAAAAGTCCAGACTTGCAAAAGGCCCTTCCTTAATTAAATGACAGACTTGCCTCTCCCAAACTGCTTCCCAGGCATGGAAAATGTTGCTCAGGGAGAGGCACACACCTCTCGGGGGCGTGGACACGGAGGGACACGAGCTGCGGCCAGCACTTGGCCATTCAACCCTCAGACATCCCTAACAAGCTGTCATCCCCTGGTGCTGGAGCCTGACCTACCCAAGGGGTCCTGGGACTGACACAGGTATTGCAGCCATCAAAGGCCACACCCAGAAGCCTCCTGTAAGGACAGCGTTTGTATGTGGCAGCTGTCTCCAGGCCAGGCCTGAGAGTGCGGGTCTAAGTGGAAGGAAGGATAGGAGCATCTCAAAACCTGGCGAGCCGTGGCCAGGGTGGGCTCAGACACCCTCCTCCTATCCACGGAGGCACGGCGTCCGTGAGGAGGCCTCGCCACCCACCCTGTCTGCGACACTCGTCCTTGGTCAGCTCGACTAGGTTCAGATAATCTTGAGGGGTTTTATAAGAGGGGGCTGGAGAGATGGCTCTGGGGTTGAGACCATGATCCAGAGTCAGTTACCTGCCTCCACAGGACCTCTCGCCATCACCTGTAACTCCAGTTCCAGGGGATCTGACGGCCTCTGAGGGGACCGAAACACCATCCACGCAGGCATACACATACATACATAAAATAATAACAGATCTTTAAAAAACAAACAAGACATGAAATCGGAGAGGATGTGGGGCAGGTTTCAGGAAAAGTTGGAGCAGGGGAAGAAAGTGAAGAGCATCAAAGAGAGCATATGCATACACGAAAGTCTCGAAGAATAAATTTAAAATGTATTTTAAAAAATAAACCAGCCGTGGTGGTGCACGCCTTTAATACCAGCACTTGGGAGGCAGAGGCAGGCAGATTTCTGAGTCCGAGGCCAGCCTGGTCTACAGAGTGAGTTCCAGGACAGCCAGGGCTACACAGAGAAACCTTGTCTCAAAAAACCAAAAATAAATAAATAAATAAATAAATAAATAAATCCCTGCTGTGGGGAGCGCACCTCAAGCTGTGAGTCAAAGTAAAGCATTGCTTTAAAAAAAAGATTTATTTATGTTATGAGTACACTGTAGCTATGCAGATGGTTGTGAGCCATCCTGTGGTTGCTAAGATTTGAACTCAGGACCTTTGCTCACTCCAGCCAAAGATTCATTTATTATATGTAAGTACACTGTAGCTGTCTTCAGACATCCCAGAAGAGGGCATCAGATCTCACTACGGATGGTTGTGAGCCACCATGTGGTTGCTGGGATTTGAACTCAGGACCTTTGGAAGAGCAGTCGGTGCTCTTAACTGCTGAGCCATCTCTCCAGCCCAAAACATTTCCTTTTTAAGTTGCTCTCCTCAGGTACTTTGTCACAGCAACTGGAAAAGTAATGCAAAAGATACTATGTTTCCAGGAATCCAAACCAACCTTGCCCCTGCATGGGTACCACACAGCTCTCTCGGTGTCTCCATCCTGGTTGTGTCCCTTAGAGCCATAACTCCCGTGCCCCCACTCCCCATCCCGTCACCCCCACCACACAACCCCAAGGCCCTCACCGCCATACCCCCCAGTCCCACCTCACCCCTAAGAAAGGAGGATCCTGCAGGGTCCCAGCAGGGCTCCTGCCCAGCCCTGCGTGGTGGCTGGCTCCTGTGAGCACACCAGAGAGCCCGGACCAACAGGAACAGAGGCGGAGAAGACTGCATGGGTGGAGCTGGAAACCCCGTGCTCCTGAACTGCTGCTATAAGGAGATCCAACTGAAGTTACCCAGTCGGGAGATGTTTGTCCTCACACACAGAGTCAAGGTGAGACCTAGGCACAGCAGAGTGGTGGTCCTCCTATGAATCAGGGCCCAAAGTGTCTGGATTGCCGGATCCAGGGAAGGGGAGGGTCATGGAGGTCATAGAGCCCTGTGTCCAGTAGACAGGACAGGAGAGCCAAAATGTGACTGCAAAGGCCAGTCCTTGCACAAGGGACAAGAAAGCAGAAAAGCCACACCCCTCACCCTGAGAAGTCGTCTCCGATCCTTCGGTGCCAGCTTCCGGCACGGGTGCTCCACCAGCTTTCCTCCTTTACCATGCGCCTGCCACACGGCTCTGCTCAGGCCCAGGCAGGCCAGGACAGTGCTCACATCACACCCTCCCCTCCCACACAGTTCTTTGGAATACGGTGGCCACTGCCAGCAAGGACCCCTGGGAAATCAGCTGACGCCAATAACCCTCCCTCAGACACCGTAGGGTCCCCATTGTTCCGTTGCTCCTCCGCGTCAACCAGTCCACCAAGGCTGTGTTGCCGAGCCCTCATCCGTCAGATGCGGGGCCAGCCAGAGCTCAGCCCTCAGCAGTGCCTCTCAGCACTCGCCTGGCTCCATCGCCGGGGCTACAGCTCACCCAGCCTCACGGGCAGGAGTCGGGCACTGGCTGGGCTTGCCACCCGCCAGCCTGACATTTCCAAACAGGCTAGCAATGCTTTGTCAGCAGGCAGAACACGCACTGTCAGCAGCTCCCCGGATACCAAATGCCAGTGTGGCTACCCAGGCATGGCAGGATGAGGCCTGGGCCAGGCGTGGGTGCAGGAGCTGTGGACGGGAGTCCTGGGGCTACCCTGGGGAGAACAAGCTGATCTTTGCCAGCTAGCCAGCTCCAGTCTTCCCTCTCCCATGGCAGGTGTCCATCACAGCCCTGGGTGGGCCTCACCAACCAGCAACTCTCATTGGCCTGCTTCTCCCAGGTGCCTGCATGGCCGAAAAATCAAAGCCACAGCTACCTCAAGAATCCCAGCATGGGCTTTAGAACGCATCTCCTACCACATTGCTGGGCCTAGCCTGGACAGCCAGCAGGACTGGGAGAGCAGAGAACAGCCACAAGCCCAGGCAAGTCTATTGAAAGAAAATGTGGGTGGGGCCAAGCCCCGCCCACAGCTCCACAGTTCCCTGGAGGGCCTCACCCACCAGCAGGTTGGCATTCAGGGTGGGGAAGCAAAGACAGTGACTGGAAGATGAAGTGTGAATGACTCACGGGTGTCACAGCTCCTTGACTTTCAAGGAAGTTAGAATAGACTGAAGTCAGTCCTAGACTGTGGTAATTGCTCATAGCAGTGCAGGCCAATTAGCATGTGACTGAGGAAATGAAAACAAGACTTTTTTCTCCTGTTGAAATACTTCAATACAAAATGTAGGAGGCTCTGCTGCTAAATGGAGTCTGCCTGTGAGGAGGACACTGTGCGGGAGACTCACTTGGGTCCCGGTACACGTGTCCCAGGAGCATGACGTGCCAGTACAGGACCCAGGAGGACATAAGCCTGGGAGGAAGTTCACTTTCACTCCAGCCCGGGTGGACAGAGCCATCCAGTCCAGTAATTAACATACTGTGCCCAGTGATAGCCCGGGGCAGTGGGAGGGGCCAAGATGGACGGGGCAGCTGGGGCAGGCATAGATCAGAGCAGGCGGCAAGCGGATACCTGAGGAGACCTGGGCCTGCAGAGCAGGTGCTGGGCCCTGTTCCTGCTGTGATGGAGTGCGGCAAGGAAGATGGAGGCGTCTTGGTCCTTTGCTCAGCGAGAGCCCCCTCTTCCCTGTTCCTATGGGGACTCCAGCGCCTTCAGTAAGGCCTGAGCAGGTGCAGAACTTCTATCAAAGGCTGTTCCTGGCAATGCCCTACTTTGGATTGCCTCTCCACTTAGTCTGCCTCTGTAGCCGTTAGAAGGGCATCGGGGCTCCGGTGCTGCAGTGCCCACAGCTTGTGGGACTGTGAAAGGCAGTCTGTGGCCTGGGGAGCGAGGCTTACTCCGGAGACCCAGTAGAATATCCTACAAGGGTTGGAACTTGAGCCATGCTCCCAGATACTCAGGCTCCTGACACCAACTCCACACTCCTGACTCCTCAACTCCATAACCCTGTGGCCATCAGTCACGTAGGGCCAGGCCCCCACAAACACCTGGCACAGCCAGGCTTTCCCCGCCCACAGTCACCTGGCAACTGCCAGGTAACCCAGCCCCTATAAAAGGGGCTTCTCGGCCCCTCCTAGCTCTCTTGCCCCACTTCTCTTGTCCCCCTGTTCCCCCTCTCTCCCCTCTTTTCACGTGGCCATGGCCAGCTCTCGCCCCTCTATCTTTTCTTTCTTCTCTATCTCTTTTCCTTTTCCTATTTTCTTATAATAAAGCTTTAAAACCACGGGCTGCCTCTTATCAAAACCCGCCGTGTAGGAGCAATGGAAAGCCTCAGCATCTCCAGCCACCAGAAAGGACCCAGGACCTCCCCGCCTGACCAGGCTTCTTCTACAGGTACACGGGGCCCATGCCAGAACAGCCCCGCACTCTGGGCAAGGGCCTTTCTCCCTAGCCAGGCGGCCTTCCTCACAGGTACACGGGCGCCTGCCACCCCTGCCCAGGTTCGCTGGCCCAGCACCGTTCGTTTTCCCCTACAACAGCTGGCAGCCCCAGCACTCCCTTTGTATTTATCTCTTCCTTGTGACACCCTAGACCGGCAGAAGACTGACAGAAGCTAGCCAGGGCCCCTCGGCATCCTGGGGGCATCACCTCTCCCTCTCTGCCATTCTGCATCTTTGAGCTGGTGACCGTCGGCATCCCTGGATCAGTCACAACATATATGTGGGAGGCTAAGGTACTGACCCTAACAGTTAGAACACAGGAGGGCCACCTTCTTAGAGTTGGGCCCTGACAGACAAGCTGACTGGGGCAGGACCCCGCCCAGCCTACCTTGTTCTCAAAGTCAGTCCTGCTTCTTGAAGGTCTTCTCAGGGCCGTGGATCCCACACTTGCTAACAGGGCTGCCAGGTCTAACTCAGGCAGATTGGTGGCTGATTGATGGGTAATTGTTTTACCTCTGAACAACCCAAGCCCCATAATTTCGAGGCATAAATCCCAGCCTGTCGGGCTTGGCTGACATGCAATGACACCCAGAATTAAACGGAAGCATAACAATTAACAGCCCATAAAAGTGTTTCTAGCAAGGGAGCACTACCAACAGGCTCCGTCCCCCGTGGGGCCCCCACAGAGGTCGAGTCCAGGCGGGAGGCGCTGCTCACTCTTCTCATCAACAGCTCCCACTCCCAGACTAACATCACACCCTGGATCCAGCACCGCCCGGGCCGCATCCTGCTTAGGCGAGGCCCCTAAATAGAGATCCTTAATCCTGCCGCCCCTCAGCTCCTGGTATGACAGGCACTGTGAGAGGACCCTTTATACCCCCAACCCTCCCTAGTCCTTTGGGGGTCACTGGTGAGTATGTGCAGCCACATGCAGAGCTAGAAGTCGAGAGCCAAACCCCAAGAGGCCCACGGTGTCCCCCCAGTCATCCCACAGCACCGTCTGCCCTGCCTGCCCTTATTCCCAGGGTCACCGTGCCCAAACAAGCTCTCGTTCTCAGCCTCACGCCAGGGTCATTTTGGAGGAAGCCACACTAAGAGAGGCCAGCAGGCGGTCCTCATGTCTGACGCCCACGTACTTCACCATCAGGACCACGTGGAGGCCCACAGGGTCCAAAGCTCTTTTGGGGGCTGTGCGGCCCACTCCTGCTCCTGCCCTTGGGGTTGCTAAACTCAGGAGTCTCAGGCCTGGACAGCAGTGAGCACAAAGGTTCCTCCTCCCAGATCCCCACAGGGCCTCCGGCTTGGGAGCCGAGCTGGTGAGGAAGGCCTCTGAGAAGTGAGGAAACATGATTGACCCCAGCAGCTCCTGCCTCTGACTCTGAAGTGCCCACAGCCAAGGTGTCCTTGGGTTCAGCCATTCCTGTGCACCGCGGACAAGGACAGAGCTGGGACCTTCCTAGAGACCCAGCTCGAGGTCCTACAGGTGAGTCAGTATCTGCTTTTCCTCACAGCACTCTTGACCCTGCAGCCAAGTGACCAAGGCCAACCAGGGCCTCTCATCACAGTGGACACCCAGTCTTGCCCTGTTGGTAACTCTGCAGTACCTATCTTTAAGTAGATCACCTTCCGCTGCCTCGGCTCAGCCTGTGAGGACAAAGCCACAGGAATCAGAGGAGACTTGCCAGCCAGTGCCAAGGGCATCATGGTGGCACATGGGTGTCTACTGTCCCCACCATGCACAAGTAGCAGAGCCTCCCAGGCCCCCTCTCCATCCCGGAGCGTCCTGACACCACAGGAGCGAGGCTTCAGATCCTCAGGCCCCACCCCGCAGGCTCACCGCCTTGGCATAGCACCCGTGCTGAGGCTCAGCCTGGCAAACACCTCATCCCCGTGTTGAGAGCAGTACACAGCGGCTGCCTAGCTTTATCAGCACTCAGCTCTGTTGTGAAACTCTGTAATTGCGATTTTTTGCTTTTCTACTAACAGTGTTGCTAGAATCCTGCTCCAGAATGTTCTGAGTCCTCTCAGGAAGAGTACTGCCATGGGGTGCAGGGCAGACATGAGACTCCCCAATACCTCTCTCCTGGGGTAATTTCAGGGAGTCCCTGAGCGTAGGTCATCAGGAAGAAGCAGGGGCAGGTGCTGAAAGACACTGAGGGGGAGCAGACATGGGGGCGGGGCGGGAAGCACTGCCTCTCAACAGGGGACACACTGCAGAAGAGTGGAAGGATGTCCAGAGGCCAGACGGTGTCACGGGAACCTCTGGGAAGAACCTGCGTGCTTGGGAGGCGCCCAGCGTGGGGTTCTGCACACCTGGAGAGCACACCCGGAGAGGCCATGTGCCCTGCCCAGCCTCGGGGCTCCGCCCTCTCCCTAGGCACCCTGACAGGAGCCGAGCTACATTGGGAATTCAGGGCAGGTCCAGCCTGCACACTGTGTTGGAGAAATGCAACACAATTAATTAGCCCCTAAAAAAAGTGCTTGAAGTGTTTATTGCAGGACGGCGCTCCTGGTTTTATAAGCAGATGGGGAAATAAAGCGGTGGGGATGACAAGCCAGGAACAGCTGCACAGGGACCCGGAACCTAATTCATAATTCAGCAGACTAATCAGAGAACATCTTCTGCGAGCACCGTAATGAAGGGACGTGAGGCTGCAACCGATGAGGCGCTCCCACAGTGCCCACCACACCCTCTCGCCCTCCCCTGCACAGCCAGACCGTAGGCAGCACATACCTTCTGCCCTGGGCCTGACACAGCATCTGGATCCTCTGGCCCACAGAGACCTCAGCATCACAGAAGGGTCCTCTTGCAACATTGCAAACACAAGCCCATTTTTCAGGGGGCAAACTGAGGTACAACAAGACTGTGCCCATGACAGTTCCTGATGAGTACACAGACCTGCAGGAACCCTTCTCTGGGGTCCTCCAGGCTTCCTTGTGGACCGGGGAAGCCTCCCCCACCCCCAGAGGCTGGGCGGGAGGAGGGAAACAAAGTGATGCTGAGGGCCGGCAAGGAGGGCACAGTAGGAGCTTCGCCACTGGGCACAGAGGGGTCTAAACAGGCAGAGACTGGGGACTGGAATGCAGACAGGGCAGCTCTCACGCCCTGAGCGGGAGACCTAGAATAATTGGACATAAAAATTCACATGCATTTTATGAATCTTCCAGCTCCGACAGGAGCCCAGCACTCGCAGCGGTTGCGGACTGTAAAATGTGTGGGATGAAATATTTGTGACAGCCGTAAAGTCCTTGTTTTCTCCTCGGCTGCTGTTGAAACAATGGGAGGCTGAGGGTGGACCTCCCTCAGCCCGCCGGACCCTGTCCCGCCTCCACACTCCGCGTGTACACAGCATAGAGGCTTGGAGAGCTGCCCAACCCCTCCCTGCTCTCAGTCAGGTGAAGCCTTGCGCAACTTGCAAGGGAGCACTCTCGGTGTGGGGTGTCCTGAGGGGGATTTCAGGGGCTCTATGGCGTCTTAGCAGCACTCACTCCTCACCAACCTCTCTGACTCACCTCACTGGAAGGGTTCAGACTCAGAACATAAATAGAGCTTGAGTCAGACCCTGCCCCAGCCTTTGTTGTACCCAACAAGGGTCCTTCTCTCAGACACGGAGGAAGTACTGCTGATGACCAGGTCCACCGCTGCCTGAGAGCTGGAGCCAGGGTGGATGGAGATTCTGCGATCCGTGCTGTCTGCAGGTACCAGGGACCCGGCGAGGGCACGAGGGCTGTTTATGCACAACCTTGGCCTGCTGGCTGCAGGCCCCCAGCAGCTCCTTTTCTGCGCAGCCTACCTCAGCCAGCCGCATGGGGCTGAAGACAAGAAGCAGAAGGGACAGGCTGGATCACTCGGCACCGGACCCTGGAGCAGGACAGAGAGTTCGGTGTGCCACTTGGCTGTGAAAGGACACATGGGACACACGGCACAGCCCCAGAAGGACAGAGCTTTAGGACAGCTGGAACCTATCATCTTGATCCTGGTCAAGTTGCACCCATCTGCCCTCAGTGGCTGGGGCTGGGCAGAGCCACTCTGGGAGGACTCCCCCTTACCCTCAGCCCTCCATGCCATCTGGCCCAAGAAGTCTCATTGGAGAGTCTCATGCCCAGCCTGAGTCTTTGTAACTCCAACTGCCGCGCCACAGGAGCTCAGGGTGCAGTGGGCCCAAGCAGGGCTGTAGGGCCACGCCCTCCTCCAGGGCAGGTGTGCAGCCACCCTTGCCCCACAGATGCCAAGCCAAGTTGCATTCTGGTTTGGTTTTGTTTTGTTTTTGTTTGTTTTGTTTTCTGTTTTTTGGTTTTTTTTGTTTTTTTGGTGTTTTGTTTTGGTTTGGTTTGGTTTGGTTTTTCGAGACAGGGTTTCTCCGTGTAGCCCTGGCTGTCCTGGAACTCACTCTGTAGACCAGGCTGGCCTCGAACTCAGAAATCCGCCTGCCTCTGCCTCCCAAGTGCTAGGATTAAAGGCGTGCGCCACCACCGCCCGGCTCCAAGTTGAATTCTGAAGCAGCTAGAGGCCCTGAGTTCCATTATCTTCTCCTAAGACAGGTTGTTGTGACTGGACAGAACACTGGGGTACAAGGGGACCAAGGGGGCCCAAAGAGAGAGACATAAGCAAACAGAGGAAAACAGGGCCCAGTGGCTTAATAATGAGGCTTGCCTGCCCTGGCTCTGTGTCCACCCCAGCTCTGGGTTCCAGTACAGGCAGGCTAGCCTAGGCCCCCGAAAGCATTATCCTGAAATAGTCTCTGCCTGGGACTCTCCTGCCTGGGGGGTGGGCACCCCAATGTGGAAAGCCAAGACAGGGGCTAAACACCTGCCAGAGCAAAGGGGGGGGGGCCTTCGCAGCTGGTCAGCCGTTGCTACCCCAAGGGACTGGCTCAGGACTCTGGGTGACAGACCAACCAGAACCACCTCCTGGCTGGGCTCCTAAGGACCAGAGGGGGCAACCTAATCTCTGGCCACCATGCCTAGTGGGATGCTCTGCCCCCCAAGCCCAGTCAGCTCCCTGCACACACCCCGACCTGGAGCTGCCAATTGATGAGGGACCAGGAGTTCTACAGTATGGCTCCCGTGCTTGCTGCCACCCGAGGGCCCTCTCCCAGCCTCTGCAGCGGGTGGAGAGCTACTTCTAGCCTCATAGTACCCCAAGGGAAGGCACCGGGCAGCTCTCTTCTGGACTGGAGGGCCTTGTTGCTTGTCTCTAATTTCTGCAATTTCAAGCTTTTCGAAGGCGGTGGGTTTCTCATGGAATCGGAATGGTCAGCGCCAGCAAGAGCCACCAGGCGGAGAGGCCCAGGAGCCGAGGGGCCTTGCAGGCTCACAGTCCCCAGCTACTAGTCTGCTGAGGCCCCCAGGGGGCTCCGTGTCCTTATGCAGCCACACTTGTGCTGTGCCATCCCCTGGGTGCATTTGTGTCCCTCCTTAGGGATGTGACAAGATCATTCCACTGCTGCTGCAACGGTTGCATTAACTTGTATCTAATGGGACGTTCAGCTATTGGGCATGGAGCAACTGCAGTTTAATTAGGCACCGGAAAGCAGTACATTAATTAAAATAGCAAAAGACTCAGCACAATGCAGACCTACCTGGAAGGAGAGCCGAGCTTAGGAGCAGAAGGGAAGCCCTGGGCATGCCCCCTCTCCTGTGTCATCCTGGGGGTCTGTGTGTCTGTCAGCCGTCAGGACCGCGGCTACCAGCAGCTTCTGCACCACCCAGAGGGACAAAGCCCTCCTTGTTCCCCTCACCTCCCTACACACAGAAAGCTATCCCCAGGGAACACAAGGGCCCAGGAGCAGCTGGAGACTGCAGTGAAGGGCAAATGTCACGGGAGATAAGACAAGGAAGGCCTCAAAGCCAGAGGTGCTACAATGGGCCTTGCAGGGAAGGATCCCTGTTCCCATCTGTCCTCTGCACCTGGCTCTCTGTAGACCCACTGAGCTCTTGTCCCTCCGTGATAATGAGCATGAACGTTCACCCCAGGTTCTAGTATTTGCTGCATTCAGGAGAAAGGCCTTATATGGCTTTAGGAACAAGTGAGCCGGCCTAGGACGGGCGGGGCGCTGCGCTCTGCCATTCCTGAACTACGACGCCCTTCCTCCCCGTTGGGCCATCGCTGCTGCTGCTGCTGCTGCTGCTGCTGCTGCTGCTGCTGCTGCTGCTGAAGTGTCACTGAACCTTGCACCGTAGCCCTTCTGTCCCCAGCTCCATGTCCCCCAGGACAGTCCTGACCTCAGTTATCACAGCTCAGCAGCAACAGACCGAGGAGGGAGTCGTGGCCTCCTACCCGGCCCTCAGCTGTCCTTGGGGTCCATCCGCAGCCGTCGTTCTGTCTACCTACTCCCGCCTTCTCGTGTTGCTCTTAGGAGCCTTGATGGTCCCTGATCCATAAGCAGGCAGCCCTGCCTCACACACAAGTGTCCCTTCCCCTCAGCTGGAGGGCTCAGTTAATGACATGGAGGAGAAGGTTGTTAGCCAAAATGTGTTATTAATGAGGAGGTCTGACTAGGCAGGCCGCTAAATCCCTTAGCCTCGCCAGATCCCTGGGGAAGCGTGTGGGGGAGGCAGCAGGACTTTGGAGGACTGCTGGGATGAAGGGTGGGGCACAGGGCTGCACAAACCTCACTCAGCAGCGATGTGGTGGTTATGAGGGGGCAGCCACCTGACTGACCGAGTTTGGGACCCTTAGTGACTAAGGCCTCAGTACCCATGACGGTGGTTCCTCTCACTTGACTAAGTTTGCGAAGCCGGTGCAGGAGTGTCAGATGCCCCTGCCTCTGAACCTCGCCTCCTCAGCTCCGTGCCCCAAGCACAGTCCTGACCTCAATCTAGACGGCCCAACCTAGAGCAAGAGCTAGGACCAGGTCTCTTCGCAGCTTCTGGGTGGGGGATACCCCAGGTCCCCAGCAGATGGCAGGGGCTCATCTGGCCTGTTGATGGAAAGATGACCACTGTGCCACCCACAGGGTCAGAGCCAAGGGCACTGGGAACTGTAGAAGGACCGGAGGAGAGCTGTGCAGGTGGGGTGGGGTCATCAGAAGCTTAATCAGCGAGCGACTGGGCTCATCAGCATCCCTCTCTCTCACCACCCCCGAGCCCCAGACCCTGGAACTGAGGGAGCCATTGCTGATGAGGAAACCCTGGCTGAAGCGATTCCTGATGAGGATGCCAGGGCCTGGATTTGAGGCAGGAGGACCAGGAGCCACGTGCTAGAAAGGCCTAGGGCCCCTTCAACCCTGGGTAGCTCCGACCTCTCAGGCCTGTACAACCTTATGTGTGGCAGAGGAAAAGAAAGAACTGACGGGGCAGTGGTGGCGCACGCCTTTAATCCCAGCACCTGGGAGGCAGAGGCAGGCAGATTTCTGAGTTCGAGGCCAGCCTGGTCTACAGAGTGAGTTCCAGG
>BDUI01000013.1:1424939-1489626 GCA_002335545.1 Apodemus speciosus
TAAAGCAGCTGAAAGTCCAGAAGTGTAGAAAGAAAAAAAAAAAAAACAAAAAAACAAAACTAAAAAGGAAGGAAGGAAGGAAGGAAGGAAGGAAGGAAGAACTGGTGTTTCACCCAGACGGTGAATGCGGGCCAGGCTCGTGCCTGTTCCGGCTTGGCTGTGGAAACTATCTGTGCTAGAAGACAGCGCCACCATCCCAGGCCCTCTATTTCTTCAGCGATGTCTTTTCTGTTTTGAAAAACTTTAAACCTTCAAAAAAATAGGACTGCAGAGGCAGCCCAGCATCCTCTCCTCATACCCTGGTGTGCCCATCACACAGTTCCAGGGTCACCACCCCATAGCTACCATTGCTACAGCAGCGATGGCCTCTGAGCTAGAGAGGGGGCTATTATGGACCTGATTATTGCCTCAGGGGCTGTTTCCTGATGAACCTTCACATAGGAGTGACGGCTGGAACAGGGCCTATCTGTGTCCTCCCTGGTGATGGAGACACAGAGGGCTCCTTTCCCAAGGGACAGTCTCTTTGAAATTGGAATGAGCTTCTAGGTCTATCTACCTCTTGATCTCTGCCCTGCCTTTGACTACCCCGGTTGTCATTACTGCAGTATTGGGACTGTGCCACAGCCTCTGGGACATCCCAACCACTCTTTACATGAATTTGTTGTTGTTGTTGTTGTTGTTTTCGAGACTGGGTTTCTCTGTGTAGCCCTGGCTGTCCTGGAACTCACTCTGTAGACCAGGCTGGCCTCAAACTCAGAAATCCGCCTGCCTCTGCCTCTCAAGTGCTGGGATTAAAGGCATGTGCCACCACCGCCCGGCCTCTTTACATAAATATTGATGGAGCCATCTTGAGTTAGATCCCAGGAGGACTGAAGAGCTGACCCTTGGTGGTCCAGAAGCCTTGCACCATTCACCTTCTCCCCTGAGGATCATGGGTAAGCACCCAGTGTCGTCGGAGTATAAAGTCTGGTCCCTTAATCCCCATGTCCAGAGCTAGCCGGTTGATTCTGGATTCATAACACCACCAGCTGCCAGCAATGGTTCTCAGTCCCCTTGGAAGTATGGTGACTAGGGATGGCCCCGCTCAGAGTCCAGTGGGGAGGGGATGGAAGGGACTGACCTCACAGCAATGTCTGACCAGCCAGAGCAGGAGAGACCCTCCTGCATGAGAGGCTCCATTTCCCCAGACTCTATTCCTATGTGGGCTCCCAGAAGACTCCAAGTCATTGTCCAGGGCTAGCAGAATCAGCAGAGACAAAGCACAGGGCGAGAACCCTCTCACTGGAGCTTCCCCTCCCCCAGCAGGTGAAGACTTCCTGTGAATCAGCGCACACGAATGTCTGGAGATGCACCAGTCTATTAGCCTTGAGACTCAAGATGCCCATGGCCACATTCAGCTGAGAAGGACAAGGAAGGGAAGAAACAGGCTCCGCCATGCCGCTCAGAACTAACTTTCTGGGCACAGGCATGCTATCTCCCCTCCAGGTGGGAAGCCCAGCTCACTCTGGCTTACAGCCTAGAAGCGAATGTGGCCAGGAAGCCGATTTACCACACTGCAGCAGCAAGGTGTACTCGCTGCTCGGAGCATTAGCACTGATAGGCATTCATTTAACTTTCTCTTTATTGTAATTACTTAGAAAACTATTAAATGCAGTTATTAATCATTGACTAATTATTATCTGCTCTTGTATTAATTATCTGGCCACCGGGAATGTCACCAAGATTTAAGATTTTTAAATGTTAATATTTCTCAAACATAAGAGAAATCTAGTGCAGCTCAGGTAAAGTAGGGTAGGGCCACCTGGTCAAGTGTCTACATGGCTGAGTCCCCAGTTCTTGGCCCCAGCAAGGTTCTGGGGTACCTGAACTCTAGTGCCAGTCCCTTTCTTGGACCCTGAATTCTTCCACTCTCTAGCGCTGTGCTGCACTCAGGTCCCTGGGCCCAGAGCAAAGACCCAGCATCCTGGACAAGCGCCTCCTCTGCCTCCCAGAACGGTCCAGCCGGCCTTCTCCTGTCTGACTGGCTGCTCCTGCAGGGATGCTACATTTCATGACAGGACAGTCAGTGTATCTTGAGCTTTAAAAGAACATTTAATCTTGGTTAAAAATAAATAAGTGCAACTATTGGAAAGGAAAAAGAGGGGCTTGTACTTACTTCAAGCGAACAGAAGGTCCCCTGGGAAGGTCCCCTTTCAGGACACTGGGAGCCTGGCTCCTCCTCTCCCTCCTGTCAGGCTCGCTGGAAGCTGGTAGTCAAACTTTGCAGGGAGCCAGTAGTGATACACACCTCTAGTCCCAGTACCAGAGGCAGCAGACCCCTGAGTGGGAGGCCAGCCAGGACAGCCAGGGCTACACAGAGAAACCCTGTCTCGAAAAACAAACAAGACAAACTCCCCTTTGCCTAGCACCCTTAGAAGACCATTTCCCTACACCCTTCAGTGGCATGGTGCACACCCACAGTGGCCTCTCTGAGCCTGTGAAGTGGGTAGGGACAGCAGCTGCCCTGGGGTGGTGAGGGAGAGAGGATCAGTGGTGGTAGTTGTGTCCCTGGGTCTCTATGTAAAAGGACAGGCATCCAAGCCCTGGACCCCAGCCCACGTGCCTCTCCCTCTCACCTTCATGTCCACATGCCCTCTGATAGTCTGACGACAAAGCCAACAGCCCTAGGAGGCAGGGCGGAGGCAGGGCGGAGGCAGGGCGGAGGCAGGGCGGAGGCAGGGCGGAGGCAGGGCGGAGGCAGGGCCTGCTCCTGCAGAACCCAGCCCGCTACTGGGTTGAGGGAGCCAGAGCCAGGGCAGCCTGGAGACCAGGCAAGGAGGACCAAAAGAATCTGCCCCGTCTACCCTCAGCTTTAGACTCCAGGTCCTGCTGCAGCATGTCCAGGGCTCTACCCTGGCTTCCCAGGGAGACCCAGAAGCCTGGAGCCTCCAATGTGTCCTCCCGGGCATGCTCTGTCAGGTCATCCATCTCGCCCTGTGTGTTCCCTCCTCTCCTCTCCTGACTACACTGTCCCCTCCTCTAGAGCCAGGATCAAGGTCATCAAGAGATTTGGGCTCCCGTAGATGACCCAGCCCTGACCCCTGGGTGGCACAGGCCCGGCCTCAACCAGTGCCTGCCCACTGAGTATGACGGGTGGCTGGGAGCAGCGGTTGTAATTAGTGTGAACAGCTTCATTTGACAGGGAGCAAAATCCCATCTTGGAAACACACGTTGGATGCAGGTTCAATTTCCCCCAAGAGGCCATAAAACCCCTTTCCCAATCACCTGGTACTGTTGGCTGCCAGCAATGTTAATCCTGGAGATGTTATTTAGAGCCGAGACATCACTTGGGGGTGCAGAGATCAGGCCCCAGCCCCTCCCTGAGGAGCCCAGGTTGCTCCTGCAGAGGCCCCAGAAGATAGACGATTGAAATTCTCCAGAGGTGGGCTCAGTGGCAGGCGGGGAGACTGGGAACCCAGACCGCTGCAGGGATCGCCATACGTGGGATCCTTTGGCCCCACTGGTCTATAGACCAGTCCTTCTGGTCCCTAATCACCAGCCTGCACCCTCTGCTCCCTTCAAGATTGGTACCATTTTCTAGACTATCATTAAAAATCGTTTCCTTGATTACCGGGGTAACAATGAAAACACGTAATTGAATCTTCAAGAAATTACCATTTTTATAACTCGCGCCTAGTTCCTGAGATAAATTAAACATCGCTCTCATATTGCAAGCAGCTTCTGGCACACGAACGAGGGACTGATAGTGCCCTTTATCACCGATACAGGCTTCAGTGAGAAGATGCTGCTGCCTCCAGGGAGGTCTGGCGGCTTCTCCTGGCTAGCCCGTGTGTGTGGTGAGGCAGCCGCCAGCCAGCCATAGGGTGGTTGGGCTGTGGGGTCTCGAGCTCCTCAGCTAGCCCGGTAGGGGTGAGGTTGGGGGGAGGGCAGCGGAAGGACCACTGTAGCCCATGCTCCTCCAAAACACAAGGCCTCTGGCCCAGGAGCGTTGGCTGGGGATCCAGGCAGAGGTAGGAGCCGCAGGTAGGAGGGCAGTGAGCAAGATGTGTGGGAGCGTGAGCAACGGCGCCAGAAGGCAGGGACTGAGAAGGCAGACGAGAGCCACACGTAGCATAACAAGACCAGAATTTACTCTCATGCCTTCCCGTTGGTTAAAGGCAGCCAAGCCCACCCGGCCCAGAAAGCTCAGAGGCAGGCAGCTGAGAGGCCGCTGAGGGCGCACCCACTCAGGAGCGGCCGGGTGAGCTGCGTGGAGCGGGGAAGTGGGCGCTTAGCGGACTGAAGAAGTCTGTAGGACTGTGAGGAGGGCTTGCAGCAGCGGTGGGCACTGTGATGCAGATAACTCTCGGGGACACTCTTGCTGGCTGAGGGAAGGGAGGCTGTAGACCCGGCACTCAGGGATAAACCGTCTCCACTTGCCAGCTGTGCTTACCGGAAGCAGCTTTAAACAGGGGTGCATAGAGAGAAGCCCCCGGGGGCAAGAGAGGAGGTGAGGGCACACGTGGACAGATGGTTTGCCGTCTAGGTGGGAGAAAGGGTGGCTTACAGAGCAGTCTCCAACCTTGCCATCTAGACAGACTCTCAAAGGCTGGCTAGGAAAGGCCTGTGTCCTCCTATGCAGTGGTCAGGGAGGGCGTTAGGCAGCGCCCTCTGGTGGAAGAGGTGGGAAGTGCAATGCGGAGTTACCACACAGGCAGCATTCTGAAGGGCTGGTGTGCCACGCCAGCAAATGTGCCCTCCACGCCACCCCATCGCCCTCTCTTTACTTGGGGCTTCCTCATCTTGACAAAGCTCTGTCACCCAAAGGCTCACCTGGAGGTTCCAAGGAGACTCATGGTCAGATGACAGTGTGCAGCCTGTCTGTTCCTGTCACTGACACCATGCTGGGATGAGGAACCATGACAGCACCACATCATAGGGCACAGATATACTAGAGTCTGTGGATGACAGGGACATCCTACTTGGATACAAAATGGCTTAGCTTACACTCCCACTCCATCCCAAGAGGGCAGAACCCATACTTTTGTCCCAGCCCTTTGAAGTCATCACCCAAGGCCTAGTTGCCTGGGCAGAGAGGACCAAGGCTGAAAGTCCTAATAACAAACGGGCAGGAAAATGTCAGGCTAGGCCCTGGGCTCTATGCTGAGTCTCCTTTACAAAGGCCTGTCCCCCGCCCACATGTAAACGTGTGTATGCCTCGAGGCCTCGTCAGACACAGCTTTGAGCACTATGTGCTCACTCCAGCCGGGCCTCCAGGTCCTCCTCCCCAGACCGAAGGCAGAGTCCTGGGAGGCGGTCCCCACCGCCTAGAGGAGAACAGCTTGGAGCCCCTGGGTTACTCTCAGCCAACACGTCAAAAGACCTGGTACTACAACAGTCCCACGTGCCAGTTGGGACCATCCTGCCCTGCCCTGATCAGATAGCCCTGGGACATCTTATCCTAGCTGTGACTGCCCTGTGACAGACAGAAGTCAGTCCAGAGCTGCCTGCCTGCAGGGCAGACGGAATGCACAGGGATGGGAAAGTCTAGGATAATTTACTTCATACTAAGCTTCCCCCCCACCCCCCCCCAGAGCTTTAACCTCTGGAATTGGGAATTCCCAGAAGACCTCAAGGACCCAGCCCACCTGGTGCCCTCTTTGCAGGGATAAGACATGGAGACAGGATCTCACTGAGCTAAGCAGTGGGGATAGGATACCCTCAAACAGTGAGAGCTGCGACCACACGGCTACTCCCCATGGAAACCACAGATCCGAGTGGGGGTGGATGCTTTGCGCCTGCTGTCGCTTCCTTGGCACAAGGTTCTGCCTGGTGGACTCTTCAATTTCTCCCCAGCCTGTCTGCCCTGGGTGCTGGAGCCCATCTGTGCCTGGGGCGGGGTTGTGGCACCATCTGGTGGCAAGTCTAAGAACTGCATCCTACTTCTGTGCTCTGCCTGCCGCCAGCGCCGGGGTCAGGAGCCAGCTTTTGGCAGCTTAAAATGACCTCTCATTTGTTCACAGTCCCACTTTAACCTGAGAGTCGTTATGTCATCAGGATGCAGAAATAGGTCTTTGGAGTTTATAGCCTGGCACTATTGCCTGCGCTGACAGGTAGGCCAGTATCTATCAAGAAGAGTGGGGTCAGATAGAGTAGAACAGGAGACACAGGACCCAGGTTCTAGCCCCAGTAGGGTGAACTGGTACTGAGCACGAGGCAGCCCATTCATGCTGACTTTCTGGACACCACTGTCCGTAGGGAAGTAGCAAGAGGAGAGATCGGCCTCCTAAGGACGGAGAGGGGTCCTCCACTTGGGCAGGGATGCCGACGTCCAGCAGCCACGGGAAGCACAGGGGCACGGCGGTCAGCATGCTGCCTCCCAGCATAGGGCTGCGGAGGGAGGAGGGCTATCTGTTGGGACTGTCTCTCACAAGGGTTGTCTCTAGCACTCTTATTATCTTTCTGATTATTAAAGTTAAAAATATAAGTGGTTAAGAGCACTGACTGCTCTTCCAGAGGTCCTGAGTTCAATTCCCAGCAACCACATGGTGGCTCACAACCATCTGTGATGGGATCTGATGCCCTCTTCTGGTGTGTCCGAAGACAGCTACAGTGTACTCATATACGTAAATAAATCTTTTTTAAGAAAGCTAGAAATATGAGCAGTGGCTTCCAGAGAGTGATCACAGAAGAGGGACAAATGGCCGGTCACTCCACACATCCTGGGAACATAGTAAGCCGTGTCTAGCAGTGAGCACCCCATGGGTGGACCTTCTCTCCCAGAGTTTTAACCTCTGGAATTCGGAATTCCTAGAAGACCTCAAGGTCCCAGCCCACCTACTACATGGAGACAGGACTTCACTGTGTATACTAGGTTGGCCTCAAACTCATGGCAATCCTCCTGCATTAGCTTTACCCAGTCCTGATACACACGAGCACAAACCAGCATGCCTAGCAGTCCTGAGGCCTTCTTTTGCCCACACCGTGGTCCCAGGACCCAGCTTGCTCTGCACCCTCCACCCCCTGCGGACTGGAGAAGGCTGAGGTCACACAGCTCTCAGAAGCCCATAGGCCTAGCAGCCTCTACCTTCTGGCCCTGGGTGACTTGACCACTTCATCCCTCAACTGCCCCGCTGACTATGAGTCTGAGGACACCTGGAAGGTCACAGGCCATGACTCAGAGCCAAGTGTCATCTTTCCTCTCTAACAGAGCAAAGAAGAGCTCATGCCTAGGCCACGCCCTAGGTCCTGGGCAGGAGATGAAAGGCCTGGCGAGAGTCCTGAGTGGCAGGTAATCCCAGGGCTGCTCCAGGCGTGCCTGCGAAACCCCAGGCACATTCACCCAGGCTCTGTAGGACCCTCCAGTCCTGTGCAGGGTGCTTTGGGGCTGCAAGTGGAGAGAACAGACTGGGTGGGTAAGGGCCAGAAGCCCAGGTTAAAAGTACAGAGATGAGAATCTCTCAGGGGTATCGCCGGCTCTAGGACTCTGCGTTTCACTCAGGCCCTGAAATGAGCACCAAGGCCACGGTGAGTAGAGTAGAATCTGCCCAGATGGACCCTGACTTCATCTCAGCTGCAGGCAAAATGCTCCGGACATCACAGCCCGTCCTCCTCTCATCCCCTCAGCATCCCCTAGGCACCAGCCGGGGTGGGGGAGGGGTGGTGTGAGCTTGTCTGGATAGCTAGCCCCTTACCACCACTTCAGGCTCCTCAAGGCCATCTGGGTGTCATGGCAACATGGGCAGGAAGCGGCTGCCATGGCAACTGGTGTCCAGGGAAATGCGCTGCCTAGCAACAGGGGCTAGGGCCACTCTAGCTCCTCACAGCACACTCTAGTGTCTGTGTGTGTGAGTCTGCATCATTCGAGGGCCCCCAACCAACGCAGACCCGGCTCTTCTGCATGAGGCTGGGGCTCCACACAGACCCTCACCCCGACCCAACACACCCATCTGTAGGGCATTCAACACGCTAGCACAGCTCGTGCTCAAGGTGGAGCCGACCGCGCGGCAGACTCGGGGCTCTTCTCTCCGACTAGACTCCCTGTCCTCTCATGACACCCTGGAGCTCAAGAGCATTCAAGGACCACAGAGAAACGGGGAGGCGTCTGTCTTCGGGGCTGTCTGAGAGAAACCAGCCTTCCCCTTAAGCACAGCCCTAGGTAAGGGGATCAGAGATGTCGGCTTCCGGGTTAAGGTAGGTACCTAGGGTCTCAGAACATACGCGCACCTGGAGTGCCCTTGGGCCTTCACCCAGGCTGCTCAGTAGCTGCAGCCCATCGAGCACTTGGAGTTGCAACCTGAGGACCCTAGCCGACAGCCTTTGTGCGGTACTAACAGGACAGCATCATCCTGAGTATCTACTGGGCTCTTACCAAGTCTGGATGGAGACTCAGAACATAGGATGAAGACACCGCTCCTACCAATGTCAGCTGCTCAGGGCCTTTGCTAGGGCTGCTCCTTCATACCAGCCACCGAGGCCTTCCTGGGCTCCCGTCTCTGAGATCACCACATCCTGGTAACCATGAAACCCCAGAGAGGATCCAACAGACTTAGAAGACCCTCCGGGGACCTGAGTCGGCCGCTGCTGAGGACTTTCGGACATGCTGAGGCAACTCCAGGCCCTCCTACTGTGTGACTGCCAGCCTCTGTCTGTACTGAGTGTGTAGACGCATCCCATTCTGGAAAAATGCAGAACTCCAGCTGTGTGCCAGCTGGGCCCCACAGGAGCTCTCACTGTAGCACACACCGGCTCCTCCGCCACAGGGCTCGGTGGCCCCTGACGGGTATCCATTCCAGGTCTGGAAGACAACGGGAGAGGGGCCACCAGACTGTAAGTGACCTCAGCAGTGTGAAAGCGGGGCTCAGCTAACTTGGGATACACCTGGCTGGGAAGCAGGGACTGGCTGGGCAAGCTCCAACTCCAGGACTGACTGTGGCAGCTGTCAGCAGAAGTCCTCGGCAAACTCCCTGGGTCTCATCAATGCGGATGTCAGAGCTGGAGCAGAGAGATGCGAGGCAGGAGGCCTTCCTGCTTCGATCTGGGACCATCCCTACGGTTTAGCTTTCTGGACTCCTTCATAAACAGAGACAGAAAAACCCAGATGTGTTTTTATTAGAAGAGGGTCTCCCGGGAAGTCCCAGATCAAGAATAAAGGAAAACAGAACCAAAGAACTATAAGGGGGGAAGAGAAAAAGTCGCAGCCAAAGGTCTTGTTCTTCTCCAAAACCACTGCATCCTGGAAAGAGAACAGGGTACCCTGAAAAAGAAAAGGCATTAAGGACTCACAGTGACCTCCGGCGATGAAAAATATGACCAGTGAGATTCAAAGTTGTCAAAAAAAAAAACAGCATGCTACATAACCCTTTGGTCAATTATTGACAACATGCGGTCCCATAAGAATGCATAATCGGATGGAGGAGAGGGGCAGGCGAAGCTGTGATAGGTGTAAAGTAAGTAACTTAATTTTAAAAAATCAGTAATCCTCAAACAAAGAGACAGACGGACAAACAGAATGTTTAATAGCAAGGACTGGAAGTGTAAATCAGTGGTAGATGCCTGTGGTCATGTGCAAAGCCCTGGGTATCAGCCCAGCACTGCTAAGAAAATGTTGATAATTAGACACTCACATCAACTGATTATGCTGTTAGCATCGTGACATAACACACGTACTGGGTCACACTCGTACTGGGAATGGCAGAATACACTACCGCACGGTCAGTGCAAGTGCAAGCGTGGAGCACGCGGCACACAGAGCCCGGGCCTGCAGACGGCGGGGCACGCCTGTGCTGACTCTGGCGCTCTTTGTGTTTGTGTTTTTGGAAGGCTTCACTGTAGAGTGCGGCTGAGGTAAGCTGGAGCGTTCTCTGGCATCTGTGCTCTCCCTGTCTCCCATTGCTCCTCCCAGCAATCAAGGAGCCACGGGTCCCCACACCCAGGTCCCACACGGCCCAGCTCCGTGGCACCATCTAGGCTTACACATGTCGCTTTAGAATGCCAAATCAGCTACCGGCAAAGTCTTCAGAATGCACCCCATCATTACGTGGCACGAGGCTGTGACAGTGAAAGAAAAGGCCTTAGCTCAGCCAGCAGCAAAACGCTTGCCAGTGAAGCCCGAGAACCTGAGACTGATTCCTGGAAGCTCTGTAAAAAGCCAGGGATGGGGGCTGGAGAGATGGCTCAGCAGTTACGAGCACTGACTGCTCTTCTGAAGGTCCTGAGTTCAAATCCCAGCAAGCACATGGTGGCTCACAACCATCCATAATGAGATCTGATGCCCTCTTCTGGTGTGTCTGAAGACAGCTACAGTGAACTCATATAACAATAAATCAATCTTTGGGCCGGAGCGAGTGGGGTCAGAGTGAGCAGAGGTCCCGAGTTCAAGTCCCAGCAACCACATGAAGGCTCACAACCATCTGTACAGCTACAGTGTTCTCATATACATAGAATAAATACATAAATCTTTAAAAAAAAAAAAGCCAGGGGTGATGACTCACAGTCCCAGTGGTAGTGCAGATCTGACTGGGGCTGACTGGCCAGCTCCCCTCCTTTAATCAGAGTGCCCAGGTCCCAGTGAGAGACTCTGTCTCAAACAAAACAAAACACATCTCACAGTCTCTTCTAGCTCAAGGCATGCAAGCAGGCAACACACATATACACACGGAATAAATTGTTTTAAAGTAAGAGAGCTGTGACTTAAAGGAATTGACATACAGATATCCAAGCCACATAGACGAGACCCAGAGTTCTGAACAAATGTGAAAAGCAGAAGAGATTTCATCAGTGAAATATTGTACCCCCAAAATGGAACATTGATGGGGTAGAGATGGCTTAGCAGTTAAAAGCAGTCGCTGCTCTTGCAGAGACCAGAGTCCAGTTCCCAGTACCCTCAGCAGGTGTTTCGCAACCACCTGTAACTGCAGTTACATGGGATCCAGTGCTATCTTCTGGGTCCTGTGTGCATCTGCACACATGTGTGCACGCAGAGGGGAGGGCAGGGGAGGGGAGGGAGGAGGGAGGGAACAAGGAAGAGGAGAGAGGGAGAGAAAGGAGAGACAGAGACAGACACAGAAAGGAGAGAAAGGGGAGAGAGAGACAGAGGAGAGAGGGGAGAGACAGAGAGAGGAGAGTGGGGAGAGAGACAGACAGAAAGACAGAGAGAGACAGGAGAGAGACAGGAGAGAGATAGAGGAGAGAGACAGAGAAACAGAGAGGAGAAAGAGAGACAGAGAGCAGAGAGAGAGAGAGAGAGAGAGAGAGAGAGAGAGAGAGAGAGAGAGAGAGAGAGAGAGAGAGAAGCAAAAATACAAAAATACATTGGCTATTAAAAATAGAAAACAAAACAGCTAGGGAGAAGCAAAGGGATGGGATGTTTCCCTTGTACACAGAAGACCCTAGATTGCACTGTGAACAAATAAAGCAAGCAATTTGGCCCCTGAGCACGCAGATCAATGGCAGCAAGCCATGTGTCAGCATGGACCTCTAGGGTCAACGAGGGTGATCAAGGTCACTGGAGTGGCAGCAGAAAGCATCCTCAGACTGGCATTCCCGACCAAGTCAGAGGAAGATGCCTGGAGCCCTGTGTCCTGCTAGCTGTCCTGACTCTTAGGCATGAGCATGGCTATGATTTAGCCTTTCTGAGCGTGGCGACTTTACTGATCCTGAGGGTGTAATCAAAGGGTGAAGTCTCGGTGACCTTGGCCGGCCACCTTTACTCTGCTCGACCCTAACAGGGACACAGCAGAAGGCCTTGAACCTGGAGTCACGATAGCTGCCATTTTGCCACACGCGATTTCTCCCTGGGCTCAGCTTTTTCCAGAGCCAGCCTTCTGAGAATGAATGGGCACCATGAACAGAGAGAAAAAAAGATATAGTGGCAGAGGCTTCGGGGCTGAGGCAGGAGCCACCCACTCTTCCCCTTCAGCCGCAGCCCCAGCCCCAGCCCATTGTGACCTCCCTGACTGTACCCAGGCCTTTGTGACTGTCGCCCTGGTAGACTTGTGGGCCAGAGTGACATCCAAAGTGCCCTCAAAGAGAGTGGCAGGTTAGCCAGGCCAGAGCCTGGACCCGGGGTCAGGAACGGGTCACGGGGACCGATGGAGGGGCCCAAACCCCTGGGGTCCTGCGGGCACTCCCACCCCCAGCATCCCCAGGCCCCAGTTTCAAGCAGCCATGGAGGGTGCCTGGATCAGCCCTGTCAGGGATTTGTAAGGTGGCCCTGTCTGGTCCCCCTTCAGTCCACTCAGTCATTAGAGTCTTCCAGACCTTTCCCAGCTCCAGGGACAGGAAGTGGGGGACCCAGAGTGGGAGGAGAGGCCCCTGGGATGTTTCTGTCAAGTGAAGGAGAGATCCCACGACAGAGAGCTCGAGAGCCAGCAGGGGCCAGACAAGAAGGGGAGGCTGAGGTAGAGTGGGGCTGGCCCCTCCATCCAGGGCATGAGCAGGGACCACCTAGGCAGACAGGACCCCCCACCTCAGGACCCAGGCCCTGCCCATGCCCAACGCTACCTCCCAGAGGAAGGGCCACAGCGTCATCCAGACCAGCCCCCACACAGCTTCAGGGAGGGACCCTGGGGTCTGCAGAGCAATCCTTTCTGCAGCTGGAGCAGGAGAACCACAGTCTGGTGAGTGCATTCCATAGGCCAATAGGCACTAGCTGCTCCTCAGAGCCTTAGCTTCCTGCCTGAGAAGCAACTAGGCCAGGAAACCCCCACCTTTCTGCCCCCTCCACCAGAAAAGGCAGAACCAGGACCTTCGGGAGCAACTGGGGGCCCTGCTGGGGCCAGGGCAGCAGTTCCTACCTCTCTGCTCGGAGCACTCAAGCTGCACGGCCCTGGCCTGGGTAAGCGGGAGCACGCAGTGCCGGACCCACGCAGCAGCACCTCCAGCTGGCCACAGCCTTGGGCACGACCCAGGGCCTTTCCCACAGTCCCCTGAGTCAGCCACCCGGCCCCTGGAACACGGGGCACCTGTGCAGCTGTTGCGGCAGGAGCTCTGCCCAGGGAAAGAGTCCTTTGTGCGGCAGTCCCAGGTGGGCCCTGGGGAGAGGGGCTCGGCCTGGGGAGCGGGGAGAAGGTTCCTGTGCCCACACTGCTCCTCCCCATCCAGAGCGAGCTGCAACAGATCCGACTGTCCTTTGAGAGGAAGAAGATGGCCATTACTGAGGTGCCTGCTGGGCCTGTGGTGGGAGGGAGCCCCTGCTACATCCTGTTCCTTGGGTGTGACGCAGGCCCCAATTCTCTGCTCCCAGGTGTGGGACGGTGTGGCCGAGGTACACATGGCTCTGAACAACCAGGCCACCGGGCTCCTGGTAGGTCACTGAAGGGTCATGGTAGGGATGATGGCCATTAAGGGCAGTGGGCATGGCACAGTGATAGGTCACTTCCTCTGCCTCCTAGAACCTCAAGAAGGACATCCGGGGTGTGTTAGAGCAGATGGAAGACATCCAGCTGGAGATTCTGGGGTGATGCGGGGACCCCGGGCTGAGCCAGGTCGGGATGGGGTGGACCCTTCTCTGATCTTCAGTCCCACAGAAGTGGTGGGGGCAAGGGCTGCGTGGTCCTGACAGTGTGCCTCCTCCAGGGAGAGGGCCCACTGCCGCACTCAGGCAAGGAAGCAACAGCAAATGATGGAGGTAAGTCTCCACCCCATGCCTGCTCATTCCAGTGTCCCCAACCACAGAAGTGCTAGGGAGATTCTGAGAAATGGACTTCAGGAATCAGGTCTCAGGGCTTGAGCCCAGTGACTGCAATAGACTGTCTCCGGGAATGGAGGGGAAACAGGCCCGGCTGGGTTGACCCTACAGTGGAGTCTGTTTATGGTGGGTACCTTAGGGCTAGGGACCTGCCCTCCCCAGGGTCCCCAAGGTACTGAGGACAGGCTCTGACCCAGCCCCCTCCCTGACAGAAAGGCAGGCCACAGCTGGGATGTTCCGAGGGCCTAAAGGGCCACCTCTGGTAGGTCACTTTCGGGGCAGAGCCCAGTCCTCCAGGATCACCCCCACGGGCACTCCCTACCCTTAACTGCCGCTGCCTGCAGGCTGCTGGCCTTGAGGCTGCTGCTGGGTGCTCTGCTGGCCTGCACAGCGGCCTACGTGTACGTGGTGG
The DNA here is from genome assembly GCA_002335545.1 of Apodemus speciosus. NCBI lineage: Eukaryota > Metazoa > Chordata > Mammalia > Rodentia > Muridae > Apodemus > Apodemus speciosus. The sequence continues at coordinate 1,439,021 of BDUI01000013.1, forward strand.
ACCCCACACCCTTCGAGGGGCTGGTGCCGCCCCTGCTGAGCCGAGCGGCTGTCTGGAAGCTCAGGGCCCTACTGGGTCCCTTCTTGCGCCTCGAGGTGGACGACTTCCTGCCTTTCTAGACCGGAAGCCCAGCGGCCCCAGCAAGGAGAAGGCCAGGTGGCTGGCGCTGCCCCAGGGACCCAGGGGCCTTACTGGTCCTTGCCTACAGCACCACTGCACACAGTCTCTACCAGGAGCTTCACAGAAGGGTGGAGGAGGGGCTAGTCCTGAGGGCTGGGCCTGCAGCTGGATATACAGTCATGACACACTTTGCATGTAAGCTTGTTTCCATGGAAACTGGGGCGTTGTGGGACAAAGGTTTGGAAACTTTGTGAAGCACTCTGGTGGTAGGGGTGGGTGGTGGGCCCCTTGCCTCAGATCCCAGTGTTGGCTTCTACCTGCTCTCTACCAAGGCCTCCTGGGGCTTGAGGGTGTGGCGGGATGGTCTTCCCTAGGTAATCTGGGGAGTTAGGAGGGTCCTCAGTGCTCTCCTGGTCCAGATTCTCCCAGGGAGAATAAGAGCCCTGAATCTGCTGACCCCTTGTCAACTCTGCAGGGGCTCTTGACCCCTCAACCATGGTCCCTGTCTTAACTCAGCCTCCTGGCACTGTCAAGGCTAAAATCAGGATATTGCTGGGCAGTGCTGTGGAGGTGAACACACACAAAAAAAATTTATTAGGGAAGTTGAGGGAGGGAGATCCTATAGAACAGAAAACAGTGTGGATCTGTCTCCAGACGGGAGACACAGAACTTCTGCCCAGAAGTGGACCCCAGGACACAGCCCCTGTGTGAAAAGAGGAGTTGGCAGGGGTCTGTCCTGACTCCTCCCGGGGTATCCAGGCCCACGGGCTTGGGTATTTCCAGAGGTATCATCCTTGGATGCAGAAGACCCAGGTGGGGTCAGAGCAGGCAAGAGGCAGAGACAGGCGGACCAGGTTCATGGTGCACCGGGCTGGCTGGCAGCTCCAGGACGTTAAGGCATCTGTTCCGGGGATTATTGGGGTCGAGTGGAGGAACGCAGTGACCTGCGGTGACCTGCGGTGACCTGAGACCCCCACCCCAGCCCAACCCACAGAGGCCTGGGCTCCCTAGAGGAAGTGGCTTAAAGTGCTTGGAAGGGGTACGGAGGTTGGGGTGAAGGTCATGCTGGTTCCCAGTAGCTCTGAGGCCATCCCCACTGGGGCACTGGACCCCTGCAGCAGGTGGGGGTACTTCCTGAGGTCACCTGGAGACAGGGTCCTGGGCCCTGGCAGAACGATCAGTCAAAATGTGGCTGGTTGACAGGGATGGGCAGGGATCCCAGGCTACATCCAGCTGGACTCTAAAGCCCTACAGCAGCCTGGTCTTTTGGGTCCCCAGAAGATTGTCCATGGCCCGAGCCACCTACTAGTGTCCTGTTAGGGACCTGAGAGGCTGGGGAAAAGGCTGGATGCAGCAGAATGCAGGCGACAAATGGTCCCACGGGGGGCCGCCCCAGCAGCCAAGCTCCAGGGGCCCCGCAGCGGTGGGTGATCCTCAGGATGGCCAAGGTGGCATAGGTGCAGGCCAGGAGTCCCCCTAGGCGGACCACGCCACCCCCATCCACGGCTACAGCTGCCAATGCGCCCCCTGTTGGCCAATATCCATGAGAGAGAAGCAGAAAGGTGAAGTCAGCAGGGGGCGGAGCTGAGGGGCCCTGGACACCCCTCCCTGAAACTTAGCCTAGCCCTCTCAAGCCCTGCTCTGAGCCCAAGCTCAGAAAAACATGGCTTTCTGACACTCCCTAGTTCCTCCCTTGGCATGGGGCGGGGAAGGGGCATTTCTGGAGTCCTCAGGCAGGTGTTGGCTTCAGGTGCAGCCTCCACTGTGTACCCACTCCAAGCCCTTGGCACCTCAGAGTGTCCCAGCCTTTCACCAAGTGCCCTGTTGTCTGGCATGACACAGAAGGGGTCACCAGCAGAAGTCCATTACCAACTAGGCCTGACTTGGCATGTCAGCAGAAATGTCCAAGAGGAATGTGCCACCCTAGAGCAGCTGGCCAAGCCCTTTCCTGAGACCCTCCCCTGTACCCTCAGCCACAGCCTTGCCCAAGGAAAGGATCGAAATGATTTTGCCTTTTTTTAATAAAATTATAGATATATAGATGTAAATATAAAAACATAAGACAGACACGATGCAAGCAGACGCTGCCATGTGCTTACTCAGGTCCCTGACGCCAGGGCTAGAACTGACCCCGCCAGGGCAAGAACTGACCCCTCCCTGATGTGCTTTCCGGCTGCGCTGGCCAGGCCAGTGCTGGGGACTCGGGATGCTTTGGGGTGAGGACTCTCCAGTCTGGCAGGGAAAGCCTGAGAGAGGAGGGGCTCTAGGCCCCACTGGTCCTGGGGCGGCATGTGGCCCCCTCTCTGCCCTGGCCTACCCCAGCCCCCCACCACCTCCCACAAGAGCATAAAGCAGAAGTTAAGGCTTTGATGAAAGAAGAGCGGCAGCCGAGCACTAACACATCAGACGTGGCACGGCAGCACAGCATACAGACACGGGGACATGAACCCACCAGCCAGGCAAGACAGGGACAGAGGGAGCTGGGAGCCCTGCTACAGCTGGATTATCTGTCCATCTGTCCATCCATCCATCCCAGCCCAGAGCAGATCAGGGTTGTGCTCCCGGCAAAGCACAGGCCTTGCCGAGCAACAAGCGACCAGCTGTGTCAGTGAAAGGCCATGAATTAGGAGCAGCTGGAACAGGGCTGACCACCCCATCCAGACAGGAGTGGGCGGACCCACGGGACCGTGGGGACTGGCCTTAGGGAAGGAGGGCGGTAGGGAGCAGGGCTGAGCTTGGCTGATGGAGGAGGCAGTCCAGGGCCCCATCACAGCCCACAGCCTTGGACCCGTCTGCCCTGAGGACTAGGTAAGCGGATGAACAGGCAGAGGCTGGCGGGGCACAAGCTCGTGAGGCAAGGCTTTCTCTCCTGGTGACGTGTCCACAGCAGGCTTGGGTAGCCTCCTCCCTGGGGCAGAGAACTTGATAGGGTTGGGAAGCTACTGTGGGGGTCCTGGTCCCCGTGGAATCACAGCAGATGAGTGGTGGTCAGTTCTCACACCGAGATTTCGTACGTAGTCCCACCCACGCCGGACACCTTCTTAACCAGCGTGTGCCGGGCAGGGCTGGCGTTGGGCCCCATGGGGCTGGCTGCAGGCCCCAGTCGGGCCATGCCTGGGGACTGCCCGTTAAGCTTACTTGGGGGGGTCTTCAGCTGAGGGTGATCCCTGCATCAAAACAAGCACATACACATACATGCACACACAGTGAACACGGGACAGTGGGCGATAGGACACATGTAGATGAGGACTGGAGCCCTGTGTCCTAGAACCTGCACAGTCCTTGTCCTTGGGATTATGCTGTCACAGGACAGAACTGCTGTCACCCTCAGGGGTACACTGATCTTTCCAAGTTGGATCAGCCGAAGAGCAGCTAGCCTGAGCTGCGGGGCCCTCCCTGCCCACTGGGACTGAAATGGGAAGTGGACACACAGCTCTCTCACTAGTCTCGGGAAAATCAGGTGTGCCACTCCTAACCCCCGGCCTGGACAGAGCCACTACTGTTCCCTGAGAAGTGCCCCATGGAACCTTTGTAGCCACACAGCCTAAACAGTCTCCTCCCAGGCCTGATCTGAGACCAAAACAATGAAGCCAGGGCCCGGCTCCCACCCCTCCTTCACTACCTGGACCTCAGACCTGGCTCCCACCCCCCTTCACTACCTGGACCTCAGACCTGGCTCCCACCCCTCCTTCACGACCTGGACCTCAGGCCTGGCTCCCAACCCCCTTCACTACCTGGACCTCAGGCCTGGGTCCCACCCCCCTTCACGACCTGGACCTCAGGCCTGGCTCCCACCCCCCTTCACGACCTGGACCTCAGGCCTGGCTCCCACCCCCCTTCACGACCTNACCTGGACCTCAGGCCTGGCTCCCACCCCCCTTCACTACCTGGACCTCAAGCCTGGCTCCCACCCCCCTTCACTACCTGAACCTCAGACCTGGGTCCCACCCCCCTTCACTACTTTTAAGCATAGAGGCTCCTGCTAATCTGGGGCTGCATGCTCAGTATGAGTTGTGGTGAGGCAAACCCCCAGTCTCAGCATGCCTGGGAAGGTAGGGGCCCCCATCCCCAAGTGAAGCTCTAGGAGGGCTCTGAGCAAAGGCTGTGCCAGTGTGTCTTCCACATGCATACTGCACCCAGGCCCAGCCCTTCCCACCGGGTAACCAGGTCCAGCAACCTAGTGCTGTCCCTAGAGACAACCTATGGGTCTCCGGGCGGAGCAGGGAGAACCAGGTCATGAGGGGCCCCGCATGAGAAACCATCTACACTTCTGGACACCCACCTCTGCATAGCCAGTGAGGGCTGCCGCTCGGGGAGGTCTGTGTGGATGAAGGCGACGGCCTTGGAGCCTGTGTAGGAGGGCGATCGGGGGGTGCCTGGTGGGGAAGGCAGGCCCTGACGGGCAGGCGACCTGTGTGACCCGCTGCCAGGCCGGGGTCCTGGGGCATTGTTGTTGGCCTGGTCAGCCTGCAGGGAAGAGGAGGATGTGCGAGGCGCCCGGCTCACGGAGCTCGACAGCGAGGACAATGACGTCTGGAGGGCAGGATTGCGGGCACCACCGAAACCAGGCCCAGCCACGAGGTCGTCCCTGGAGCCATAGCGCAGCACAGAGGCACGGGGGCCTTCCGTTAACACGCTGGCCTGCTGCAGGCTGTAGGAGCTGGGTGTGTCATAGACACCAGAGTCGCCAAAGAGTGAGTCAGTCTGGGAACGCAGCAGCCGTTCACGCTCTTCTCTGTCCTTGCGCTCCTGGATAGAGGCCATGATGGTCCGAGACAGGTTGTCATAGCGCACAGGAGAGGGCTCCCTAGGCCGGGGACCCAGCACAGGGCTGAAGCTGCGGGGTGGGGGCCGTGGCGGATCTGACGGCCCAGGGTGCAGGTAGGGTGAATGGTAGCCAGCCATACCAACAGAGGGGTGTGTGGGGCATGCGTGGCCACTGGGTGAGCCAGGGTTAAGTAGGCTGTCATAGGACAGGCTGCCATTTCGGTTGGGCAGTGCATGAGGGGCAAAGAGACCACGGTGGGGTGTAGAGGGCCCACCTTCAGAGCGGAGTGGCTGTAAGGTCATGTGGTCCCCACCCCGCCGACCGGCAGCCTTAAGACTCAGGGAGCGTAAGGCACCTGAGAAGGCATCAGTGGCGTTGGGTGGGGAGGGTGGGTAGGTAGGATGCAGAGCACCAGGCCCGTGGTCTGGGAGATCCAGGCTGGGCTCCGATACGAAGTCTAGACTGTGGGTGCTGTCATCTGTCCGAGTCAGGGAGTCGGGACCTGGGACCTGTGGAGCACAGGGTATTCTCACACTGTACACACCTCACCACTCACCTGACCCTCCAGCACCAAGAGCTCTGAGGCTGCGATTCAATACAGTAGCCATGGAAGCGAGGGCAGCTAACCCAACCTACAGAACAGGAGGTTCCCATCCCTGCCCCTCAACACCCCCACAGCACCTACTACGGATGGAAGTCGGGACACAAGAGTTGGCAACGGTGATCCCAGAATTTACCTCCGAAGGGGAGGCTGGTGTGGGGCCTGCTTCTACCCAATCACTGACCGGCTGCACAGACCCTTCCTACGGTGACCAACAGTGGGGCTTGGTAGTGGAAGGCCAGAGCAGGCTTCTCCAACCCAGAGCGGCCACGGCCACAGGCAGAGGGGCTTCTTTAGTCTCTGTGACTACACTTGAGCCACAGGCCCCTCACATTGCAAAGCCTGTAAGAATAACTTGCCCTGGTGCACTCAAGCGGCCGTATGAAATCCTTTCTGGGGGAAAGTCATGAGAAGGTGGTGACCACCGTCCTGCTGAGCAGCAGTGCTGCCACACTGCACTAGGATGGACCTTGTCTGTAGTACCCAGGGTCAGCCTCATCCCACGGCCTAGAGAGGAGGAGGCCCCAGGTTAGAGCTGCTCTAGATGTGTAGAACTAGTCTCTCGGGCAACCTCTAGAGGATGGCAGCTTTGGGAACACTCAGGGCTCTGGATCGTTCCACAGGCTGCTGCATGGTGCTGACTATTCCACAGTGACAGACAAAGAAGTACTTAACTCATGAAAAGAAATGTGCTTCCCAACAAACCTCCAATTCTTCTGAGGGCTCCGTGGGCCTCACAGAGTGACTGACGGTGGAATTCCAGACATCCTAACCGCTAGAGGGGGAGCTGCCCTGCTCTGTGGGCAATGCCAGCACAGAAGCAGAGATGCCAGGCCAAGACGGTCGCACCTGCTCCCCTCCGAGGGACCCCAGCTCAGCCTACCCAGAGGACACAGTCCTGCCAGCACACACAGGACACCTCTGTGACAAGTATGGTCTTGTCAGGAGTGCTCTCCCCAGGGACAGACCTTTTCCAGGGGCAGATTCCTCCCAGGGATGGGGTCTTCCCAGAGGTGGGCTGTCCTCAGAGTTGGCTCCCTTCCGAGAGGCAGAGGCTGGACTCACCTGCTCACTAGGTCCACAAAAGGGTGTCTTGGGAGCAGTGAAGGCTGGCCGGAACTTATACATGGCAGGCGTTGGGGGGCTGGTCCTCTGGACTGATAGGGCACTCTCTGAGAAGGGGGACCACAGTCATGGAGTGACACAAGAGCCAGCCCATGTCCCTTTCCTCAGCTGCCCTCCACCTCACCAGCACTGCCAGGTCTTGGGGTCTTCAGATCTCTTCCAAAGGTACCAGCCTCTATCTTGGGGGGCAGTGGAGGTCCCAGGTCCAGAGGTTTCTCATCCAGCTGGTCTAGACTGCCCTTGGACTAAGGAAGAGGGAGCAGTGGTAGGTGAAGTCTTAAGACAGGCTTTCTCTGTGTAGCCCTGGCTGTCCTAAAACTCGCTTTGTAGACAAGTCTGGCCTCGAACCCACAGATCCACCTGCCTCTGCCTCCTGAGTGCAGGGATTAGACCCATGCCACTAATACCTCCTAATATTTCCTATGGCTTTAGACACGTGCATAAAGCCTTTCCAGTCCCACTACCTCTTCCTGCCCCCACCCCTACACCCCCAGTCCCACTCACACACCATTACTGCTCCAGGCCAGACCCCCACCTTGCTGTGGCCAGCTTTCAGCCCGTTGTCGCTAAGCTTCACCTTGAGGGGCACAGCTCGTTCCAGGAGCTCAGGCCTCAGGAAGGGCGGCTTTAGGCTCACGGAGAGCGGCATCCTCGGGGGTTCCACCACATACCTGCGTCAGGGCAGAGAGGTCAGTGGCCAGACAGACAGGCCAGAAGGAACAAGGGCAGGGCCAGCCCCACCTAGCCAGAGCAGAAAGGAACCAGGCTGAGGGCTCGAGGCTGCCCACCCCACACCCAGAACAGGCCTCTTGTCCCCTGCCCAGGCCGGGCCTCACCGGGGCGCCAGGGGACTGCATAACACGTGCTCCACGTTCCCATAGCAGCCTCGGGTGAAGGGATTCACACCCCCGCGGAACTTCCCAGTCACCTGTGGACACGGGTCCCCCTCAGCCAGCCTGACCACCCAGGACAGGCAGGGAGACAGGCAAAGGTAGGTGGGGTCCTTAGAAGTGGTCTTCATGGAGGCAGTGTGGGCAAAGTGGCCCAACAGTGCCCTCTACCCAGGTTATCCTCGCCAGCCCTTGCAGGAAGCTATAGCATTCCCAGGCCCTGAGTTGTTGGTGGCCGCCATGTCCATGGGTTGCAAGTATGCAGCGGGCTGGGCAGCCATGGCCCCACTCCCTGAGCCCCTCCTCCCACCGCTGCCTGAGCAACCTCACAGGAGGGCTCCTGAGGCCCAGCCCACAGGGTTTGCACCTGCTCATTGGTGGTGCGCCCCCGAGTGACCAGTACCACGTGGAAGCCAGTGAGGCCGATGACAGGAATGAAGAAAAGGCCAGCCACACACATGACGGCCATGCTGGCCTGTTAAGGCCAACAGTTGAGGCAAGAACATGAAGACCCCCCTCCCCCCACTACAGTGGCAGTTCTTGTGGCCCTCTCTTATCTAAGCACAACGACTCTTCTGGAAGACCCATGTACCCACCGACCCCCCCCCAGAACATGCTGTCGAGGGCTGGACCACGTGAAGATAAGGATACGTGATGGTGGTGTGGGCGGCTCCCAGCCCCTCTGAGTGATTGAGCACGTACAGTAAGCCGAAGGCCACCACCCCCACCATGTGCGCGCTGAGTGACAGCAGGAACAGGAAGAAGTAACGGTAGTTGCGGCGTCCAATGCAGTTGTTGACCCAGGGGCAGTGATGGTCAAAGTCCTGGCAGGGGCAGTGTGTCAGAACGCACGGAGGGTAGGACCTGGGCACAGGGACTGGTGGGGGGAGGGGCGGGGTGGTCACCTCCACACAGTTGTCACAGACGCTGCAGTGAGAGCAGCGGGGTGGACGGTAGAAGTGGCACGTTGCGCACCACTTCATGCGGACCTGGATGCCCCGCACATCCACGTTCTTGTACAGTGGGGCCCGGAAGTCATCCTCCTTGTCCTCGTCCTCGTCCGCTGAACATCAGGAGCCCAGTGGGGTGGCAAGAGGACAGGTAGGTGAGTTTCCTAGCAGGAGAGGACTCTCTGCCCAGCCCGCCCACGGTGGATCCCAAGTCAGACACTTGCACTCTAGTGACCAGAGGCGGATGAGCTGCCCTGCACAGGGCCCTACCTCGGGGGAAGACTCCAGGGTCCATAAAGGTAGCCATGCTGAAGTTGGCCAGGACGAAGAGGAAGAGGATGCCATTGTAGACAGGAATAGCTGGAGACACAGCCCTCGTCAACCACGGGCACCTGCAGTGGAGTGGCGGAGAGCCGGGATGTGAAGGAGGCAAGGTCAGAATTTTGAGCCGCAGCCATCTGGACACATCTGGGCCCGCCAGGCAGGCACGCACGCAAGCAGATCTTAGCGGTCACTACTCCTTGGCTGTGGCCATTATGCTCAGTGTAAGCTCCTTGTACTAGCTCCAACCCTGGCCACCCCAGGGCCACTGTCTGGAACACACTTCACGACTCAGGGAGCTACTTGGAGAGGCCCATTCGTCTAGGGCACAGGATTGGGGTGGCCACGGAGCTAAGCCAACCGACCTGCAACTTGCCCTGGCTACCATACTCCCGAGGGACCCAGACAGGAGTGAGAAGTCACAGGCCAGTGCGCACCCAGCAGCCCGAGCCGGGCCGTGCCAGAGCTGTGCGGACATGGACTCTTCAGCAGGGCGCTCGCTGAGGTACGCAGAGTCACAGCCCTGCTTTGGCCAGTGACGGGTACATTCTCCTTCGGTCTGGAGGGCACAGCTCTAGTCCTGGCAGACCCTTCTTTTGGGTTTGTTACCTTGCTTGCCAGGTGGTAGTACAGGATAGCTGAAACACTGGAAAAGCACACACTCCACCCTTCTGGTCTCTCACCAGCCCACAGCGCTTGCAGCCAAGGCTTCCCTTCTGACCCCATTTTCTAAGAAGCCTTCCAAAAGGTGGAAAGGTGTATCTCTGTAGCTTCATGGTAAGAGTTTGCACATCTGCCTCAGCCCTCAGGGCCTCCCCAGAAGCCCCTCTCCAGAGACACGCTGGGCCTTGAACCCCCGTCCTGACTCTGCAGAGGCTATTGAAGTCCACCGCTGTGTTCAAGACCTTCACTGGCCTCAGGAAACAGTGTCTCCTTCCGTGTCACTGGCTGCTGAGACAGGTGGCGGGGTACACGGGGAGGGGGTACACGGGGAGGGGGTGATTTCCTGGTCCTTTGTGGAGCCAGGCCAGTGGGGGCTTCCCTCACGGTTGCCCTGACCGCAAGATGGAGTGACGGTGGCCGCCCGCGGAGCCTGAAGCTACCCGCCACCCGAGTGCACGGTCCACGCTGTGCGCCCACGCCTGCCTTGGCCAGGAGCCAGGCCCGCCGCCCCAGCAACCACCTCCATGGCAGAGAACTATTTTTAGTGGAAAGCAGGAGGCTATTTAAAGCTCCTGCTTCCCACGGCAGCACCCTCTGTGGGGCCAGCAGCCATGATACCCCATCCTCTTCCCTGGACATACAGCATGACAACACAGGCCACACCCATGAGGGTTCACCCAGAGATGGCACCCTACCTGCCAGCCTGGAGCGCTCACTCTCATTCCCCATCTCTGACACAGACGGCACAGACAACATGTCTGTGACCTCCAATCCATGCTGTTCAGCAAAGCTACAGTGGCACCCTACGATGAGATTCACAGCCCAGCAGTGAAGAGCTCAGTAGGCAGGGGAGAGACACCGCTGAGTGAAGCACTCAAGCCTTCTAGGGTTGGGGTGCCCTCCAGCCTGACTTGTAGAACACACCAGCTCCCTGTGGTGCCCATGCCACAAAGCCAAAAGCATAGTGTCAAACCCTAGCGCCACCTGCAGAAATAGTGAGGGTCGCAGGGGTGCTGTAAAGGGGAGACGGCGGGGGCAGGGGGGGGAGGAAGCAGGTGGGTGTCCATGGGAAGACCAAGCCCCAATGGACTCGGGGTCAGTCCTCATAAGAACCTCTCCGACATGACGTGCCATGCCCTTGGTTTTCCTCACCAGGAAGTGGACACAACTGGTGTCCTTCCTATAAACAAGAAGTTGAAGACCACAGGCATTGGGGCCTCCTAGTTTTCACTTGGGCTAGCCTCGGAGGTGCACTGCCTATAAAGTAGAAAGGGGCTAGCTCCCAGGACTGGAGTGTTCCCCCAGCCGGGCAGCCTGCAGTCCGGTATTGCCTGCCTAGCTCCTCGGCAGACCACCTGGGCCGGACTGCTGCCCTGAGGAGCAAGGGGGCAGCCCTGAGCCATGATTGGCGGTTTGCACTGGTAGGGCACCTCAGTGGTATGGAGGTGCTGGACAACCACTGTACAACGTGAGCAAGCACCACCTGCATAAACATAGCAGGGCCCGGCGTGAGGACGTGTGTGTGTGTGTGTGTGTGTGTGTGTGTGTGTGTGTGTGTGAACTGGAGTCCAGTCACTGTCCTTGTCTCTAAGCCCCTAGCGCCTGACCTGGGCCCAGGACCAAGCATTCGTCCTCGCTAGGCCTCCCCACTGGGGTCTGGATAAGGTCTACACTTAGAAAGCCTGTGTGCCGGGACAGGGCTGTGGGGAGCACAGCACATACGGGCACATGCAGAAACATGGACTCAAGCACATGGACACACAGGCATGCTCCACGGCACATACAGAAAGGCACAGAAGCACAAACTCACAGCTTACAACCATACGAAAGCACAACTATTCCACGTGTGCGAACAAGCAGCTGCAGACACAGGTACATTCAGGAAGACTTGCATGAGACACTGTGGGCACGCACACCATACAGACAGACAGACCTGCACATTTGCTCATGCCCAGAGACATGTGAATGTGGGCACTTGTGCAGACACCCATGTGGCACCCTCCTCTCAGATATGTCTAACTCTGGTCAGCTGCCTACCACCATTGGACTCAGGCTAGTCTCTGCCTCTGTGTGCTTCTCACTGCCCCCAAGTACAGGGCAAAGCTGAGCATACACAGGGGCCACTGAAGCCCGAAGCGATGTGTGAGGACACAGACACAGGAGAACATTCGAGGACGCGCCAGCTTTCCCAAGGTTTGCTGCAGGCAGGAGCACTAGGTACCTGTGTGCTTAGTCCTCTACTTAGTTTTAGTGCTTGCCCTCAGAGTCCATCCTCCGCAGCCCGGGCCGAGACACCCCTGGCCAGCCCCGCACTGCCTCCAGGGGGCCGGCCTTCAGTGAGAGGGAGGCTCTACGTTCCTAAAAACTTTCCTGGTTGGTTCAAGCCCTGCTGAGGACTGGGTGTGTGCGCACGTGCAGATATGCATTCCTAGCTCGGAGCTCCGAGACCCCACAGTCTCAAGATGCATCCTGGGCAACAGTCACTCAGGCAAGGACACAAGCCATCACTATGTGCCCCACCCAAGTGAAGGTCTGGAGCCCCACGTAGGCCAGCAGAGAGACACCACCCATGGAGGGGGGGACTCCAGGGACAGAATATCTGACAAAAGCCAGATGTGAAATAGAAATTTTTTACTCAGACATCTTATTTTAATGAGTTCTTCATTAACACTATCTAACATCACCCAGGGCCCACAATAGCAGCCGCTCGGCCTGGACATCCAGGCACTTTGGAGTACTGAGCAGCTGCACCCACCTGTCCTATCCCTAGACATCTAGACAGAAAGAGTAACAGGCTCAGAAGAGCAGTCATTTGTCACAAGCAGGACACCCTAGCAGGAGAAGGCACAGAGTTTTCAAACTTAGTCTGCCTTCCATGATGCTCCAGTCACTGCTTTCTACCCAAGTCCCCAAGGCCACCAGGGCCAGAACTGGTCTATTGTCTCAGACTAGGCTAACCATGAGAGCTCAGGCTCACCCTAACCCAGCTCCACCGCCCTAGGTGCCCCAGTGGCCTACCACAGCTCTAGGGTTAGCCACCTAACAGCAAGGCCCAGCCTCTGCCATGCATTATCCACGTCCTTTGAAAAATGGATTTGAGGGGTGGCCTGGCCTGGAGGAAGCCTTTGAACCCATCCCAACACCAAACCCAGCTTAGCAATGTACCACAGACACACACACACCAGTAGAAGCCCAGGAGGGTTCCTGGGAGAGGGGATCACTCTCCCATCCTACCTCCAAGGAGTTCATCCCAAATCCCACCCCCTGCCTACCGCAGCCTGTTCTAGAAAAGCGTGTCTGCTGTACCTACACCCTCTCGGTGAGCGGGAAGGACTGGTCTTCGGTCCTTAGGCTCTCCCTCTCGACTGACCCAATTCTCCTTGGCACCTTGAGAGAAGCAGTTCAGACTCACAGAGAGGAGATATAAGGGTCACTTACCCCAGGTAAAGTTTCAGGACCTAATAAAGACCCCAAAGTAGGCTGAGGAAGCACATCCTTTTCTTGGTGTCTGAGGTGTCAGTGGGCTGGGTCAGAAACAGGGCAGGAGGAAGGAACTGAGAGAATAGGGATCCTATCTTGAAAAATACACCTACTCCAGGCTGGCCACCAGACCTGCCTGGACCCTGGCATAACCCAAATATGCACAGCTGCCCAGCAGAGCCTCTGAGAACAGGGCCAGCTGAGTGGGGCAGTTCGGTCAGCCATACCACATCTCGGGGACTCACCCAAGGGGCAGATGAGGTTGCACAGACTGAACAGGGCCAAGTCATGCCAACTGCAGAGCCAGTTCAAGTCAGAGAGGCTGTCCCTTACAGACAATCCCAAACCAACATGCATGGCCCCAGAGCTCTAGCTGCAAGAACACTGAGCAAGCACTGCCCAGGAAAACGGCAGCAACCTCAGAGACCAAAGTGTGGGGCTCAGTCAAGTGCCCAGAAGTAACACTGAAGGCCCCTCTGAAACTACTTAAGTTCTCTGAGCGGAGAAAAGCAGGGGGAGAAGACTTCAATTTCTCTTAAAACTTGTATCCCCACATTACATGTCTTAATTTTAGAGTTATGTCCTGAGACACCCTCCCTGCAATGAAACAGAACCCCACTCCAAACCTCTGGAAGACTGAGTTTTCCAAGATGTGTCCCCTCCAGTCTTAGCTCCCCAAGCCCTCCCCCTATCCCACAGTCCACGACATCTGAGTGACAAGAACACACAGGCTCTCTCTGGAGCCAGAAATATGCCCGTCCACACAGGCCTTTTTTAAACTTGCTCTTTGCAGGCAGTGGCACCCAACCAACCCCAGCCTCCAGGTAAGGACTCTCCTCCCACAACAGGCACTGAATTCAGACTCCAAAAAGTGGAAAGGGTGGCTCAGACTCACTTCCATCTGAGTCTGCCCCACCTGGAAACAAATGGCCATCCCTTTGGTCACCTGAGTTATGTCAAGGCTTTGGAATTGTAGAAAGAAACGAGTGGTCAGAGACTCTCAAGACTGACCATTAGAACCCCATGACCTATGGGCCAGCCCGCGTCAAGAAATTGAAGCTGTTGAGTGCCAGGCTGGCAGAGTGCTCCCGCCCCACGACTGGTGTCCTTGCTTCTGAGATCTTTTGTGCCCCAGACCTCTCAGCGTTGTGTGTGGGGAGGGCACAGGGCCCTGAGTAGGCTGGGGTGGCCAGTCACGGCTGTGGGGCAGGCCACACCTACGCCGAGAATCACAGAAATAAGTTGATTTTACATGCTGGCTGCGACGAGGGGGCTCACAGCTCCTACTCCCCCCTCCCTCGCCAGGAAGGTTGGTGTCTGTAGGTGACACGCGTCCCCCTCCAAAGCCCCGAGGGAATGAAGGGCTGCAACCACACCCAGGGCCTGCTAGAACGCTTAGAGGCCGGCATTCACCTGTCCGCGCTTCCCGGACGCAGCCCTTCGCCGCAACCTGCTGATCCTCCCGGCCCGCTGTCGCCCCCGTGGGGCACGTGCGCCCACTCGCCCCCGGAACCCCGCTGCTCCCAGGCTCTGGACCCCGCGCCGACTCACGTGAATACGAAGAAGAGTGTGCTGGAGCCAACCAACAGCGCGGCGGCCGTGGCCACCGGGATGTACTTGGCGGGTTTGAGGCGCGTCCCGGGGCTGCGGGGCATCCTGGGCGCCGCGCCGCCGCATCCCTCCCCGGGCCGGGCGGGCGGGGCCGGCCGGGTCGGGCCGGGGTCGGGCGCGCGGGCTGGACGCGGCGCTGGCTCCGCGGCAGCGGCAGTGGAGGAAATCCCACCCCACGGGCGGCGGCGGCGCGCTGATGTCAGCGCGCCCCTTAAGGTGGACCCGGCGGCAGGGCCGCGGCGGGGGCGGGCCGAGGGCGGAGCACCGGGCGGCCAACTCCTCTTTTGCGGGGTAGCCCGACGCCCCACGCACGCGCAGCGACCATCTGGACCGGCAAGACAACGGGAAGCATGTTCTTTTTTCGCTTTCTTTTCTTTCTCTCTTCCTTCCTTTTTTTTTTTTTTTTTGTCCTTGCTGCCGTAGGCCCTAACCCGGGAGCTTTCTTGGCCTTACGTGCTCCCCAAGCACAGTCCCGGGACAGGCTTAAGGTCCGCTGGCAGTCACTGGGGTGTGAGGGACATTGCTATGACAAGGTAGGGGTATCATGGTTATCCAGACCTTAGCCAACTCTCAGCCCTCCACACACTAAGAGTTAGGTCACCGAGTTCCTGTCTGCCTGGCCTTGGCTAGAAAGGCTGCGCATGCTCACCGCCCGCGGGGAAGCCCACCTGCCCGCGCCAGGACGCAGCTGCTTAAGGTGGAGCGGCCTTCCAAGGATGCTGCAAGCTAGGCATCTGCACTGGCCTCCCCGGCAGATCAGTCTTAGTGTTCTGAGTAAGAACATGGTCAGACTCCACTGCTTGCCTTAGCCACTCAAGGCAGCAACATCTACTTCGAAGCCCATTCAGGGCCTGGACAGGATGCTAGCTGGCGATTCCCCAGCGTCGCCCAGTCCCGAGGCTCTTCTCCATAGTCCATCCCTTCCCAGACCGAGGGCCTTCTTCCCTTGGCTGCCGCTGTCTCCTGTATAGCCAGAACCCAGAGTCCCGCAGCCACCTTCTCCCTACAACACCGCTTGAAAGCCTGGGGCTCCTTGGATGGCCCACAGCTCAAGGATGGATGCCTTAATGTAGAAACAGCTTTTCAACACCATAAAGTGACGGATTTCCTCCCAGATTTCTGTTCTGTTGGTCATTCCATGTCAGAAGACACAGCTCAGGGTCACTAAGAGTTCTTGCAGCGCTGGTCAGATAAGCAGTGATGTGACCTCACAGTGGAGAGCAGAATGGATACAAACTCCTTCCAGCTGGCCCTCTGCAATAGGCACACAGTTCAGTTAAATTTACCTGACCTGTAGCCTGGACTTTAATCTTGTCCTACAGGCCATAACACAGAAAGCGCAGACCCTCTAGGGCCCTCAGGAGGCTCCATGACTCAGACCTCCTCCACTGCAGAGTTCCTGTGGGACTCTAAGTCTACTCTCATGTTGTATGTAGGGTACCAAGTCAGCCACACTACTGCCACAGCCTTGTAGGAAAATAGCAAACATGGTCATGGAAGAGACTCCAGAAGTTTTAGGTGGGACAGATCTAGCTGCCGAGACCATTTCTTCCTGAATAGGGCTGGCAGAGCGGCAGGGAGCTTGGGCACGTCTCCTTTACTAGAGTGGCCACTGGAACACAGCCTAGAAGAGCAGAAGAGGGCCTGAAACAAGTGTAAAGTGGCGGCCAGCAGAGGGACAAAACAGCACTCCCACAATGACACCGAATCCCCATGCTTTCAGCTACCCACAGTTCAAAGTTATTAAATAGAAAATCCCATAAATAATTTAGATTTGTGTACAATTAGTCGGGTGTAGTGACTCATGTGTCGCCAGCTCTTGGAAGAGCGAGGCAGGTAGACTGCCAGCCTGGCTATTGCCAGCCCATGAAACTCATCTAAAAAACTGAAAAGCTGGGAGTGGTGGTACATCTTTAATTCCAGCACCGGGGAGGCAGAGGTAGGTGGATCTTAAATTTGAGGCCAGCCTGGTCTACATAGTTCTCGGCTAGCCAAGCTAAATAACTAAAATGGATATAGCTCAGTTTGATAGAATGCTGGCCTATTAAAGCCCAGCACCAGAGGGCTTAGAAGGATCTTAAATTAAAGGTTATCCTCAGCTACACAGCCAGTTCAGGGCCAGCCTGGGCTATATGAGACTATCTCACACTAACCAATTTAATAACTGTACTATCCTGGTCTTCTCAGCCTTGGATGTGAATTCCTCAGCTTTCCCATATCCTCATTTGACACTTTGTAGCTTTCTTGTGTCTCAGTGTCCCCAAAGTTCAACAGCAGTGATGCCTGAGAGCCCGTGAAACAACCTTAGGAAGGAGTCTGGCTGAGGTTGCTAAAGCCCACAGGGAGATACTTAGACTATATTCCTGATTCTACTGCAGTGTGGCTGGCTTCATTACTGTGAATCTTCCACTGTCTAAGAAATACATCTGTGTATTTCTTAGTCCTAAAGCCTGCTAAGGCTTCATCCCACTTGGCACAGCCTCTGACTCAGGATACAGTGCCAGGCTAGGTAGCTTCAATAACCTGTTGATGTCTTCCAAACTGTTGTCAACTGGGCACTCAAAACTCGAAGCAATGCATGTCTTCCTTTCAGCTACACCATCTACAGTATGGACAAACCACATCCTTAAATGTACATCAGAATAAAACCTGAGCACTGGACAGCAGTGTCCCCCAGCCAGTTTGGAGGGGCCTTTCTGCATTTGCAGAGCTTCTGGGTCTGACTCCAGATTTGTGCCACGAGGGCCATCACAGCCATGCTCATCCACTGCCAGATAGATCCATGGGAGGAATGCCTAACACGGCCATAGAAGAGACCTCCCACTTATGGAGTCCTTCCTACTCGGTGAGGTCCTTTTAAAAATACAAACATCTCTAAGGGCATTTACTTCGCCCAAAAGGCTCATTTGCTTGTGACTACAAGGTAAAGGTTACGTTGCACTATGCCGAAAGGTGAGCCTGAATCCTCAGTCCAGGGCTTCCTTTGAGGAAAATCAAGCCCATGGACAGTTCTCCAATGTCTCAATTCTACTGTATCAGGCCCCACTGCGTGTGTGCGTGCATGTGTATTCCTAGGATGGAGAAAACCAAGTGACAGCCATTAGCTGGCTTTTAAAGCTTGGGGCATGAAAAGATACTTTTGCATGAGTGGGCAAGGAGAGAAAGTACGAATATAATAAAGTACAATGTCTGTATGGAAATGTCACAATGAAAACTTTGAAGGCTAGCTTAAAACATTTTAAAAGCTTCTAAGATGGGTTGTCCAGCACTCTGGGAGGCAGAGGCAGGTGGATTTCTGAGTTTGAGGTCAGCCTGGTCTACAGAGTGAGTTCCAGGACAGTCAGGGCTACACAGAGAAACCCTGTCTCAAAAAAAAAAAAAAAAATCATAGAACTAGCTAAAAGAACAACCTCATATTAGATTNCTCAAAAAAAAAAAAAAAAAAAAAAACTGGGGAGTTGGGGGGGGGGAGCGGATAAAGATGGGTTGTAGTGGCACACGCCTTTAATCTAGCAGGCAGATATTTTGAGTTTGAGGCCTGCCTAGTCTACAGAGGGAGTTCAAGTACAGCCAGGGATATACAGAAAAACCCAGTCCCCCCCCCCCAAAAAAAAAGAGAGAAAGAAAAAGAAAAAAAAAGGGAGGGAGGGAAGTGGCAGGAGGGAAGGAGGAGAGAAGAGGAGGGAAGAAGAGAAAGGAAGGCAGGTATTTGTACACCCTGCAAAGGACAAGGTCAGACATAACAGGGTCAGTTTAGTAAGACAAATATCAACAAATAAATATCTAGACGCTAAAACTCGTCTGGTGGTTGTTATTGGCAGTCTGCTCCAGAGCGAGGCCAGACCCTGTTGATGCAATCAGACTCCACCGTGGCTCCTACCCGGTGAAAGGTGGGCTGTCGGAAGCTCCTGAGGCCCATAGTGGATCAGGTCCCGGCTTTCTTTAGTTTGTCTGTATGTGTGTGTATATGTATGTATGTATGTGTATATATATGTGTGTGTGTATATATATATATATATATATATATATATATATATATACACACATACATACACATCACCATTTGATTTGGCTAGAGTGTCTAATTCCCCGGAGCTTCAGGTAATTGTGAGCATAAAACTAAACTCAAATCCTCTACAAGATCAGCAAGCATTCATAACTGATAAGCCATTTCTCTAACACCACATAGGGCAGGTTTTACTCAAGTAGTCCTTAATCCTAACAGTGCTGAGTTTAGAATTCACGGTCCAAACTCCTAGAGTACTATTTGAAGATGTGTTGGGGCATCTAATGGCTTGCTTCCAATAGGAGAGTTGTAGGGCTAGACACAGCTACACTATAACACAGTACAAGAACGAATATGCCTCTCCATGGTGGCCTTTCCCTCCAGAGCTGAGAGCTGCTCTATTTGCCAGAGCCAATCAAAACCAGTCTTTCCTATAGCCAGATCTGTTTAACTACCTACCACCTCCCAAGGAGAAAGCACTTACTATTTAATAGTCTTCCTTCACATCTCAAACACACACACACCCCAACAGAAACGAAGAGTTGAAGCAATCCACCTTGGCCCTGAATGCCACCAGCAGGAACAACTACCCAGTGGCCTCCAACGTCAGCCACTACCCTAGTGTCCACTGGTTCTTAAGAGCCACAGAAGAACACTTTGACAAAATGGTTCTCCTATGAGAAAACCAGGCTGGTCCACGGGTGGCCAGGGAGAGCTCCAGGGCAGACACTTTCCCACCCCTAACACAGCCTTGTCAGCTGGTCCAGGTTTTCAAAGGAATTTTTTATTCACTATTTTTGATGACTATAAATAAGTGTTTCCACTATGGAAAAGAAAGTTAGCACAGTACATTTTCATGACTGGGGAATGGATTTCTGAAGTCATATTCAATGGTGTCCAAACTTGGAGGAAAAAATGTTTAAAAAAAAAAAAAAAAAAAAAACACCTGAAGGTTGGAATTCAGTTCTTTATAAAGTCCCTTGTAAAAACAAAACAGAATAAAAACAAACCTTAAAGGGTAGGACAAATTTTTAAAAAGAAAAGGAAAGGAAAACGACAGAGTGATTCACTGCTTCTCCTCAGACTTCTCTTCAGCGTCGTCTCTGGCCTCCCTCACTGAAAGGGCTTCCAGCTTCTCAGCCACCTTTTCGGCATTATCATTTTTGCCTGGTCCTGCAAAAACAGGCAATCACAGTAAGACAGCAGCCAAGTCTAGCTGTGAGACCGCACTGCTCTTGGCGCTCACCTCGTGTGCAGGCTCGACCTGTTCCCCAGGCATCCCCCACCATCCCCCCAGATGGGCCCAGCAGGCTGCTGGTCATGTGTGGTCACTTACTAACCCAGGCCCTGTCTGCCCGAGAAGAACAGAAAACAGAATTCGTTGAGAAAATGAGGAATATATCTTAAAAGCCCTTTCACTCCTGGTGGGTTCCAAAGAGCTGTGACTCAGCTCTATACCTGAAAGTGACCACAAATGCTCTGAGGCCAACAAAAGGCCAAAGCCTACAAGGCATCAGGCAGTGTCCCCAGGCAGCTGCACTGCCTCTGACAGGCAGAGGCAGTCACAGCACTCTGGATGTTTCTTTGGCAGATGGAAAAAGCACCAGACTGGAGCTGCAGCCAGGTGCAGAGTGAATCTGCACAGAAACTCCACAACCCACCCGCCCTCATCACCCACAGGGCACCACGTCACCTTTCTTTTCTCTCTCTTCAATTTCTTTCCTGCATTCTTCAAACTTTGTTTTGAACTTTTGTGCATCTGTAAAAAAGAGAAGGGACTAATGTCTGAAGTTTCTCAAAGTAGTCTGGCAATATCCTAAAGTTTTGAAGAGCCAACTCATGGTCCTCAATGCTATTTTTTCTAGACGGGAGCCTGGTACATAGCCCTGGCTGTCCTGGAACTCAAGAGATCCATCTGCCTCTGCTACTGAGATTAAAGGCACGCGTTACCACACCCAGCCCCAATGGCAAATTCTGACTATTTAATACTTGCAGTGAGTCCCTCCTGAGGCCACTGATTCTGCTCAGCTAGCTATCACAATCAGACAGCCAAGGGCCAAAGCTCTTCTTACTACAGGCTCCATGTTGGAAGGACTACCAGATACACATTATACTCCCAGAGCAAGGGCAAGGCTCGCTTTCACAAGAGCACCAGCCACGAGGGCATTCGCCATGGTACCTGCTGGCTCTCCATGGTCCCCAGGGCACAGCTTTGTGGCAATTCAGACTAGAAAGATTCCCCCATGGAAGAGAGATCAGCCAGGGCTTGCAGATCTCTGCAGTCTTTGCTGGTACAGGTGCCTAAGCGTCCGTAGGGGACACCAGTGTCCCAGTCTTGAGGAACCAGAAACCAAGCAGAAGCAGCAGCAGGAGGAAACTCTAGGGTGTGTCTCTGGTTCCACACACCTGATGGGAGTCAACTGGATGCAACAACTGTTTATACAGACCCTAGAATTTCAGAGGCTCTGCATGCTTTGGGCTAACACCAGCTGCCCAGCAGGCGACCCACAGCTGGGCAAGTTCTGCTTACTCTCAGCATTTAGGAAGCGGATGGCGAGCAGCTCAGGCTTGGGGCACTCGTCAGCAAAGTCAGCATGGGTATTCCAGACCCAGGCTCGGTCACTGCCAGCGTTCGGCTTCAGCTCCATCATCGGTGTGACTAGGGGAGAGAGGCCTGTGAGGACAGTGGCCAAACGACCCAGCCCTCACCAACGTGCTCAGCAAGTGAGGGAACCCACTTCAGCCAACATGAAGTCTAGAATCTGAGATCCAGGCTGCTGTACCTGATTACCCTGAGCCAAGCGACCACCATACTGGGGTATTCAACTCTGCCCACATGCAAATTAGCCCAGCTGGGCTTGACTGATTACATCCCCTCAAGGTCAGAGACCCCACCTGAGTCTCCAGCTACTTCCTATCACTGGCTGTGTGCAATTCTGCCCTAGCTGCATGTGCTCTCCTCTCCCTCAGGAGGGGCTAGAGTATTCGGTTGGGAAAGACTAAAGGAGAGGGAAGGGCTTTACCTATGGAGACGCCATCTTCCCTGCTAGGTCAGTTTTCCAGGTACAGCCTGACGGGGTATGGAGCATCAATACCCCTATATATAACCCCTCACCTTTGCTCTTTAAGAAAGCCCAATAAACTTATTGGTTCCCAGAGTATAGTTTGGTGGCATCACACCTTGATTTGTCATTAGTGTAGATATTCCACTGGGAAGGAATTTTAAAATATAGGCCTATACAACTCTACACTCTGATGTGAACCACATCTGCTTAAAACCACAACAAGTCTTATGTAGGAACAAGCTCAGGGGCCTGAAGCACAGGCTCTACCTCCTAAGGGCAGCTACTCCGGCTCAAACCTTCCTAAGGGTGACCAACATATGGCTACAAACACATGCCCACACCAGCATGAACCTGGCTGACTGAAAGGTGGGAACAGAGGCGAAGGAGCCTGGAAGCAGGACTACCAGTGTGACTATGTAGCCTGCTACAGTCCAAGAAGAACACAAGCAGTGGGCGCCAGAATCCTATGACAGACAGTAGTGTGCCATGGAAAATAAGTCCCGACTCAGACATGTTTATTCTGAATCCCTCAGGCCCTATACAGAACCAAGGGAGAACTAAGCACTAACAGACAGCTGTCCTCCACTCAAAGTCTGGCCATCTAGAGTATCCCTCACTGGTGTACACGCCCAGCCACTGGTCCCTGTACCCTTGACAGTACTTCCAGGATTTCAGGGAGGCAGTCCCTCTGACCACACCAGCCCAACAGTGGTCTTAGAAACTGTCCACTATCCAGTCTTACTTTCCCGTACCTCGCTTGATGCCTGTGGTTTGAATGAGAATGCCCCTCGGAGGCTCAGATTTGTGTGCTTGGTTTTCAACTGCAGAACAGTTTGAAAGGGTCAGGAGGAGCCCCTGTTGGAGTAGGTGTGGCTTTGTTGAAAGAAGTGTCTCACTGGGGGTGGGCTCTGCACTCCGGAAGCTGATGCCAGCAGGCCCAGGGTCCCTTTCCAACTGCTGCCTATGGGTCAGGATGTGATGCTCTCACTTAGCAACTACCTATCTGCCTCCTGACATGATGATGGACCAACCCTCGGGATCTGTAAGCAAGATTAAATGCCCTTTACAAGTGCTGTGGTACGAGATCTCACCACAGCCACAGAACAGTGACTAATCAATGCCCAACCTTGACCCATGGCCTGTTGTGTCCGCGACCAGGAGCTCCACCCAGGGCCCGCGTGGAGAGGACCGAGACTTCGTGCTAGCCAGGCTTTGGAGCACCGTGACTGTCCCTCCCCCTAGGGAACGCTCCAAATCGGGGCTTCGAGGAGACTGAGGCAACTGTGGGATAGGGAGGGCAAAGATCCTTCTCATGCCCCTGTCTCAGCAAACTCTGATCTTACCTATAGTCTGCCTATGTATCTGATCTATGTATGACAAAAGATCCCGATGGCTAGAAAGTGTAGTCTGTAGACTGACTCAGTAAAGGCACTTTACAGCTTGATCAGTCCCATCCCTAGAAGCACAAGGAGAGGAGAACCGGCTCCTACAAGTTGCCCTTCAACTGCCACAGCCACGGCACATGCACGCACAAAGAAAAGAAAACGTGTTCAGTAGATAAAATCACTAGCTACACAAGCTCAGTGATCCAATCTGAGAACCCGTGTGAAAGTGTCAAGAACAGATCCCACAAAGTTGTTCTTTGGTCTACACACGGACCCCATCCCCACCAAAAGAAAGAAAATGTTTTCAAGTTTAGAAAATGTAGATTTTTTTTCTGTATTAGAGAACCTACCAGGATCAAGAGTAGCCCGCTGGAGGATGGTTTTGTGTACTGTGCCCAGAGACCTTGTTACAGTCTGGATATTGGTATTGTCATGATTACTGAATCTCCCATCTCAGTGATGTATAAAAATTCTCCCCTCACCTGACTGGTTATAAAGAGCTGATCAGCCTATAGCTGGGGAAGAGAGCTAAGGTGGGACTTCTGATCTCAGTAAGGGTGTCCTGGGTGGAGAGAGGATGAAGCAGGAGCAGCCAGGGCGAGACTCAAGATGGCAGGTAACAGGGTACGTGACTCAGTAGTAGGCAGTATACTTAGAAAAGATGTCAACCCTGCCCAGCTATAGTGCATTATTTCTAGGCAAAGAAGGGTGTAAAACCCCATGTATCTTTTACACAGCCCAAGATGGATGTATACAAATAGGGAGGGGTGGCTTGTTGAGACCTCTTTCTAGACACACAAGACCACACCCAGAGCTGTGCCCAGAGGCCTCTTCATTTACCTCCTTGCCAGACTGTTCCCTTCCTGTATCATCCCAGGGAACACCTTAGAGGGAGTAGAACATAACAAGACAGCAGCTTTGGCACAGGACAGCCCCAACTTGCCAGGTAACACACATCACCATCCAAGCCTAGCCTGGGTCTGTATCCACCCTGGACCAATCTTGACCACAGCCTGTAAGTTTCACTGTCAGAGTTCAGAGACTTGTTTCAAAAAGACTCAAGTTCAATAAGTATCTCTCTCTCTGTCTCTCTCTGTCTCTCTGTCTCTCTGTCTCTCTCTCTCACACACACACACACACACACACACACACACACACACACACACGTACGTACGTAACCAGCACCTAAATTCCAGGGTCTAAGAGCTGAAGGACCTACTGTAGTGGTTGGCACAGATCTTCAAGGTCTTGTCCCTCCTCATGAGGAGGCGGATGGTCCCTTTCTCCTTGTGCTTCAGAAGCTTCACGTCCCCAGTGCCTCGCTCCTTCCACTCTGGGAGGTCATTCTCTGAAGCAAACCGGAACAGCTTTGCACGCCTGTATGAAAAGCCAGGAAGGAATCATCTAGACAGCGGGACGCACACCTGGACCGGCTGCCACAAAGGAACCCCTGTTCTTTGGACACTGAACGTAAGGATACTGTTGGACACCATGCCCTCCCCAAAACACGTTTTCTAAGGCAAAATACAAGCCAGGGGAACACAATAGCCTAACTGCCTCCAGGCTGCTTTTACTTCATAGCCAAGGACTTTTTCGAGAGACACATCTAAGGATACACATGGCTCGCATGGACACAGGGTAAGAAGCTACAGAGGTCTGGGCACTCACACTACATGGGTGCCCTGTAACTACAGAAAACCTCAGGAATCTTATCTTCCACAAGCCCAGTAACAGCTTCCTGTCAGAAGGAACCTTTCATAGCCTCCAGGGTTCAGGCACCCAGTACCTGCAATGAGTTCAGCACAGCTGTCCCTTGGGCCAAGTCAGCACCCTTCCTTTGTAGCCCACATTTGCTCTTACAAAGCCTCTGCTCTCCTCCAAATTCAGTCTAGTTCAGGGAGACTATGTCTTCACTTTTCACTTAACTCCTTAAGAGAAAGCTCAAAGTCCCCTGTATAAAGGCACAATATGCTGTCTCCAGAACTATACTGAGGACATTGGGGTACTTTCAGCATCAAGTGGACAAAATCAAGTACCACGTAACTCAGGGAGATGCTATCCTCACCCACTGTTGTGAACAGAGCTTTGGACCACCACCTTCTAGGTAGTACAAAGGTGTACTTACTTACGGCTCTCTTGGGCAGGCTTCCTTTCTTCCCTCACTTCAGAGCAAAGGAACCTTTATCTAACATCTTAGGCATACTCTGACATTAGCAAATTCTCTTGGTTTTACTACATGATACACTAAGATGAGACTGAGCTCCTTACCACTGCTAGCACTACACTCTTAGATCTCATACTTCCTAACCTGCAAAACCATGAGCTGGACACGAAGCAAACCGGAACAGCTTTGCATGCCTGTAAGAAAAGCCAGTGAGGAATCATCTAGACAGAGAGGGATGCACACCTGGACCACACCTGAAGAGATGGCTCTGCAATTAAGAGCACTGGCTGTTCTTCCAGAGGTCTGAATGGCAGCTCACAACTGTCTGTTCCTTTAGTCCCAAGGGATCCACTACTTCCTTTTGGCCTCCTTTAGCACATTGTGTAGCCACAGACATCAATGTAGGCAAAGCACCCATACACACATAAAAACCAACAAGAGCTAAACAAACCTTCATCTTTAAGGTACACGGTTAAGACAATAGAAAACAAAGCAGAAAGAAAAGCCAAGAAGACTCTGCTCAATAAAGAAAGGGAGTCCCCACCCCAGAAAAAAGTCTCACCACCTAGTCCTGGCACTTGGTTCTATAGACCAGATTGACCTACAATCCACGGAAATCAATCTGCCTGCCTCTGCCTCCCAAGTGCTGAGACTAAAGGTGTGAGCCACCACAACCTGCTGGAGGCACCCAGGTGACAGAACAGTGATGGGGACACCCTTCACATGACTGGCCACAGGGAGCAGGGTACCAGGGAAAGTTTTTGGCAGAGAAATGGTTGAGTTTTTATTGTAAGACTAGTCACCATACAACAACTCCAGGCACTTTCTTAAAACAGTCTTTACCAAGTTGGGTCCAAGCCATGAAATTAACAGAAATTAGGGCGCCCAGCCACCCTAGAATTCTTCTGTGCAGTTCCAGATAGAAATCACAAAGAGGCCGGGCGGTGGTGGTGCACGCCTTTAATCCCAGCACTTGGGAGGCAGAGGCAGGTAGATCTCTGAGTTCAAGGCCAGCCTGGTCTACAAAGTGAGTTCCAGGACAGCCAAGAGCTACACAGAGAAACCCTGCCTTGAACCACCCCCCCCCAAAAGAAATCACAAAGAGGCTATGCCAGAAAGCACCACTAAGGCTTATACCTGAAAGAGAAACAGTACAAGGGACAGAATTCCTAGCTTGACTGGCTCCTCTAGAAACTGGAAAGGAAACATAAGTGGTTATGTTTGGGCACTGCAAATTTTAAAAGAAATGCCCTGCAAAGAGCTGCTTCCTGTCCCCTTTTTTCTTTCAGTCTCAGTCAGCCCATCTAAAGATACTCCCAGGACATCTTAGCCGACTTACATTTTAAAAAGTTCCTCTTCATCTTCCTCCAGCGTTTTAATTTCTTGCTCGGGAAGAGAAACTATTGGTTCGAACTGGGGGTCGTGGTTGGACTCATCTGCATTCTCTGTGGAAGTATCATGGTCCTCGTGACTGTCCTGTGTAGAGAGGGCAGAAGTAATGCTGCTGGCTGGTGGACTTGGTCCACAGAGGGCATCATCAAATGGCACCCGGGAAATTGAAGACAGGCCTCCCCCAAACTGGAAATCAAGCCTTCGTCTTATCATCTGATTGTATTTACAACCAGCATCACAAAAACCACAGGATATCATGAAACAAGACAATGGATTTTGACAATCCTCCTACACACTCAAACATCAATGGGTTACACACAGCCAAGTCCTTGGCAAAGTAGCTTGGGAAAACCTCCCTCTTCTGTAAATAAAATGATACCCGTCATAAAAAGAACATGATAAACTCAAAAGGAAGAGCAACCAAAACAGTCTTTACTGAGGATTATTCTAGCACTTGTTAATATACTAAGAATTTATGGACGAACAAGCATCTACATGAATTTACAATCCCTCCAACAAATTTTCCCAAGCTTGAAATTTTAAGCTGAAAGAAGCTTTAAAAAGTATGACAAATAAGCTCTAAGATTCTGACCCAACTTGGAGAATTACAAGGGCATGCACGTTTAAATCTGACAAGATCACGTGCTTTGATACCACAGAAAAATCTCAGACTACGTAACTCAACAGGATAAAGAAGTAGAAACCTTTCGTTCGGTTTCTCAGCACTGCGGCTAAGCTGCGGCCGACACACGAGCCACCAACAAAGCCGCCCCCGCCCAGAGTCCGCGCGTCTAGTATCGGTACCGTGCGCTGGGACGGTAGCTTCCCCCACGGAAGGCGGAATGACCTAGTGAATGAAGGGGTCTGGGGGCAACTGAAAGGAGGATTGCCGGCGCTAACGGAGAGATCCCAAGTGGGCCACGACGAAGGAGATCGGCCGCCTCCAGGTCCCCAGGTGAAGCCGGGAGCACAGTTTGGCCATGGCTGTTCTTCCGCAGACCACAAGGTCACGCGACGCCCTGCAGCCCCCGAGACCGGAGTCTTGGCCAGCAGCTCCCATTCCCGGACCCCAAAGACCTCGAGCACCCCAGGCCTAGGCGCCCCGACAGGCCCCGAACCCGCAAGCCAGCGAGGGTTGGAGGCCGAGGCGCGGGCCGCCCACGTGGCCGCCCAAAGCGGTCCTTGCCTCTCGGCCTGTCCGGCCCCACCCGGGCATCCCTGTACCTTGGCGGCCGCCATGGGGGCGCGGCGACGGCGGCTTGACTAGCTCAGGCGTCGCTGGCTCGGCGGCCTCTGGGCGGCTAGTAGCAGCTCCTTTCCTCCGCGTCTGGCGCCGGCGTCTCCCGCCCGTCCGCTCTTCCCTCCGCCCCCCGACCCGAACCCTGACCTCTGACCCCAGCGGCGGGAAACGCGCAGTGATTCAAAACCAGTGCAGCTTTATTGGCTCTGACTGCGGACATTCATTGTCCGGCCCGCCCCGCGCTTCCCGCCAAAACGCCCGCGGCGCATGCCCGGCCGCGCCTCAGCCAGGGGAGCGCGCTCTCCCGGCGACCCACGCGCGCACTTCCGCCTGCAAGCTAGGAGTGCCCCTGACGCTAGCGTGAGCGGCTGGTGGAAGACTCCGTCGGGACTCGGCGCGTGGCGGTGACGTCATCGGAAGCCAAGCCCTGAGAAACGAGACGCGGCTAGCGTGCGCGGGCCGACCAAAGGCGGGCGAGGCGTGTGTCCGTCGCCAGCTGCGGAGCCCTCAGTCCCAGCTTGGAGCCCTGTGTGGAG
Source organism: Apodemus speciosus (assembly GCA_002335545.1). Taxonomy (NCBI): domain Eukaryota; kingdom Metazoa; phylum Chordata; class Mammalia; order Rodentia; family Muridae; genus Apodemus; species Apodemus speciosus. Next base: position 1,467,338 of record BDUI01000013.1, read on the forward strand.
CTGCGGTCTACCCTCACGGCGGCGTGCCTCCTACCTGAGCCTCGTGTGAGAGGCCTAGCTGGTGGTCCTCCTGAAGCACCCTGGTCCGGGCAACAGAGCAGCCCGGCGATGAGTGAGCTGGACACGGAAGTAAAGCAAAGGGAGACATGCAGAAGTGGACGGGGTGGGCGGAGGTGGGTTTGGGCAGCAGCCATGACTGTCGGGGCAGCGAGAGGAAGGGGGAGAATTGGGCGTGGAGTAGAAGACAGTGTGGCCGGGGCTGCGCGTAGTGCGCACTGCTGGAGAGTTGTCAGCGGGTTGGGAGCAGGTCTGAGGCAGTAGTCACACTAGTTAGAGCCTTCAGCCTGGCCCATCTGTCCCCACAGGTTCCGGGCCACATGGAGGACTGCAGCCAGGATGCCAGTGCAGCACCCACTGCGGCCCCACTGTGCCAAGAGGAAGAGGGGCCGGGGCCGGGGCCGGGGCCGGGGCCAGCTGCCGCGCCTGGAACCCAGCCTGGGCTCTATAGCTACATCAGGGATGACTTGTTCACCTCAGAGATCTTTAAACTGGAGCTCCAAAATGTACCTCGCCACGCCAGCTTCAGTGATGTGCGGCGGTTTTTGGGCCGTTTTGGCCTACAATCCCACAAAATCAAACTCTTTGGACAGCCACCGTGTGCCTTTGTAACATTTCGCAGCGCTGCCGAACGAGACAAAGCCTTGCGAGTGCTGCACGGTGCTCTCTGGAAAGGCCGTCCGCTCAGCGTCCGCATGGCCCGACCCAAGGCTGACCCCATGGCTAGGAAGAGGCAGCAAGAAGGTGATAGCGAGCCGCCAGCAACACAGATTGCCGATGTGGTGACCCCTCTTTGGACAGTGCCCTACACTGAGCAGCTGGAGCAGAAGCGACTGGAATGTGAACGGGTGCTACAGAAACTGGCCAAGTGAGTGGCACTGACACCCTGGGCAGAGCTGGGTTTTGCTCTTGGCCTGGTCCACTAACCTTGTAAGCAATTCAGGATACTCACAGGGTTTGTGTCAATGGTTCTCAACCTGTGGGTCACCGTTGCCTAAGACCATCAGAAACATACACTTACATTATGATTCATAACTTAGCAAAATTACAACTACAAAGTAACAACAAAAAGTTATGGTTGGGGACCACATGATTACAGGGTCACACGTACCATTAGGTTGAGAACCACCAGTCCAAAGTGGTCAACTAAAGAACTCATAAGGCCCATAGCAGTGCGGAATTGCAGGTCGCAGAGGAATTGCCCAGCGTGGATGGGGAAGTGCTAAATCCCACCATGATGGATTTCATTCTGCAGAGAAATTGGGAGCACTAATCGAGCCCTGCTACCCTGGCTGCTTTTGCAGAGACAACAGCACAATAAAGCTTGTTGCCCCCTGGAGGGGGTCAAGCCATCACCCCAGCAGGTCAGAGAAATCCCATTCTGTGAGAGGAGGGGGAGGCTGGCCTTGTTCATGTCAATTTTATTATGCTGACATTTTTCTTGCTTTTCATTTCTTCCCAAGTTTGATAAAGCAGCAGTAAAATCTTGTTCTGTCGGCCACCCCTTGGGCAAAACTGCGTCTCCTGTTCACTATGGCATTTCTTCCAGTGCTGGGTAATCAAGGCTGAGATCCGACTCTGCTACATTCTCTTCTACAGACTGAATATCGGAATAAGTGTGAATTTCTCGTCGGAGTTGGGGTAGATGGCGAGGACAACACTGTTGGCTGCCGGCTTGGCAAGTACAAGGGTGGAACATGTGCTGTAGCAGCTCCCTTCGACACCGTGCACATTCCAGAGGCCACTAAGCAGGTGGTGAAGGCCTTCCAGGAATTCATCCGGTGGGGACCTTGCCTGAGGCTGGGCTTCTGGGAAGTCCCTGATCCATCTGCACTGGCAGTTACTGATGTGGGGTAAGGGGACAGGGTGCCAGGAAAGACAGGCGCACACTGAGTACACCTGTGGTTTCTCCAGTTCCACCCCGTACTCGGCATACGACCCTGAGACATACACAGGCCACTGGAAGCAGCTGACTGTCCGCACCAGCCGCCGAGGCCAGGCCATGGCCATTGCCTACTTCCACCCCCAGGTCTCAGGCGGTGCTTCCTGTTGGGGGATGCGGCTGGTGGAGGTTGGCTTTGCATTGCCTGATGGGCATTTTATATTCTCTACTACAGAAACTGAGCTCTGAGGAGGTGGCTGGACTTAAGGCCTCTCTGGTGTGCCACTTCATGGAGGGGCCAGGCAAGGCCAGTGGGGTGACCTCCCTCTACTTTGTGGAGGAAGGACAGAGGTGAGGAGCCCAAGTGGCGGCAGGAGGGGCCAAACAGGCCAGTGATTCTGACAGGCTTGCTTTCTCTTATATAGAAAGACTCCCAGCCAGGAAGGCCTGCCCCTGGAACATATGGCTGGTGACCAGTGCATCCAGGAAGACCTGCTCGGCCTGACCTTCCGCATCTCCCCTCATGCATTCTTCCAGGTAGCATACCCCTTGTGAACATAAAGACACAGGGAGGGAAGCCAGTAACTAGCCTCAAAGAGGGATTTATAGAGAACATTCAAGCAGTAGGGGCCTAAGGTGTAGGATAATAAGGGTTATGTGCTAGTGACTGGCCCCTTTGCATGGCCTTGTTGCCTTCTGCCAAACCCAGAACAGGATCAGTCACTTTCACTGTTGAAAAAAACCCTATGAAGATAGAGGGGGGCGTCCAAGGTCTCTAGCATGAGATATGCAGTCACTCTCAGTTGCCCTGAGGGAAGGAGGAAAACTTCCATGGATGGGGTTCTCTGTTGTAAGGATTTGGTTAAGAAGCTGGGTGAGATCACTGGTATGTAGAAAAAATGGGACCCAAGCAGTGTGGGATACTAGCCTACACTAGAGTATACTATGGCTAACTAACCTCCAGGTAAACACACCTGCAGCTGAGGTGCTCTACACAGTCATCCAAGAATGGGCCCAGCTAGATGGGGGCAGTACAGTGCTGGACGTGTGCTGTGGCACTGGCACCATAGGCCTGGCTCTGGCTCAGGTAAGCCTCCCAGCCCTAGGTAAGACCACTCTCCTCTGCTGTCATGAGCCTGAAGGCCAAGACTAGTACCCTGTCCTTGATAGAACCTAGTTGTGCTGTGTCACTTTTCCAAGCAACCAGGGCAATGGGGCTTATCTACCTTTCCATCTCAGAAAGTGAAGAGAGTAGTCGGGATTGAACTGTGCCAGGAGGCTGTGGAGGATGCCCGCGTGAACGCCCTCACCAATGGTGAGAACCTTTGCATCACACAACAGACAGGTGGTCTGGAATCTCTGCTGTGTACTTCACTGTGCCTACAATGTCTTGAGATATTAAGGATCTTGAGGAATGGGGTGCTGAGGGATCTGTAGACTGGCAAAAAAATAACAGACCAAAAGTCATTTTGGCCTGCATACTACCTAACCCTGTCAGGCCATCCCAATGGTAGGCCCATATAGTCTACTGACAACTGTCATTATCTCTAGAGCTGAGCAATGTTGAGTTCCACTGCGGCAGGGCCGAGGATCTGGTGCCAGGCTTGGTGAGCAGACTGTCTTCCCAGCAACTTGTAGCTGTTCTAGACCCACCACGGGCTGGCCTACGTGAGTGGCTTTCATCTGGGGGAAAGGCAGTACCAGAAGTGTTAAAAAAACAAACAAACAAACAAAAAAAACCATGCTGGGTAGTCAACCACTAACTAGCCCGTCTGTGACTTGCTAGATTCTAAGGTGATTCTGGCCATCCGGAAAGCTGAGAACATCAAGCGGCTCCTCTATGTTTCCTGCAACCCCAGGGCAGCCATGGGCAACTTTGTGGAGTAAGTGTGTGGGACAGAGCACCTGCCTGCTGCCTAGAAGAATTTCTGTGGGGCTAATATTGGTACCTCTCTCCCACCAGTCTCTGCAGGGCCCCATCTAACCGAGTAAAAGGCATCCCATTCCATCCAGTCAAGGCTGTGGCAGTGGACCTGTTCCCACAGACTCCACACTGTGAGATGCTTATCCTGTTTGAGAGAATGCAACAGCACCCCAATGGCATAGGAGCCCTGGAGCATCGAGGCCTTCAAACCCCAAGAGATCTTCCTGATATCACTCCACAGGAAACTGAGACTTCCTTCTCATCCTAGGGTAGTACAGGAGCACAGGAAAGCTGGGGAGGTCCTTACAGGTCACTAGTAAGCAGATGACCAAACATTTGTGAGCCTTGAGGCCTGCCTACTATAGGTCAGAGTGTGAACACCTGTGTCCTAATAATGGGACAGCCAGATTTGAGAATAAATAATTGCTGATTTTACTGAAATTTCTGTGGTGAGCCAGAGCCTTAACTCACTAAGGTACATGCCCTGGACAATCCTTTCTGAAAGGACTCTTGAAGGGTATGACCTTGAACTCAATAGCTTTCATGTTCAATTTTCCAGTGCTAGTAGAACCATGTGCTAAGACAGCATCCCTATGTAGACCAGACTAGCCTCACAGATGTGCTTGCTGTGACTCACTTCTGGGTGCTAAGGTTAAAGTGTGTGCCTGCTAAATGCCAGGGCTTGCTTAAATTGAGCCGCCAGAGAGCCATGCTTTATAACCAAGCACCAACCAGGTATTCCAGGGTACACTGAGGATGGCTGAACATAAACTATGCTGAGTTCATAAGGAGCTTGGCATGTCCACTAAGGCATTTAGTAACACAACTGACTGTAGGACAGTCCTGTCCAGTTGAAGATCCACAAATATCCAGCACTCCCATCAGAAGAAAGAAACCAGCCGTTCCCTTTTGGACAGTTTTATGTGTTTGCACCATCAGGGTACACCCTATAGCCTTGGCCAACACACAGAAGCAGCATCAGCATAGGCTCCCACCCTTGCAATATGATTGTATGTGTAAGCCTCACCCACCTGTAAGAGACAGGGAGGGCACTGGAGACCAGGAATGTGTGGCAGCACCTTTTAATAGTGCCTGTGTCAGTGAGGCTGCAGAGATACCACCATTACTATATGCTTTTTCAATGTTAAGTCTGTTTTAAAGGCAATGGTTAGTCAAAAGACTGAACAAAACTGAATGGGAGGCAGAAAAGAATCAAGTGTCCCAACTTGATAAAGTGTTCTTTTTGCCAAGATTAACACAGACATTAACTGCTGTCACACACATGATTAGGGAGGAGGAAGATGCTGTTGGGAGGCCCACAATTGCTGCTCTGTCTTTCTAACAGCATATGTCACCCATGTAACAGGTACATGGTGAAGGGCACACTGTAGAGTGTAGCCCCTCTGAACAGGTACTGAATACAGGCTCTAAATACACCTCTACTCAATACCCATTGACGGGCGATTCCAATAAGCGCAGGTAGACAAAAACCTGAAATCAGGCCTGGCTGCACAGAGCAGCTACCCTTGAGATCAAGAGACGTCATAGCTACTTATGTACAATGTGCCAGCCAGTTCTTGGTCACACACTGAAGACCGTTTCCTATTTATGCATGTCCATCTGTTGGAATGCATGATTCTAAATCTTTCATTCTTACTGTAAAAGTTTCTTTCCAAATTTTTAAAACATCATAAAAGCTTTAAAAATTGATGAACAGATTAGATGGGCTTGATTGTACAAAAATCTGTAAAAAATTGTTGCTAAAGTTTATCGGAGGTGGAAGCTTCAGTATCCAGAAGACAGCTGTTAGGACATTAAGACTTCATAAGAAAAAGAACCAACCAGACTAACACTCGGTATCTTGACAGTTCAGTATCTTCACTGCAATCTCGGAAGAGTATTTCTGGTGCTAAAATTTTATTTTAAGCCAAAATAGCCTGAAATATTCCTTTCTGTTATAACTTTTTCAGAAGAAAATGGGAAACACACAAAGCAGGTAATACTACAGGACAGGATACCTGCATCTTCTGACCAAATCTCAGTGGCTCCACCAGAAAGAACCATATCAAAGGGGCTACCTGGCATCATAGGCCAGCCAAAACTATAAAACCTGGTCATCTCATCTACCAATGAAGTATTACTTCTTGTCAGTGCATATAGTATACTAAAATTAATGAAAACCTTCATAAAAACAGTCCGCAGCAGATACATATAGGCAGAATCTACAGCTGTCTATCAGCTTCCACTTGTGCAGTTAACGTATAACTGATCCTTAAGTATATCCAATCACATGGAGGACAGCTTGTCCAGAACTGCTTCTTTGCATGTGTACTGTGTAGTCACAGCTGTCCCCATGYGCCAGAGCCAGAGCCCAGACACTGCCACAGGAGTGTTGTTAGGTTGGAGGCCTGGTGCTGCAGAGTCATGATGTGTGGCGGATGGTCTCCCAGGTAGCACTGTTGGCCCATGCTGCCTACCTCATACATCCACTGTGCACAAGGGCTCACCACCAGGCTGGGCAGATGCTACAATTGACATCTTGGGTTTCTTCCGAGTCTCCTCCTGGAAGAACAGATGTTAAAGATGCTAAAGGTGGGCCCAACAAAGAGGTTCACAAGGGTGAAAAGGTGGTAGGTAGTCCCTGAATTCTGAGAGCACAAATGCTTAGAGGGAAGCTAAAGGGAGCGGGCCAGGCCAGGAGGGTCTCCTCAGATAGCCAGGGTAGACTCCCATGTGCTGCAGCTTCCCTGGCAATCTAGAGACACCCAGAATGGAAGAATTTGCAACAAACCGGGTTCCACCCCTCCAAGATGAGTGTCATCCTAGTCTTGCTTGCTTGCCCAGAAGCCCAGTGAATTTCCCCACAAATAGAAGTATGTGTCTTGTGCTTGTTGCTTTGATCCCCACAATCTCCTAACAAGAGTCAAGCTAGAAAGTCCTGCTTATTCTAGCAGACAAGGCTCACCCCTACTTGAGAGCAGTAGAAAGGCAACAGGCAATAGACACTTGGTCCTCAGAGCTTGTGTTCATACCTGGGCCATGCCACCAGAGGTAGAAATGCTCCCAACTCAGAGCATCTAAAGGTATGAGTGATTACAAGATCTTGCCAGGGGCCAGGAAACAATGTCAATAATACAGCCCACCTGGAATAAGGTTCCTATGGCAGTTTTAGGAAGTTCCACTAAGACTAAGTGATCTTTTTTGAGTTAGCAAACAGGCCAGTGCACAATTTTTTCTATCAAATACCTGACTCAAAATTGGAAGCTTTTAGCCACTAAAATGCCGGCCTGTCTGCTCTCTAATTCAACTAATGACAAAGTCATTTTAGGAAAGCACCATCTGTGCTAGAACTTTTAAGCCAACCTTATCTGCAAGAAGGATTAAGCATCTCCAGAGTCAGGAATCAGAAACAGGATCTAACTACAAGGAAGGGGCTAACCCAGCAATTCCAATGGCTCAGTAACTATGGTATGTGCAGAAACAATACAGGGGTAGATGGTGAGGTTAGTGGTAGGGAGGCAAGTGGCCTGGGGAAGGGATGAGGAAGGGAAATAATCACCCGTTCTGCAGCCAGCCTCTTCATCTCTTCTTGCAGCTTGCTCAGGATGTGAAGGTTGGGCCTGTTCTTCTTGGCATACTGTTGTAGCTCTATCACACTCTTGTCTGAGGTCTCCTAGGGACCCAAAGCCTGCTCTCAGAACTGCATAGTAGCAGTATGCTCAAGTAGCAGCATCCACCCAAGTCAGGAGTGTAAGGGCCCAGTGAGGCGCAAGTGTACACCAGTGGCCTACCTGTGATAAAGCATTGTTCCTGACAGTTCCCTGATCTCTCCCAGACACTGTTCCTTCCTCTGTGTGTCTACCGGCTGAGTATGAAAGTCAAGTACTCACTAATGCTAGGAACCCTCTGACAGTGGCAAGATCATGGCTAAAGCCAACTGAGACATAACACAGCCAAACAGCCTGCACAGCTGTTCTCTTTCCTTCTTGACTTGGAGGCCACAGCCAAGGATGCTCACTGTGTCTCAGGATGCCAGACAAGGGCCATTCACTCTCCAGTTGAAGGAAATCTCTGTCCATGGTTGCAGCAATGTTCCCTCTCTGTCTTAGTCCCAGACTATGTACCTACATTTCAACTCATGAAAAATGCTTCTATTCAGGCTGAAGATGCAACTCAAGAGGTACAGTCCTTGTTTGGCCTGTACAAAGCCCCAGGTTATGATCGACAGCAGGAAGGAAATAAAAAAAATAAAAATAAAATAAAAAAAAGAGAAGTACCCTTATGTTATTTATGTTCTCCATGTGGCTCCTGGATGACTCCTGCCTTTAGCAAGGACAAGGACAAGCCTGAGTCTTGGGAAATCTGAAGGGGTACTGCATTTAGACTGTTAGCTCAGGTCAAGGCAGGGTAGCGCAAGGATCCACAGCACAATCTTCAGGGTCTCCACCTATACTCCTTTAAACAATGAGATCCTGATAATCTAGGTATTTTCATATATTAGGGGAAAATATAAAAAATGCTAGTGCAGCTGGGTTCCATCACTACCTAACACCACTTCCCAGTACTTCCCATACCCATTAGGTTTGGAGACTGATTTAAATTCTGATATCTGGGCAAAAACTTCAGAAACGTAACAGACAATACCTATATTCTTTAAGCCACTGAGAATCTTCAACTAAACAAAGATACAGTCTTGAGGACTGCCAAAGGACTGGTTTGCGAGCCTTCACCCAGTTCGACACCAGGTGGTGTTCACTGCCTGCATCTACTGTCTGGTTTATGTCCGGCCTGATAGTCTACGTTCATACTTAACTGCTTGGCAGATTCAAGAGGAAAATGTGCTCCCACCCTCGGCTTGCACAATCACTGTCACAACACAGCAGAGACAGTCATGATTAAAAGTAGTGCTGCCAAGCCTGACCTTGACAGCAAGCCCGAAGCCAGAGCAGCAAGAATCAGAAGCAGAACAACTGCCAGATGTTGACAGTCTGGTTACCTGCTTGACCATTTTGCTGCTCTCACGACCATACATGCGCAGTAAGGACCCCCAGTTCTTGACATGTGGGTGCAGAAGTTGAAGAATTTTCTGAGATGCTAATTGTTTCCCAACTCGTTTATTCTTACCTATGAGGGAGAAAAAACAAAGGTGAGAATACAGGAGAGCCTTTCCTGGGAGCCTAGGGAGCCCATGCAGGGCATTCCACAAGAAGGTAGACGGCGCTTTGCTACTGTGCTGGACACCATGACTCAGTCCCACAGGGGGTAAAATCTTGACCCAGGTACCAACCACTCTATTGAGCAGCTTTGAAGAGATCCAAGGACTTGTGAGAAAGCTATTAGCTAAGACAACAAAATATCCTTCCCTCCACCAGCCCACTCTACCTCACTTGCCTGCAACACAATGAGCACCAGCTACAAGGCCTCCTAAAGTTTATAGCTCTTGTAGGTAGGTGTTGGGTAGAGCCTCCATATAAAAGATACTCTAAGCCAGGAGAGCTCTCCAGGCTGAGAGATCAGTACTGCTCAGATTCGCTCAATCTTCTCACCAGCCTACTTCTGTGGGAACTGGAGTTTGTATGGTGCAGCAATAGGCATAGGTATAGGAAACATCCAAGTCTGAATGTGAGCTTGTAATTTCCTAAGGTCTTCTATGTTTTATCTCCATATATATGTCACAATACACAGACTACCTCTGGGACAGGCTGCAGAAATAGTACAGTCATGCACTGATAAATCTACCAGTTGATGGTGGATCACGTAAAGATAGTCCCATAGGGGGGAAAATATATATATATATATATATATGCATGCACACACTCACACACATATTCACTAATTTTTACTTGTAATGGTTATAGTGTTGTATTTTATGGTTTTGTTTTTTATTTCTTTAGAAACAAGGTCTCACTATGTTGTTCAAGCTAGTCTTGAACTCACATCTTCACATGATTCTGCTGGAACTACCTGAATTCTTCACCATGCTTAACTTTATATTGGCTTTTACTAAGCAACCATGTCAGATGTAAAAGCAGAGGAAGGTGGTACCTAGAGACCAAATATAGGAGTGTAGATAAATGGTTAGCCATCAGGATGCGCCCCAGTCAGCTCCTCAGGAAAGTGGTCCCCTTATCCCACCAGAGACGGGCTGCTTAGAAGTAATAGCAACAATGGAACAGGAAGGAGACTGCAAGGAGGATGACCACCTATCCAGCTTTAGATGAAGGTGTGATGGCCAACACACAAAATTGGTGTTTAGAATGACTGTCAGAGCAGGAGCAGACCAGACCACACACCCTCAGATCAGAAAATGCTAGCTATACCCCAGCAGTCCTCTCAAAGTATGCCAGTCTATGAGGGAAGCAGGGGAGGAGACAGATTCTTACACCACCCGCGCACTGTATGTTTGCCGCATGCCATAACATATTCACTCTTCTGGTTTTTCCCAGGAACCACTTCAAACTTGATGGATGTGTCACCCATTCCATGGTTTCTTTTAGGAGAAAAAAAAGATGACAAGACATTACTGGATGATGCTCATACATGATGACTTCTAAGGAGGGCTCCTATATAACCAAGTCCATTAATGACTCTCCAAAGAAAACCCAAGCCCCTCCCTAGATGTTCAGCAGACTAGGGAAAGTTCTCCATACACTAATTTCAGTTACCCAGGGTTCACCTATCAGCCAGAGCCAAGGGTCTCCTGTATACCCAGGCAAACAGATACTGAGTCTCTATACCTTGGAACAAACAGCCAAGTAAAGTATTGGGATGCTCCTTGGAGCCTGCATGGCCTGATTGTTAGCAGAGGCACAGCTTACCCTACCTTTTAAGGCACTCATGGAGAATCTGATATGGAGACAGCAGCCCAGCCTTGCTTGTCAGCTCGTAGACTCGTGAATCCTCAATACTGATGTGGTTAAAATACTAAAACAAAAAGCACGTTTGTGAATCCCAAGCAGGCCCAGAGCTTTAGAATCGTGCCATCCTATGTTTCCCTCAGACAATGAACATCTTTTTTTGTTACCTCAATAAAGCATACTATACTCCAGATATCCCTGTTAGTTGATGGAACTATTTGGGAAGAATTAGGAAGTGTGGCCATGTTGGACAAGGTATGTCACTGGAGTGGGCTTGTTTCAAAAGCCCATTCCTAGTTATATTAATTTTCTTTCTTCCCTCTTCCTCTCCCTGCCTCCTGCTTGTGGATGACATGCGAGCTCTTCGCTACTTCTCGAACACCATGCCTGCCTGCCACCATGCCTCTCATCATGATGGTTGTGGATTAACCCTCTGAAACTGTGAGCTCCAGTGAACTCTTCTCTAAGTTGCCTTGGTAATAGTGTTTTGTCAGAGCAATGGAAAATTAAGACATGCAGGGAGAAAAAATTTGCACAGCAAGGCTCAAGTGAGCTAGGGATAGGAAGAGAAGCCCTAAAATGTATAGGACAAAGGATAAAGGCTCAGAATTGAGTAGCTAACAGATCTCTGCTTTCATCCCTGACTGACCCTGTACTCAGTGAACAGAAGACTGCCTAACAGCTCAGCTTACTCTATACACAGACTCCCTCTGGGATGGGCTGCAACAGTACAGTCATGCACTGATAAATCTACCAGTCGATGGTGGATCACGTACTCAAAGACAGTCCCATAGGATTTTATAGCCTAGCAATATTAGAGTCATCCTAGTTTGTGTAGGTACGCTCTGTATGATTTCTATAAGTAAATCATCTAAGCAATATACTACAAACTGGGTGACTTTTAGCAACCACAGTGTGTCCTCTCACAACTCTAAATAAAGGCAAAACGTAAAAATTCAAGGTAGTCAGCAAAGCTCTACTCCTCCTGCAGAGACTACATGACAAGATCCAATTTCTGATGACCTAGCTCCTCTAGCTTTTGAGAGCAGCAAGGTAATCTATACTCATTATGTTTTCCTTATTTCTCCCCTCTGGAAAACCAGTCACAATTATTCAACCACATGTCAATAAATTATACCTATAACAACCTGGTCTCCAAAGTAAGGCCACATTCTCAGGTATTAGGGATTAGCCCCTCAGTGGATTCTTTTCAGAGATATAGCACAACCCAAAACAGGATATCAAGGAAACTGAAGAGAAAAGATTTAACAAGCAAATAAGAACAAAGAGCTTGAAATAATGGGGCCCACCAGGCCGAGGATCTGCTAGAAGGGGGACGTCTCTCGCCAGCCTAACAGGTAGCAGCCTGTAGAGCCCCAGAGTCCAGACCTGGGTCACACGAATAAACTAAGTCAAGACCTTTCTAGGATGGCATATGAACAGCTTTCCTGTGTTTGTACTGCTCCAGTGACAACAGTGTAGAGGAAATTCTTACATGTTTAAGAGTCCAGCCAAGACTGGTAAGCATGAACGCCAACTGTCATGGTTTGGTTGGCTTCAAACGAGAATTAAAAGATGCCTCTGCTCTCAAATGTAGGGAAGTCACCCACCTCACCAGGAGTTAGACACTGGAACTAACTACAAGAACCAGTAAGGAAGCCAACTGATTAGCAGTATGTGCTATGCTCAGCCTATAGAACCCTGATCTACCTAGCCGTTAGTACCTGACCATCAGGACACAGCAGACAGATGACCAGCTAACCCCCAACCCAAATGGAAAAACCTGAGCATAGTCACTAGAGAACATACACTGAGAAATACAAAGATGTTTGTGTCTGGTATAAAACTATGAGCATAAATCTTACAGCAAGCATCTCTGTGGAGTGTCTCAAGTGCAATCAAATGGCAAACTGACCTACAGATAATCATTGGTAGTACTGAAAGACAGCCTGGGAGACTGGAGTGCCCAGAGCCCATAGATGACAAAGAAGCACAAGTTGCTCATGGACAGCCCATGAAAAACTACAATCAAGTGGTGGTGGCGCATGCCTTTAATCCCAGCACTTGGGAGGCAGAGGCAGGMGGATTTCTGARTTCGAGGCCAGCCTGGTCTACAGAGTGAGTTCCAGGACAGCCGGAGCTACACAGAGAAACCCTGTCTCAAAAAAGCAAAAAAAAAAAAAAAAAAAAAAGTTGGGTGATGGTTGTCACCATCTTTAATCCCAGTACTCGGGAGACAAAGGCAGGCAGATCTCTGAGTTTAGTGTCAGTCTGGTTTACATAGTGAGTTCCAGGACAGCTGGTATACAGAGAAACCCTGTCTCAATGCTCTGCCTTTCCCACCCCCCTCCCCAATCTAAAAAACAAAATACCCAACCCCACAAACCAAAAAAACTACAATCTAGATACTGAGGAACAGTATCTTGAAAATCAGACTTCTGAAACAGCCTTCAGCAATATCCACTCAAGTTAGCCAAATTTGTGGTTATAAACTATCCCACTAAGAAAACTTGAGGTCCAGATGATTTCATTGATAATGACCACTCCACATTTTGAGAAGGAAAAATATCAATTCTATACAAACTCAAAGAGAATAGCTTAGTTTATGGTGCTACCTGTACCATATTAACACCAGGAGAAAGACAAAACCAAACCAATCAAAACCTACACAACAGTAACCCTTGCAAACACAGATGGGAAAATTATAGAGTATCACAGTGGTGGGTACCTATATACCCATCACTCAGCAGAATAAGGCAAGAGAGTCCTGAATTCCATGCCAGCCTGAGCTATGTACCTAGACCCTGTCACAAACAAACAACACACTGATCCTGGCAGAACACACCTTTAATTCCAGAACTCATATGATAGACTTCTGTGAGTTCAAGGCCAGCCTGATTTGTATGGCTAGGCTAGTTAGTACCACATAGTAAATCCCTATAGAAAACAAACAAACAAACAAACAAACAAACAAACAAACAAGGAGCAGGCAAGGTGGCTTAATGAAGAAAGTGCTTGCTGAGCAAGCCTGGCAATCTGAATTCAATCTCTAGAACCCATATAAAGGTAGAACAAAGCTGTCCTCTGATTTCCACGAGTTTTGTAGCCCATATGCTCACACACACAGACCCACTAAATAAAAAATACCACTCATACGCAAACACAGAGCAGACAGACAGACAGACAGACAGACACACACGCACGCACGCACGCACGCACGCACGCGGCCAATAAATAGAAACTCTCAATACAAAAGAATATATACCACACCAAAGAAAGGAATATATACTATGCCAAGTAGGACTTTTTCAGGGGATGCATGCCTTAAAGAATCAATATAACTATACAAACAAATTTAAGTAAAGATATCAAACCATTAATAAGATCAGAAATGTGGTACAAAAAAAGACATCTGACAGAATTAAAACAGCATTTATGTTAAAAATGATCAACAGGACGGAGACCTTTCTCAACCCAATAAAGAATTATTATGAGAACTCTACAGCAACATCACACTTAGTAATAAGAACTGGATGCTACCCTTCGAGATGAGGAACAAATACCTTTACTATCACCATTTTTATTCAACAATAGAGAGAACAATTAGGTTAAATATCCATACTGGCAAGATAAGAGACCACAGTCAACTCAATCCTATACACAGATGAATTATTTTTTTGTTACTGTGTTAAAACACAATGACCAAAGCAACTTATAGAATAAAGAATTTATTGGGGCTTACAATTCCAGAGGGGTAAGAGTCTATCGTGACAGGGAGACATGGTAGAAGTGGCAAGAACAGGAAACGTAAAAGATCATATCTCAAATACAAGCATGAAGCAGAAAAAGTAGATTGGAAGTAGACAAGGCTATGAACTCAACATATCTCCAAACTATACCATCAATTGAGGACTAAATATCTGAACCTATGGGGGACACTTATTAAGCACCAAAAAAAGATGATCCAAAAAACTTACAGAACGAAAATGTGAATTCAGCAAAATGGAAAGATACAAAATCAATTCAAGCCAGGCGGCGGTGGTGCACGCCTTTAATCCCAGCACTCGGGAGGCAGAGGCAGGCAGATTTCTGAGTTCGAGGCCAGCCTGGTCTATAGAGTGAGTTCCAGGACAGCCAGGGCTACACAGAGAAACCCTGTCTCAAAAAAACAAAAACAAAAACAAAATCAATTCAAAAACAAGTTGTATTTACATGCTAGCAACAAAATAAAACCAAAGGATTACTCACTACAGTGGGACAATTTAAGAATAAAATGTGAGCAGGCTAGAGGGAGACTCCCAGAGAACTAGAATGCAGAGAATCAAACAAAAGGTTTGTATATTACAATATATTATATTTGTCTCCTCGGCAGACATGCTGAACTGACCTGCTTGAACTCCTTCTTGATGTCTTTGACTCTCAGCCGAATCCAATCGGGACACGGATATCAGAGAAAAATACAATCGTTGGTGTGGCCTTAAGGCCAATCAACTCCCCCATTTTCCCTACCTTAGCTCCCTTCAAATACCTCAGCACCCATATTAAGCTTGAAGAAGTTAGGAAGAGTTGTCATCCCAGTTCCCTGGGCTTTGGGGCTAGAGGTGGTTATTATAGGTTGTCTTTCTAGGGAATATAGAAATGGTCATATTTGGAACAGGGAGGAATAGCTAAGTTGATTGCCTAGCCATAATCTCATTTGACAGAAATCTTTATAATTGTTACTAAGTTGAAGTCATAAGTTATTTTGGTACAGAATTTATTTTGATGCAAAATCAAGGTTTTCATTGGTCTAAATTTCTTCTATTGATACTAAAGAGTTGCAAGTACAGGGCTTAGACCCAGTCCTTCTATTGCTGCTATTATGAACAGATCTGAGATGCTTAAACCTGTGAGTTTAGGGCCAAATAGCAAATTCATGGCTAAGTTCATTGTTAGGGTGTTTTCAAGATTTTAATTAGAAATAGTTGAGATGCCGGGCGGTGGTGGCTCACGCCTTTAATCCAAGCAACTAGGGAGGCAGAGGCAGGCAGATTTCTGAGTTCGAGGCCAGACTGGTCTACAGAGTGAGTTCCAGGACAGCCAGGGCTACACAGAGAAACCCTGTCTTGAAAAAACCAAAAACCAAAAACAAACAAACAAAAACCACCCCACCAACTACTAATAAAAGCAAAGGCTTAGACCTACTGTTAGTACAGGAAAATCACTGACCAATGATCAGCTAGTCTAAATGAACTGACTTAGTAGACCTATTACAAAAAATACAGGTAAGTTAAGAGTCAGGAATAAAGATACTTTGCAATTATTATCTGGTAAAAATATTATAAGTTGAACTATAAGCTGCTCCAAAATGTACAAGTTGAAGTCTATTTATTATATGTAAGTACACTGCCACTGTCTTCAGACACCCCAGAAGAGGGCATTGGATCTCATTACAGATGGTTGTGAGCCACCATGTGGTTGCTGGGATTTGAACTCAGTACCTCTGAAAGAGCAGTCAGTGCTCTTAACCACCAAGCCATCTCTCCAGCCCACAAGTTGAAGTCTAACCTCTTAGTGCCTCAGAAAGTGAATTAATTACATGGGTGAGTGGGCCTATGTGAGGACTCAGCCTTATCTATCCCAGGAGTCATTCTTTACACACAGAAGATTCAGAGATTCCTTCAAAGAAAAGCATAAACATGAAGACGGCCATCCCAGAAATCAGATACCTCTGGTGGATCTAGAAGAAACAGACAAACCTGACTATTTTGGACTTCTGACCTCCAGAGCCAAGGCAACTAAACCTCTGTGCTTTGATCTGTCCAGCTGTTGAGACTTTGTGATAGTAGCACCAGTAAACAAATGGTAACAGCAATAATTTTGGTTGTCCTGCTGTACTTTGTGAGTCATACAAATTAAGTATAGATGGTCCTATATGGCGGAAGAACAGAAAATAGAGGCCGGGCGGTGGTGGCGCATGCCTGTAATCCCAGCACTTGGGAGGCAGAGGCAGACGGATTTCTGAGTTCGAGGCCAGCCTGGTCTCCAGAGTGAGTTCCAGGACAGCCAGGGCTACACAGAGAAACCCTGTCTCGAAAAACCAAAAAAAAAAAAAAACCAGAAAATAGAAACTATTTCTGAGACTTCAAATTACGGAAGACCAGGAAAAGAAACTATTCCTGAGATTAGATTACCCATCATAAAAAGCACAGACTGGAAGGTTTAGTGGTGGCATATGCCTTTATTGGGGGTCGGGGAACTACACATACCACACCTTTAACTCCAGCACTTGGGAGACAGGAATAAGTAGATCTCTCTGAGTTTGAGGCCATTCTGGTTTACAGAGTGAATTCCAGTCAGCCAGGGCTTACTGGCCGGTCATCCTAGTCTAATTAGTAAGTACCAGGTCAGGCAAGAGATATGTCAAAAAAACAAGAAATGACATTCAATGACGATCTGTGGCCTACACACACAGACATAAACACACATCACAAAATTAAAGAAATCATGTCTAGAGGCTAGAAAGATGGCTTAGCAATTAAGAGCACCGCTCTTCCAGAGGACCCAAATTGGCTCCTAGCACCCATGGTGGGTAACTCATAACTGTCTGAAACTAAAGGTCCAAAGGGATCCAACACCTTCTTCCTGTCACCGTGGGCAGCCCCCTACCCGCACAGTATACAATCACATAGACACATATGCATGATAACTATAATAAAAATAGGGATTGGCGGGCTGGAGAGAGGGCTCAGCAGTTAAGAACATTTTTCTTCCACCAGAGGTCCTGAATTCAATTCCCAGTAACCACGTGGTGGCTCACAACCATCTGTAATGGGATCTGATGCTCTCTTCTGGTGTGTCTGAAGAAAACAAGTGTACTCGTTTGCATAAAATAAATAAATCTAAAAAAACAAAAAACAAAAAAAACAAAAAAACAAGCCCAGCAGTGGTGACGCACAACTTTAATCCCAGCACTTGGGAGGCAGAGGAAGGTGGATTTCTGAATTTGAGGCCAGCCTGGTCTACAGAGTGAGTTCCAGGACAGCCAAGGCTACACAGAGAAACCCTGTCTTGAAAAACCAACCAAAAAATAAACAAATAAATAAATCCCAAGTCCAATAAACTCACACATCTGTTTGTAGACTCATCCACTGAAAGCCAAACAGAGCCAAAGAGAATCAATCTATTTAGCAGACACAGAAAACTCAAGAGGTTAACAAGCAATGTTTGAAGCCAGGCGTGGTGGCGCATGCCTGTAAGCCCAGCACTTGGGAGGCAGAGGCAGGTGGATTTCTGAGTTCGAGGCCAGCCTGGTCTACAGAGTGAGTTCCAGGACAGCCAGGACTACACAGAGAAACCNACTACACAGAGAAACCCTGTCTCGAAAAAACAAAAACAAACAAACAAAAAAAAAACAAGCAATGTTTGATTGCTTTTCCTTTTCTTTTTCCTCCCCTCCAATGCTGGAAATCAAACCCGGGCCTTATATATTTATTAGTAAAATGCTCTGCCATCAAGCTATACCCCAGTCTTTGTTATTCTATTTTCTGAAACAGGTTTTACTTCCTAGTCCAGGATGAGTTTAAATTTGTGATACTTCTATACCCAAAACAGTTTATCAGAAACCAGAAAATGTAGAAGGGAGTATGGGCTAGGATGTTAATCAATGAATTCTTTATCTAGGGCTATCGAGATGGCTAAGTAGGTAAAATCCTTTGCCACCAAGCCGACAGTCTACATTCACTCCCCAGAACCAATAGAGTAGAAGGAGAGAACCAATTCTCACAAGCTGTCCTCTGATTTCCATGCACATACACAAATAAATTTAAGGAAAATATTAGGGAAAAAAATTCCTAGAATCAAGCACTTCCTAACTTGCTCACTGGTGTCATGGAGGGGAACTATCTCAGGAGAGGTCTTATATACCATTAAGCTGGGGAGAGAAGACCCTGCATTTATCTATCTCCAAACTTCAAAGTTCTCCACTGGCTACATTGACTACCCCAAAATGGCAATAGGGATGAGGATGGGGGTGGTGTGGCATCAAAGAGGTTGGAGGGAGAAATAATGTATTAATCTTTTAACTAAAGGGAAAGAAAAAAAAAGAATGTGGGTAAATGGGAAACTGGATGTGAATCAGTTCAGACAGATACTTGGATGGAACATGGCAACTGTATCAGACTGAAGCACAGAGCAAGCCAATAAGGAAGCTGCAAACCAAATGCTAATTAATAAGAGGGAGCTAGGTAGGTGTGAATACAAGATAAGAGTACAGGACAGAACTGAGGCCAGGGCAGTTAAGATGAACACTTTGGCTAGATAGTGCAGACTGTTTTGGTCTCACTACTTTGGATATTCTCAGAGGTTGGAGAAAATCAACTGCTGCTTGGCAGAATAGTCCACCCAAGAGACTGGAAAGACAACTCAAGTAGTTGGCAAAGTGTTTTCTGCATAAGCATGAAATCCAGGGTTCAATCCCCAGAACCAACACTAATTCCAAGCATGGTGGTGATGTAGGCATGAAAAGACAGACTTATCCCTAGAACTTGCCAAGCAACCCAATCTACCAGGTATTCCAGGCCAGAAAAATACTCCAAGAACAGGTGGCTAGCACAAGAATAGCCCGAGGTTATTCTGTTTGTATGTACATGGCACATGCACACATACACCACATGCACACATACACAAAAGAACTTCCCACCACAAACCACCAGCAGAGGGCCTCTGGTGCTCAGAGGCAGAGGGTGTCCTTAGCCAGGCCAATAGAAGCAGTGTGAGGGAGGCTCTTAGACTTCCAACATAACAGAACCTTCAACACAACAATGCCGCTTGAGAAAAGTTCTTTTTCTCAATTGTTTTGGACTTTCTTCACCTATAAAATGAGCCTGGAGGAAAAAGGCTCATCCTTTCTCTTGTCCTCAGCAAGAAAGAATGAAGACATTTTGTTGGCTCCCTTCTTTTCTTCCCTTTTGTACTGTCTTTCTTAGTTTTCTATGTGTTCCTGTGTGACCACTTAAGTTTTCTTTTTTCTTTTTGGTTTGATGTGAGACAGGGTCTTATATAGCTCAAGTTAACTTTGTACACCACATTTGTTCTTGTTCTGGTCCTCTTGCCTCTACTTCGCAAGTATTAGCACTACAGGCATATACTACCATACCACACCAAGCCTGGACATTTTCTTATACCTTCACCCTATACATCTTTTCTTTTTCTTAGTTTACTACCTTTCTCCTTTCCTCATAGTTAAATGTCATAGAATGGCTCAATGGCAAAAGCACTTGTCACATAAGCTTGAGGGCCAGAGTTTCAGTCTCAGAATGCATATGGTGGAAGGAAAAGGACCCACCACCCCTGCCTCAGGTTGTTCTTCTACCTTCACACTTGTACCACAGCATGCATGCAACCACACACACACATAACCACCAAAGTAAATAATAAATCAATGTAAGCCGGGCGTTGGTGGCGCACACCTTTAATCCCAGCACTTGGGAGGCAGAGGCAGGCGGATTTCTGAGTTCGAGGCCAGCCTGGTCTACAGAGTGAGTTCCAGGACAGCCGGAACTACCCTGTCTCAAAAAACAAAAACAAAAAAATCAATGTAATGTAAAAATGGAACTGTTGTTTTTAGAAAGACTGCTTTCTCTCTTAGTGCAAATGGGGAACATACCCCAAGAATTCAACAAGATTCCACTAACAAGACCCCCATAAAACTTAAAAATCTATATAAAGAAGAAATGTGTTTGGTTTTCTGAAACAGGGTCTCACCATGTAGCTATTGGCTGGTCTAGAACTAATTATGTAGACCAGGATGACCTCAAACTTATAGATATCTGCTTGTCTTTGTCTCCCACTTAAATAAATTTAATAACTTGAAGATACCTATCCTGACAGACGCACAAGAACCCTGAAAAGCGAAAGCAACGCAGTTCCTAAAAATGTTCAGGACTTCTTCATAACTGAATCCAAAGGTAACAGAAGGGTTCAAAAGCCAAAGAACTCAAAAGTCTGCTTTTAAAATAACCAGTGACCACAAGAAAATCAGGACAGACAAGAAATCAATTTAAAACCAAGATTAAACTCTTTTGCTACGAATAGCTGTAAAACCACATTTATCCTAAAAGGTTTCTACAGGATGAGATTTTAATACTTGTAACAACAATCTCCATCTTAGACACTCTGCCAGATTCATTTCCACCATAGATCTACACATGTAACATAGACAACTGAAGTGTACCATCTTCAAGACTTTGTCCTGTCTTCACAAAGGTAAGGGAGGTGCCCTGACAAGCTGACGACTACACTCTAACACGGCGTACACCCCAGCTGAGGCGATGGGGTCAGGGCTGTATGGTGGCTCCTCGAGGAACACGATCAGCACACTCACCTCCAGTTCTTCACTGTCTTTAGGCTTCTCCTCAGAGGTCTGTTTAACAAAGTCAGGGATGAGAATTTCCAGTGTGGCTCGGGCTACAAAAAGAAAAAGTCTGAGGTGAGGGGAGCCCAAAAGTAAACATGTGTTGCCCAGCAAGCAGTGCGAGCCTGCATGCTGGCTCCCACACTCATAGCCAAAAGCAGCAACAGCTCTTTAAAAGGTAGAATTAAGAGGGCATAAAGAGCAAGTGAATCCTGAAAAGGGACAGTGACATGATACAAGTTTCGCATGACAATTTTACCAAGGGAGGAACTTAAATCTCCATCTGCGTTTTTAGAGGAATCAAGTTGTAGTGTATGAAAAAGATGGCTTAGTAAAACCTGCACCCAAGGAGGACTGACAACAGGCTGCTATGGACCACAACACATGGAGAGCAGTTACTAAGAATAGGCATATGTGTGGAACTCGAGAAGAACCTTGTCTAAGGACCAGGAACAAGGCACTACCTGTCACAATGGAGAAAGAACACATACAATAAATAGCCCATGAACTAACTGCTGTCTGGTCCAGCACATCAGTTGGTAAGATATCCCAGCAAAATAAGTTTGTGATAAGGACCAAACAGTGCAGATGTCTAGGGTGGCTGGCTAAAATATCGGTGGAGGATACAAAGTCCAGAATATAGACTAATAATCTTGTAAAGAATAGCTTAGGATAAGCCTGAGGGGGTTCCATTTGTCTGTCAGGTCCTATCTCAAAAGTTATCTGTTGAAAGTCTTAACAATTTGTTGAACTGTAAAGTTTTTTTAGATTGAATCCTTCTGAAATGTACAGCAGAAGCTAGAGACTATTAGCTCAGTGGTAGAGCACCTTGCATGTGAGTATCTGGCTCGATTTCTAACTCTTCATGAGTAAGTTAGCAAAACAGATATGAGGACATCTTGCAGACTGAGGCAGAATATGGAAGCTAAAGGAAACTGAACAGAGAACAGCCAGTCACATGAGATAGAAAGACGTGGGCTAGAGAGATGGCTCACTGGTTAAGAGCACGGACTGCTCTTCCAAAGGTCCTGAGTTCAATTCCCAGCAACCACATGGTGGCTCACATCAGATCCAGGGATCTGATGCCCTCTTCTGGTTGTGTCTGGAAACAGCTACAGTATACGGTGTAAATAAAAATAAATCTTTAAAAAAGACTTATTGTCCTCAGCAATGGCC